>OX328127.1:73158925-73481559 GCA_946811695.1 Gonocerus acuteangulatus | reverse complement strand
AAATTAAAATCCCAAATCAACCAACCAACCAACCTTGAACGTAATAAAACGTACTTGAGACATTTAATAGAAAAATATTGCTCGCAGACGAATATTTATTTGCTCTCAACGAGTTCTCGAACCGCTATAAGTTAGGATGTTTTTCGAATTCTAATTGAGAGAAAAAGAAAAACTTTGCCCAATAGCTGGGCTTACTGGAAGTCAAATAAATCCGAAAGAATTGCCTGGTAATGGGTCATTAAAAATCCCTTCTTGCCCCATTTCTAGAGTAAATTTAAAAATAAATTTGACTTGTTTTTCCACTGCCATTGAATGAAATAGAAAATTGTCGAATTCATTATCCGCCGATGAACTCATCAACTTGCTCCTCGTTCCATTTCTCCATTAACTATATTTAAGAGATTTATTATTATTTCCAACAGGCTGGTTACAGGGTCGTGTACAGGAAATAATCTCGGGGAGGGGGGTGGGGCTGGGAGTACCGGGTGATTTCGGGTGGTATGGAATACTAACAACCTAGAACTTGGAATAATTAGCCAACTAAAACGCTATTGGATGGAGTGAATAAAAGCTAGCAATTGCTAGAACTAGGTATTTTCCAAGCAATTGCTAAGGGCCGAGTGAATAAAAAGGTTAGCTGCAGCTAGGGGAAGCATTTGCTTAGTTTATCACGGTTCCTAGCTGCAGCTAGGTAGAAGGTGTGAATAAAGAGCTCTGACTAGGTTATAAAAGTATAAACTATTAAATTTTAAAAGAAAAACTCTGGGATTTTGCTGTTAAGTATTCTTAAATCAATAAAATAATATAAATTCCTTCTTTTTTTTTTATAATTACCTACTTAAACGTCGGGCGTGGTCAGTACCTGAATGGGTGACCGACTATGTGCTGTTGGCATTATAAAAGTAATAGTAAATGCAGCTTCAGTACACGTATATTAATCATTAAGTAAGTTTTTTTTTTTTTTTTTTTCTACGGCGCATCAACTATTTGGCTATTAGCGCCGGGCTATCTACAGGTCGCCACTCTCTTATAATGCCAACAGCACATAGTCGGTCACCCATTCAGGTACTGACCACGCCCGACGTTTAAGTAGGTAATTATTAAAAAAAAAGGAATTTATATTATTTTATTGATTTAAGAATACTTAACAGCAAAATCCCAGAGTTTTACTTTTAAAATCTAATAGTTGATACTTTTAAGAATGTATCCATGAAAAAAGAACTTGATTTTATGGAGCGCCTTTTATTTTTATCAATTTTTGAAATTTTTATGTTTTTAATTTATTTTAAATTAAAATTTTGTTTTTAAATAAATATACTTAGCAACCAGAAACATAACCGATAGTAAATATATTTTTTCCATATTCAAAATATTATTGTGACCATTTTGGTGAAAATCCCATTGAGATATCATTAACATTAACAGAGTAATGATTTTTTTAGTAAATGAAAGTCGCTGTGACTTAAATCGTCAGTAAAAGCAAAAACAAGTTTTATAGACAACTTTAAAAATTCATAACTCAAAAAAGTATTGAAGATATCTAACTAAAATTTGGAATATATCATTAGAATGACCAGTTCAACAAATAAAAAAAAAAGGTTTCAGGCAATTCTGAGGACATGGGTTTCATGGCCTGGATGATCTGATATGGACTGACCCTTACGGCGGCGTTTACGCATGTTCGTAAGGAAAAGGAGTATTATATGCGCCGCGACGTCTTCACGTTTTATTTTCATCTTCTTTAGCTACATTTCCTGCAGTAAAACGATTCTTTGAAGTTCTGGAGTTGTCGGATGTTTTTTTTTTCTTCCTTACCGTAAACCTCAACCATTTTCGCACTTTTTCAATATTTTATTTGCAATTTGTTGTAGCAGTGTTGGGTTCCTACTTCCTTGTTAGACGCTTGTCAGTGAATCCATTTGTATTCTTCCTGGGATTTTTGCATTTTGAGGGGTATGGAATATTATCAGTCTAGATCCTGGAATAGTTAAATAGTAGCCAATTAAAATGATATTGCACCAAAAAGAAATTATTTTTTCTGACCAAAGTGGTATCATTTAATTTTTTTTATGTTTTTTTTTTTTTTTTTTTTTTTTCTTGACGAATCTTTACCGATTTCGGAGGGGACTGCAGCCCTCCCCCTAATAGGGCCCATGCGTGTCGACAGTTGCATGAGGAGAGAGAGAGACAAGCAACAAACCCTGACAGGAAGGAAGAGGGATGAGACAGGGGAGGTAGGAATCCTACTTGCAGCTAGGGGTTAGCAACAGCTACCCTTAGAATTTCCTTAGTTTATCAGGAGATGAGACTAACTTACTTAGATCTTGCTACCTAGAAGTAGCTCTTGTTTATTCACTCCGTATTGAGGAAATGCTACATCTAAGGGCTAGATTCTACCTGTTAGATTCTAGCTTTTATTCACTCCACCCATTGTATCGAAGAAGAAAATTATTTTTTTATATTTGCAAAAAAATATTTGTCTGTGATCTAAAATCAATTGACCGATTTTGATGAAATATCACACAAAAATATTTAGTCTAAAACGAAAGGCCAAGTTCGTAAACCAGCAGCAGATTCCTATGGAGAAACTTTTTCCCCAGCGAAATCGCGATACTAAAAATTGTGCATCTATAGGCTTCCGGCTACAATTTAACAGGAGGTATTGAATAAAACCACTTTGAAGCCAATCTTTCGGAAGGAAATTTGGATAAATCTATTTTTGTATTCGTATAGTCGAATATGACGTCCTGTCTTTTTCCACCCGTGTAAGGTATAATGGCAACGGCTCGTGGTTTTCATAGGCGGTTACCCATCCAAGTATTTTAATTATTACTAAGATTGCTTAACTTCGGCGATCGAGCGGAGCCCGGTGTATTCAATGTGGCGACGCTGTTAGTTCGTTGAATATTATCTGATATTGGATTCATAATGAGAACATTGAAACATGGTAATTAATACATTCTTACAGGGTGTATCGCAAGTTAATGACAATCCTTCAGGGGATGAACCTAGACAAAAATAGTTCAACACCACCAACGACACATTTCTAACTCACCCCTTTCGAGACGTATTCCGTTCTAAAGGTTATTTAGAAAAAAAAAGTGTTTATTGTAGTACAACGTAACCAGTGGAGTACAACTGGTACTGTAGTAACCAGTAAGATCTGTTATATTTTACAGAATGAAAATGGCCTATAGCCGAAACGTTTCTGTGACAAAATTTTAATAACCTAGTGTGCGCCATGCCACACCCTATGCAACTTGAAAATAAATTATATCTGAAGACTGAATAAAGCTGTTACCAACATATAATAGAAGAAAAACAGTCATGTAAACTGATGGCTGACCATAATCGGCGACAGCTTTCTTATCAATCCAAGGAACATTTTTGTTTAAATTTATTTATTTTTTGCATACAATTTATTCTTCTTGGAATGATAATAAGCTCGCGGTATATGTATAAGCCATCAGCTCGTTGCATGATTTATTTTATTTCATTAATTTTTTTTTTTCGTTCCGAAGTAGTTCTGATTTTTCTTATTATGTTTTATTTTTTTTTTAGTTTCGTATGCCTATTCATATTTCTTTCTTCAGCCGCATAAGTGGTGATTCACTATTCTTACTGAGTCCTTCAGGATGGAACGTGCGAGTGATTCGTACTCGCTTTTAATATCCCATCTTTTAAAAACATTTTGAACGAACGAAGGCATGGAACCTCTTGCGCCAAATAGGGTGTATCACAAGTTAGTGACAATACTCCAGAGGGTAAAACCACCCAAAAAAATGTAGTTCAACACCACCAACCAAACATTTCTATCTCACTCCGTACCAGAAGTATAGCTTCTTTAGAAAAAAACGAGTTTTTTTTTTATATATACAACACCAATTTTCTCTGCTTGTACACATTTTTTTTTTAAATTCATTGCATTTTTGAAATCAGCATTAAATTTGCTTTAAGGGTAATGCATATTCAATGTTCACAATTATCTCATTAAGACCGTAATATTAATTCAAAAAGTAGAAATTAATAAGAGATTCTGGTTAGCGACAATTTTTCGAAAATCACTACTCTTCCAAACAAAATCCTGCAGACTGCCAAATCTCACAAAAGTTGTAAAATTTAACCAGCTTTCTAACGGTTTACTCAAAACTTAGATCATCTCTCAATTTTATAGTTTAATTGGGATTCTAAAGTGAAAAAAACATCAAATAAAAGTAATATTATGTTATTTTCGTGATGTTATAAAAAATAAATGCAAATTATTCTTGGAGAAATTGATGTTTAATTATTACAATAAGTCTTACATAAATGTTGAACATAAAAAATCCGACATTTTAAACGTTTTTACAAATGGCCTCCTTGCAGAACACAATGACGACACCTGGTCTCACCTCTGATGTAGTTCTTTCAATCTGACCATGGTTAGCTCTCATTTCCACAAATGATTTGCTAACCTTTGTGATCAGGTGGTTTATGTCCTAAATGGGTTCTTGGTACACGTTTGCCTTGAGCCAACCCGACGCCTAAAAATCAAGCGACTTCAGATCAGTGTTTTTGGCCGGCCGATGCAAAGGGGCAAATCTCCCAATCCATATTTCTGGATAATGTTCATTGAGCCAGTTCGTTAAAAATAATAATATAATCCATATGGTATTAGAGGACTCCCCTCCAGTATCAGTTCAGTGTGAACGTGTGGTGTGTGGTTAGATATCTGTGGGCAGTATAAGACGAAGCCCAGGAGGATTAAATTTAAGCGCGTAAAATACATCCTTCCAATTTCTCTGAATGTAGCTTGAATGTCACAAATAAAACCCTCGAGACTTATTTGTACAACCATACGTTCAAGAATCTAACTCTATTTCCCGATTTTTGAGAAGAATGAAGTATGTTGCTACTTTTCTCTGAAGACTTTTGTTTTCTGATCGAATGTTTGGCAAGAATAAGGGCTATATTTTCTCTGTCAATTTACTTTTGCTTGCGTCAGACTTAGTTACAAACTTTATCCCTCCAAATACTCTTCTGAAATCTTTTTCCTCTTCTAAGTGAGGTAGCCGAAGGAAGTTAAGGAGGAGTTACTGCCGACCAAATATTATATATCTTCTCGTATCATTCGTATATCGAAGGTATGCGGCTTTATATATTTGTTTAACTTTCAGCTGTGTAAATAATAATGTACAGCGATGGGGAACTTGTTTGAGCAAAAGGATTAAATGAAATCTGAGAACATCGGTGTTTTAGATTGTCTTAAAGCCCAAACAAAGTTCAATGTAAAACTGTTCTACAAACTTAGCAACCTGTATTATTGACATTAGATACTAAATAATGGAGACATAAATTTAACATGTAATTGTCAATCGTGAATACGTTTCTTGTCGTCCAGCCCAAAAAAATGTAGCTATTAACAGTTGAACCCGGAATTTTTGGATCATTTCATTAAATCGTTTAAATGAACCTCACTAAAATTTTATATATATATATTTGGATGGAACGGCATTTCTCTCCAGCGGTGGTACTCCTCACTTCTTCCTGGAATATTTCGATGGGTTCATCTCCATCTTCCTCAGCCAGGTGTTTGTTGTTTCTTCCTCGGTGGTAGCCAAGGGAATGACATTTTTCTCGATCTACGCGCCCAGAAAAATGCCATTCCCTTGGCTATCGCCGAGGAAGAAACAACAAACACCTGGCTGAAGAAGATGGAGATGAACCCATCGAAATATTCCAGGAAGAAGTGAGGAGGTGTACCACCGCTGGAGAGAAATGCCGTTCCATCCAAAAATACTATCCCAGCGACGAAAACCATATATAATATATATATATATATATATATATATATATATATATATATATATATATGTGTGTGTATATTTATAAATTTGAACCACCGTTTTCGCATGAAATAGGAGAGGTGTATTAAGAATATCAGAAAACCGGCAAATCTGTAGTGAGAGTATAAAAGTCCGACTCGCAGGAACTGCGTCATCTTAGCGCGGTTCCAGTTCATTTTTTTTTTTTTTTTTTTTTTTTTTTTTTTTTTTTTTTTTTTTTTTTTTACGGCTCATCTACATGTAGGTCATTAGCGCCGACATCCAGGGTGTAGCAAGGAATTTCACCAGCGAGCCGTGGGATGATAAAATTCCTGCCGGAGGTAGGGAATCGAACCCACCATCTCCCGCTTATGAATCCAAGGCGCTAGCCATTAGACCACGGGAGACCCCGGTTCCTGTTCATATCTCTATTCTCATTTGAAAAGCATAGAATAGAAACAGATAGTATTTTCCTCGGCCTTTTGTTCAAAGGGTTTTATGGCTATACCTGGGGTCAGGTCCGCAAGACCCTAGAATCCTCTTCTACCGATACTTCATTTCATACGTTTCAATGAATTGGAAAATATCAAAAATGTTCACACATTCCTGTGTTCTTTTACTATAGTAATAATTCTACAGATAAAATCAATTAAAAAATAAAATAAAAAAACCAACAGCATAAAGGCAATTGAAAATATTCAAAAGACGTCATCGAATCTTTTTCTCTTGGCAAGCTATATTTCTAACAATGAATTGTTTTTCTTATTGTGCCTAATCTGTTTTATTGTAAAATACATTATCCAACTATAAGCAATTAAAAAATAACAAGGAATAAAAACAGACAAAAAGAACAGTTCGAATAAGCAAAATCAATTACTTTAATGTTTTAAGCACTTATTTCTCCGATTGACATCGCCTAATCAAAATTTTCATCAGAACCTTTTTTGTAGAGCATTTAGTAAGCTTTCTAATGGTATTCGTTCGTTTACCAAGATTCTCAACCTTTTTCGAGATATTAAGGAAAATATGCGAAGTTCCCAAAACTTTTCATGTCTGTTCATAGAATATTTTATTCTAACCCTTCCTTAACTCCAAATGTAACATAACTTTCAACATATTAGTTTTAATGAAAGTAGAACATGCAGATAATGTTTCAACTGAATCCCGTGATTCTAAGTACCCAAACCAAAAACGGTATTCAAAAACTATTTTTCCAATTTTCTCGAAAACGGTTAAAGCTATCGCCTTGAAAATGCTTTCATTCGTTTTCCTAGCCCAATAAGCCTATAGAAAGAGTACTTACAAGCTTATGAACTCAAAAGCGTAAGCGTTACGATTTTTTCTTTGCGAATTTCGCCCCAAACGCCATCTTCCAGTAGGCGGATTTTGCTGGTTAACGAACTTGACCTTTCAAATTGGACGACGGATTTTTGTACCAAATTTCATCACAATCGGACCATCAGGAAAGCCATAAATGAGCGGACAGACAAATATATATATATATATATATATATATATATATATATATATATATAAATAAATATATACATATATATATATATATATATATATATATATATATATATATATATATATATATATATATATATATACAGGGTGTCCCGTAAATGTCTAGTCATATTGAGAGGGGTGATAGAGGACCCTCAGGGGAACAAAAAATGTTCTATGACGATTTCCCGAATTCTCGCCCATAAGGGAGAAAACGTCGTTTTATTGTTTTATCGAGACAAACGTGGTTTTTAGAAACATAATCGTTGTAGCTCCGTCCCAGGTGGTACTACTAGAAAGGGAGTGAAACCAATCGAAAGCTGAGTAAATTTACTATAAGACTAGTTGGGAGTAAACGTAAAAATGAATGAATGTAAGTATTTATATCTTACCAAAAGAAGGCAATTCTAAATTTCCTGACATTTTATTGATATTTCTTTCCAGCGTTACTCCTCAATGGGCAGGATCTGAGATTTCCGGGTTTCAGAAAAACTTCCTCATTTAACCAGTTTTCCATTCATATATCACAACCCTGTGTTATTGAAGTATTTGAACGGTTTAAGTACAAAAGTTTAAAAAAAAACATGGATCTGTGAAAAGAAAATTATATTTTTTTCTTCAATTTATTCAAAAAGCTGAAGGGAAATATTTATTTTTATAAATGTTTACATAAATATTGAGTAAATATTTACTTAAAACAATAAAAAAAAATTACTCCCACGAATATAAAAAAAAAATTCCTAAAACAGTAAATAAATAAAATACATATTTATTTTGAATTTGTTAATTCAGGTAACTAATACTGGGTCCAGGAGGCGGCCATTAAGGAACCCCAACCATACATTAACCTCAAAAATTATTATTTCTACCTAGATCACACAATTGAACACATTTTTACAGGTTAGGAATTTTTTTTTTATATTCGTGGGAGTAATTTTTTTTTATTGTTTTAAGTAAATATTTACTCAATATTTATGTAAACATTTATAAAAATAAATATTTCCCTTCAGCTTTTTGAATAAATTGAAGAAAAAAATATAATTTTCTTTTCACAGATCCATGTTTTTTTTAAAACCTTTGTTCTTAAATCGTTCAAATACTTCAATAACACAGGGTTGTGATACATGAATGGAAAGTTGGTTAAATGGGGAAGTTTTTCTAAAACCCGGAAATCTCAGATCCTGCTTATTGAGGAGTAACGCTGGAAAGAAATATCAATAAAATGTCAGGAAATTTAGAATTGCCTTCTTTTGGTAAGATATACATACTTACATTCATTCATTTTTACGTTTACTCCCAACTAGTCTTATAGTAAATTTACTCAGCTTTCGATTGGTTTCACACCCTTTTTAGTAGTACCACCTGGGACGGAGCTACAACGATTATTCTTCTAAAAAGTACGCTTGTCTCGAAAAAACAATAAAACGACGTTTTCTCCCTTATGGGCGAGAATTCGGGAAATCGTCATAGAACATTTTTTGTTCCCCTAAGGGTCCTCTATCACCCCTCACAATATGACTAGACATTTACGGGACACCCTGTATATATATACATATATATATATATATATATATATATATATATATATATATATATATATATATATATATATATATATATACAAATTTGAACCACCGTTATTTTCGGTCTCTAGGGGTTCTGAAACGCGAAGTTTTCTTGTCGGCACTTCCGGATTGTTTCATTGTATCAACCTTATAAGCGGGGTTCCTCCCTATGGGGGAGGGAGGAACCGCGCTAAAATGTTAGAATTTTTTCCCCGTTTTTAACGGCGCATCAACTATTTGCTATTAGCCCCGGGCTATCTACAGGTTGCCACCCTTTTATAAAGCCAACAGCACGTGGTCGGTCACCCAATCAGGTGCTGACCACGCCCGACGTTGCTTAACTTCGGTGATCCACGGGAACCGGTGCATTCAACGTGGCTATGGCCGTTGGCGCTAGAATTTTTAATCGTTAAGGTTTCTAACTTTCGGTGGCTAATCATTAACCACCCTGCTCCATACATGTTACCCCTTTCACTGCGGGTGTCATTACGGAAGGACACTAGCGATCCTACCAGCTTAAGAGTGTCTATTTCGGAACGACACTCCTCCATTACTTTTCCCTTTAGATTTTAAATGGAAGGGATTCACTTCTACAGCTTCAGGTAAAGACAGTTGCCTTCAGTAATATTTGGGCTTTCCAACAGTGTTTTCCGTTTTCAAATCGGCTTACTAGAAGATTACTTATGAATTTTTAAAAATAAAAATGTCTACATGAAAAATTCAAACAAATATTGCACCCGATACTGAGGTATTTCCAAACAATGAAAGTGTTAATATCCCGGAAATTGGAACCCATTAAAGGCTGGGTGGCCCTAAGGATGAGATTTAATATTCCATCCTCCGAACTACGAAACCAGCAAAATATTTAATGCGGGCTTGATTTTCGAACTCAGATTCTTGTGTACATAAGTTCAGTTCTGAACCATTTTTCCCACGCACTCTTTACTTTTGTAATCAAGTATTACAATCAATCCTACAAAAAATATGTTTTTCTTTACCAGTGGTATAATGAAACAGTGATTTATGTACATATGTATGTTTAAACGTGAATAGAAATTTTTGAGCTTTATGGGCATACGATAGCTGGATATTATCTTCATTGAAGACTACAATATCAATTATATCAGCTGTTTTATTCCACTTGTTAATGATTTCGGTCCATTACCATAGCTTCTGCCCCATACATCTTCATAGTATAATACTTTTCCCCAGGAGTTTTTCTGGAACGTAATAATAATAAATAATTTATTCATAATTGTTACTTTATTTTTCTTTCCGACTTTTAATATATTTTGTACTTAATGTAATTGGCGTAGAACGTTTTAGAGGGTGTCTCTTATATGCGGACCACAATTGAACTATCTTTTTATCTGTTAGAGATATCCTAAAGTCGCAAAGGACCTAAGTTGTAGCTCTCATCAAGAACTTTCAGATCTCGTCATTTGCTAATCCTAAAAAAATGTTTTTAACTATTAAGCGCTCGCTCAAAATTCAGCGGTTCCCCTCTATACAACGTTTTTGTATATATTACTGAAAAAAAGAAGGAAACGCATGTTTTTGTTTCACTTGCTTTTTTCGATAAAATACCTATTTTCAATGTTAATAGTTAAAACTAAATGTGTTGGAATTACCGAATGGCGCATCTGAAATGCCTCGAGGGGAGCTACGACTTATATCCTTCGCGATTTCGCGATGGCTCAAACGGTTTAAAAGATAAGGGACACCCTTTATACGCCTGTGAACAGCAATTAGCAACACCCATGAAGTGGAGTATCCTAAAATATATTACAATGATCTTGCATATGTAATATATGCAGAAACCCGAACCTTAAGCGACAGAGCTATCTTCCGAGTGTATGCTGTCCGTGACACTTCACCAATCCAGGGGATAGACACTAGAGAAGTCATTGGCCTGGGAGGGTCTCTACTCTTCCTTATATCGGTCTCTGCGTATCTCGGCAGGATATGTGGCATTGTCTTCGATTAGCTAAGTGGCGAAGAAGCATAAAGTAACATTGAGCCATGTAAAATTAAAATTAATCCTGTGGAAAACATGAACCATAAAAGTTAGCACTAAGCTAACTAAAAATGTATTTTATTTGTGCGATTTCCAATTGAACGATCCTAAATAGTTTCATATTTGAATCTTGTATAATAAAGAGAAAAATGTCACAACACGTTTAATTAAACATTTCCCTTTAAGGGTATACATTTCATGAACATGTCATTTGGAAAGGTAATGACAAATATTTATTCATTTCTTGTAATAAATTGTAACGTTATTATTATTTATCCCAGTTCCAGTCTATGCCTTCAAGGTGGAAAATGTCTGCAATGTGTCAGAATCCCACTGGTTATTCAGCAGATGTCTTCAAATGATATTGTACAGTTTATTGTTGTGTAAGTAGGAGAATATTGTGTTTATGTACTGGCTGCTGTCTCTCAACAATTCCTACATGTCATGTGGAATATTTAGTTTGTGTCGTCTTCTACATTCCGTAAGTAGGGGTTTTACTGTAAAGTCTCTGTTGCATATACATCAAAAAGTTGGTTTGCTATGGGATAATGTGCCTGTTAGACTTAGGTAGTTAATTCTGAACGGAGCAAGAAAAAATTTCTTCTCTTCTGTAGACATGGAGATTTCCACTTCTGAGTGGTATTTTTGATGGCACGTAATTTATTATCAGTTAGTCGAGTCCAGCTGTCTTGCCAAGAAGTTATGATATTTTGTTTATTAGTACTTATCAAGTCTTATGTGATTGATCGTTTGAGATCAGATTGTCTTGTAGCAATTTTTGGATACGAATAAGGAGCTTTTCCCCAAACCTTCATGAAAAGGTTTTGGTGAACGGGGGGTCTAAAATTTCTTTTAAACTAGACACTGGATCAGAGGTCGACATTTTACCTCTAAAGTTTATTAAAAAATTAGGGATCGAAAATAAATTAGTTAAATCTCCCGTCAAGCTAGAGGCCTATGGGGGATTTTGTATAAAACCAATAGGAGAGGTTATATCGAAGGTTCAACCAGCTAATAAATCGATTGCTAAGGAGGTTAAATTTATTGTAATAGAAAACAATGCTACTCCACTGCTGGGTTTGAAAACATGTGTTGATCTAGGTTTGATATCCCGAATTAATGAGGTTAAAAATAATATTAAAAGTAAAGATGAATTTTTGATTGAATATAAGGACGTATTTGAGGGTTTAGGTTGTTTTCCCGATAAGTGTACTATTAAACTTACTCCCGACGCTTTGCCCCATGCCAGCTCAGGGGAATTATTGAAAAAGTAGATAGTCCGCAAGAGTGGGTTTCGAATGTTGTGGTTCTTGAAAAACCGAACGGTTCTCTCCGTATGTGCATTGATCCCGTTCATTTAAATAAGTATATTGTTAGAGAGAGGGTCACTATCCCTACTCTTGAGGATCTTGCTCCGAACTTAGCTAACAAAAAGTTTTATAGTATTTTGGACATTAAAGATGGGTTCTACCACATCCCTTTAGATGAGAAATCTAGTTCTTATTGTACAGTCAGTACCATATTCGGATCTTACAGGTTTAGAAGGTCTCCTTTTGGATTAAAAAATTTACCCGAAAAATTCCAAAAATTGACACACAAATATTTCGGAGATATTAAAGGGACAACTGTATATTTTGACGACATTTGTATGAGTGCTAATTCTGAGGAGGAGTTAAACTCAATCGTACAATCAGTTTTGAATAGGGCACGGGAACTAAATATAAAATTCAATTTTTCAAAATTCCAGCACGGACTTAGGGAAATAAAATATCTCGGGATGGTCTTCAATGAACAGGGTATGCGCCCAGATTCTTCTAAAATTGATGTTATTAATAAGTTTAAAATTCCAGAAAATAAAACTGAGGTTCAACGGCTCTTGGGAGTTCTAAATTACTTAAGAGCATTTACTCCGGAGATGTCCAAAATTGTTCTTCCTTTTCGTGAATTACTAAAAAAGGGCGTTGAGTGGCAATGGTCAGCTGCTCATGACCATGCTTTACAGATTATCCGTAAAATCCTGACGGGTGATAATGTTTTAGCACCTTTTGATCCTAAATTGCCTACTTCTATACAATGTGATGCTTCTAAAGACGCTCTCGGTGCATGTCTTTTGCAGAACGGTCGCCCTGTCGCGTACGCGTCCCGATCCCTAAATTCTTGTGAAGCTGAGTATGCTCAGATTGAGGAGGAGCTGCTTGCTATAGTATTTGCTCTAAAGAGGTTCCATACCTATATATATGGAAGCCCCGATCTGACAGTATTTTCAGATCATTTGCCGCTGGTTTCCATTATGTTAAAATCAATGGATAAAATAGAAAATAATCGAATTCGCCGGATGCGATTAAAATTATTAGTTTACCAATTTAATTTAAAGTACTTGCCAGGAAAAGAGATGCATGTAGCAGATTTTCTTTCTCGGTGTGGAGTTAAAACAGATGAGGAGGTCTGTGATTCCATGAAAGATGTGGTTCATTGTTTAGAACAAAGAGTAGAATTTTCTAATGAGAAGTTGGTCGAATTTCAGAAAGAGACACAAAAAGACATGGTCCTAAGCCAAGTCATTGAATTTTGTAAAAGCGGTTGGCCAATAAAATTTAAGGAATTTGGAGAACTGAAAATTTTATTTAAAATTCGGAATGATTTAGAACTTAGCAACGGCCTATTATATTATTCAAAGAAGGTTGTAGTTCCCATTAAATTGAGAAAATATACTTTGAATTTATTACATGAAACCCATTTGGGCTACAAAAAAATGAAAAAACTCTCTGATAATTACTTTTATTGGCCAAGTATTAATTATGATTTAAAAAATTTCGTTGACTCTTGTACCGTATGTACCAAATATTCTCGGTCAAATATAAAAAATCCATTAATAAATCATGAAATTCCAACAGTTCCGTTCATCAAAATTGCCGCTGATATTGCAGAATGGGCAGGAAACAGTTATCTCGTAGTAATAGATTATTTTTCCAGGTGGATTGAGGTTTCAAAACTGCACTCAAAAACTAGCACTGCAGTTATTTCTAAATTTAAAGAGATATTTGCCAGGTTTGGGATTCCACGTGAACTCGTTGCAGATAACATGCCCTTTGGTAGCATAGAATTACAAAACTTTGCAATAGAATGGGGGTTTAAGATCATAACATCCAGCCCTCATTATCCTAAATCAAACGGACTAGCTGAAAAGGCTGTGGGGATTGTGAAAAATATGCTGAGCAAATCACATGAGAGTAGGAAAGATTTCAACCTTTTTCTTCTAAATTACAGGAATGCTCTTGTAGCAGATTTGGATTATAGCCCGGCACAACTTCTTCAGAGTCGAATATTAAACTCAAAATTGCCCATTTCAAATGAAAAATTGCAGTCGCATTTAGTTTTCAAAGAGGCTTACAACAAGTCCCTAGATAATAAAAGTCGTCAAAAGCAGTATTACGACAAAACGTCAACTAAGGAACATATTTTCAAAGAGGGGGATAAGGTTTGGATTCAAAATGTTAAAACCAAGATCTGGGAACAAGGGGAAGTTGTAAAGAAACGCCCGGAACCTCGGTCATACCTAGTTAGATTACAGGATGGTCGTATACATCGAAGAAATATTATTCACCTAAAACCTTTTGTTCCTAGGGGAGGTGTCTAGCTTGAAGGGGGAGATGTTATGGTTATATGTAGTTAGAATTATTAGAACATATGTATTGCATACAGGCTCTTGTTTTTATAATTAAATTTACAAACAGATGTTATGGAATTTATAATGTAATTGTGTTGTGTTTGTTTCATAAAAATATATTTCATTAATATAACACATAGTAATGTGCTTGTCATTTGAGTGAATAGTTTTAAAAATGTCTATTATCACTGTCTCCTAGTGCCTGTAGTGTGCTCAATGGGTCAGTGCATAGAATCACAACTCGTCCTGGGAACCTTGATCAGACCAACTAGAATGCCGTAGAGCTCAGCTGTTATGCTACAATTATATATATCTTAGATACTCCATTCGCTACCCAAAGGATCAATCTAATTTCTCGAGTATTAATGTTTTTGTCAATTAATTCCAGACGGCGGAATCGTAACCCATTTGTAGCCAGTGTTGTTAAAATGCAATTGCCGTCAGAGCCAGCATAATCCGGCGGGAATAATCCTGATTACCGCCTAAATATTCCCGCGTAAACCACTTTATCGTTGAGTGGCCTATTAGTTATTCACAATTCACAATAGCCTTCCATCCCTAAATGCAGAAAATTCCTCTTAAATAGAACTGACTATTGCCTTTGGTAGCACCCACGATAAATTTATTTTTCTTTTGGCATTTAATGGGGGCGAGGTTAGCTCAGTGGTAGAGCACTGGAGTAATAAGTTGGAGGACCTGAGTTCAAATCCCGAGCAAGCACAAAAGATTTTTTCTTCTAGTGTCTTCGTTCATGGGTTGAATTGGGCCTCCCTGGCCGTCCCTAGGCCAACCCAGCCTTTAATTAATTTAATAATGGGTACCTTGGGTGCTAATGAAGCAGTCGAAGCAGCCAAGGGGAAAATCAGGCGGCCGGAGTATACTACTGACCACACTATCTCCCTAGTGTACCGTATGGTCATGAATCAGATACCTCTATAGTATCTGCCCCTCAGGGCCCTCCTGGCCTGTTACGGGACTGATTTTTTGGGCATTTAATATTGGTAAAAATATTTACCTACCATTATATCTTGGTTTTTGTTGAGGTTCCAATTTTAAGCTATATCTCTTACGCCCCATGATAAAATCCAATTTTGCACTTAATTGAATTAAAAATATGAATTCTTCAAGAAAACCTTACAAGACGGAATTTATTAAATATTTCATTCGCAGTTTAAAATTCTAAAAATTATTTTTCTAGAACAAAATCTTCTTTTCAATGGGGTGATTTCAAACGGAGAAATAAGTGCTTAAAACTTCGAAAGTGTTACTTTTTAGGTTTTTGTCTCGGTTTAACTTTAACGCTTTAACTTATATGGTTGTTTTTCTTTTAGCGCGGTTCCTCCCTCCCCCATAGGGAGGAACCCCGCTTATAAGGTTGATACAATGAAACAATCCGAAAGTGCCGACTAGAAAATTTCGCGTTTCAGAACCCCTAGAGACCGAAAATAACGGTGGTTCAAATTTGTATATATATATATATGTATATATTTATTTACATATATATATATATATATATATATATATATATATATATATATATATGTATATATATATATATATATATATATATATATATGTATATATATATATATATATATATATATATATATATATATATATTTGTCTGTTCGCTCATTTCTGGCTTCCCTGATGGTCCGATTTTGATGAAATTTGGTACAAAAATCAGTCGTCCAATTTGAAAGGTCAAGTTCGTTAACCAGCAAAATCCGCCCACTGGAAGATGGCGTTAGGGGCGAAATTCGCGCAGAAAAAATTGTAACGCTTACGTTTTTGAGTTCATAAGCTTGTAAGTACTCTTTTTATAGGCTTCTTGGGCTAGGAAAACGAATGAAACCATTTTCAAGGCGATAGCTTTAACCGTTTTCGAGAAAATTGGAAAAATAGTTTTTGAATACCGTTTTTGGTTTGGGTACTTAGAATCACGGGATTCAGTTGAAACATTATCTGCATGTTCTACTTTCATCAAAACTAATATGTAGAAAGTTATGTTACGTTTGGAGTTAAGGAAGGGTTAGAATAAAATATTTTATGAACAGACATGAAAAGTTTTGGTAACTTTGTATACTTTCCTCAATATCTCGAAAAAGGTTGAGAATCTTGTGAAACAAAAGATTACCATTAGAATGCTTACTAAATGCTCTACAAAAAAGGTTCTAATGAAAGTTTTGATTAGGCGATGTCAATCGGAGAAATAAGTGCTTAAAACTTTAAAGTAATTGATTTCGCTTATTCGAACTGTTCTTTTTGTCTTTGATTTTGATACTTAGAATCATGGGCTTCAGTTGAAACATTTTCTCCATGTTTGAATTTTATCAAAACTAATATGTTGAAAATTTGGTTACGTTTGGAGTAAAGGAAGGATGAAAATAAAATATTTCATTTTTAGACATGAAAAGTTTTGGGAACTTCGTATATTTTCATTAATATCATGAAAACGGTTTGGAATCTTGGCAAGCAAAAGATTACCATTCGAAAGGTTACTAAATTTTCTACAAAAAATGTTTTGAATACATTTGCGATGGGATGGTCATATTTGGAGAAATAAGTGCTTAAAACATAGGTAATTTTGTTCATTTGAACGAATCTTTTTGTATGTTTCCTACAGTTTTTTTTCACTGCTCGTTATTTTTGTGATTGCTTATAGTAGTCAAATGTATTAGTCAATAAAACAGGATACGTATATATAGAAACAATATTTTGTTTCAACGGTATCTTGGAATTCGAAGATGCCCTATGAATATCAAGATGACTGTACTGGTGTTGATTTCGTTCTTTAGAATTGTTTTTGGTATTCCCTATTTTCAGAAGTTTTTATCTATTTATTAATTTTTTTTTTAAATTCATTGAACGAAATCATATGAATTCGAAGGTGAGGAGCTAGGAGGCTTAGGGTGGGGGGCGTTTTCCCTGTCCCCAGGTACTCTCGTCTCCCTGTGTACCCTCGTCATCTTCAAGTCTTTGTCTAGAGTCATAAAGATAAGCCTCCAAACAACTTTAGGAATGTAGGATTTCTAATTTTTGCCAGTATCAGAACAGCCGCTCTTTACATACCACAGTGGTATAGACGTACCGGTCTATACTAGTTGCACTCCACACGGTGGTAGTACTTGGTGTATGCCACAGCGGATCGCTTATTATAACCTTATTTTATACGTATTAAATAGGTACCTAAAAAAAGTTTATTTGTGTATAAGTGTTGCGTTATTGGGATTAGAATAAAATATTTTATTAACAGACATGAAGTACTTCGGAATCTTTGTATATTGTCCTTAATTTTTTTTTCTTTTATGGTGTATCGAAATCTGAGTCATTAGCACCATTTTTTCCTTATGAGCTTATATAAAACTTAGATTTAGCTAGCAACAATATTTTACACCGCAATTAAAGTGATTTGCTCTTCTTATAAACATAATATTTATATTATAATATAAACATAATACATTAATTTGTCTGACAAAAAAAAAGTCCGACCTGCAGGAACTGCTTCATCTTAGCGCGGTTCCGTTCTTATCTCAAGTGCGATTAGTGAAGGAATATAGCAGCTATCGGTAGGTATTAGCACCATTTTTCCCCCTTAATATCTTCAAAACAGTTAAGAAATCGTGGGAAGTACGATTTAACCATTCAAAAGCTTACTAAATTCTCTAAAAAAAAAGATTCTGAAGCAAATTTCGATGGGGCAATGTCAGTCGGAGAAGTAAGTGCTTAAAACTACGAAAGTGTTAGTTTTGTTATTTTAAACGGGTTTTTGTCACTGTTTACCTCACTTTTGTTTTTTAAGTTTATTTAACGGTGGAATGAGTATTTCATTAAAGCTGAGAAAATAAGAATCATATTGGTAATAGAGTTTTCCTAGAGTGAGCGTCGCGATGACGGGAGAGTCCCATCCGTTTAGAAAACTGTCAGTTTCCATATGTGGCTCTTTAAGCTTCCTTCTCTTTGAGATTTTATTTTATATTTTTAACGACAGATCAAAACCTACCGATAGCTGCTACTATTCCTTTACTAATCGCACTTCGGATAAGAACGGAACCGCGCTAAGATGATGCAGTTCCTGCGAGTCGGACTTTTTAAGTTGAATCTCAGCAAAACAAGGTTAGGAAATGAGAAGCATATTGGTAATACTGTTTTACAAGGACGAACGTTGCGACGAGTCGTAGGTGGGGGAGTCATTTCCGCTTAGGTTACTGGCAGTTTCCTGTTTTGCCTAAAATCTTCCTTCTTTTTGAGGTAACATTATATATTTTGCAGGATAGCTCAAACACTACCCAAAACTGTTCCTACTTCGATTACTAATGACATTAGGAATACAAACGGAAGCGCGCTAAGATGGCGAAGTTCCTGCGTGTCGGACTCTTTTTTTTCGGTGCTTCAACATCTAGACCATTAGCGCCGGTCTATCTACAGGTTGCCATCCTTCCTAAATATCCATGGTTCAGCAGGGAATTCCTTCAAGGACCCTGGAAGAAAAAAAACTCAACCTGCTACAATCGGGACTCGAACCCACCATCTCCCGCAGGAGGATCCAAAGCACTAGCCACTAGACCACGGGGAGACTCAGGAGAATGAGAAGTCTACATTTTTCATCTGTACCTTCAGATTGCGTCATCGGATAATAAATGAACAAAACGTACAAGAAGCAGATTCCTGTTTCATTCATAACCCAGAATTCGCCCAACCTTCAGCTTTCATTCATACTTTACAGTTCCTTCTTGTAGAATATGTATGAGCAGTCATTCATATCTGCTGTTCCTACTTCCAACACGCGTCGAAACATTTATACCTTCCTTTTCAAATAAATTCGCAGTGTGGGATTTTTCCTCGTCTTGTTCTTTCTCTGCCCTGGTTATTTTTTATTAAGGGGTTCTTTGAAACCCTTCCAGCCCTGAATATGAGCTTATACCTTTTGAGGTTTTGTATTTCCCTCGGATCCTATAAACCCATCCCTGTATTAAATTATTTATTAAAGTGTTTTTTGTTGTTCCGTTCTTGCCAAAATGAAAGGAAACGTTCTTTATGAACTGTGCACAGACAATTCTTGTCAGTCATTATTTTAAGATCCATTTATTACGGAGGAAATTTTTACTGGTCCTTTCAATAAAGTCCAAAGAAAAATATTGGACCCAATAATAAGAAATATGCTCTATTCTTTCACGGATCTGATATCCTCGCCGTATAAAAACTCCTTTTATTGCTTGAAGATGTGTCCATTTTAATCTAAAATATTGATACTAAACCTCCGTCTCAGTCCTTGCAAGAGCACATAAATTTATTACGATCATGGGTTAGGAACTGGAGAGTTCAATTTAATGCCGATAAATTAAACCAAACTACCTTTACTCTTCATAACCTCAACCTTTACCCAACATCCGATCTTAATAACTCAACAATTCCTCAGAAATTGCCAGCGTAATGACACTACAAACCGTTCAAATAGATTGCGCAAGCTCTCATCCTACTGTTCGGCCATTTAAAAAAACCGGTTAAATACCACTACCACTACTCTTTACATAAAATACTATAAATTTATTTCTTTATTGGTTATTTAATTCTGAATATGAGTACATCTCTCAATATGATACAATATGAATCACATTCTTTGTTCAAGGCCTCCCTACTTAACCTCAGAAGGATGCTCAGATGACGTCGAAAGGGGCTTAACCAAGCTCCCTTGTGCCACCAGTTCCTTCAGTCTGGTTCTTCAACCAGTGGCTGGAGTAGAACGGAGATCGGTGAGCCACATACATTGACGCACTTGAACAAAGAGAAAGCCATTGCTAACACTTCACTTGGTCGCTGCAGCAGATCTCTAGGCCACTGTCTTCTGAGTCGCCTTGGTGGAGAGAGTCGACGGGTAATGCTAGGTAGGGAGAGTACTTCAGAATTTCGATAAGTGGATAGATTGGCGTGGAAACGTTGGAATCTGGATGTTAAAACATCATTAACGAGTGGGAGTTTCAGATTCTTATGAAGGTTGAGGTAGGGAAAATAGAAGGGAGCATCGACTATTGTTCTTAGGACTTTGGATTGGAATGTTTGGATGCGTCTGTGGTTGTTCGATAATTTCGCAGTTCTCCAGAATACGTCCAAACGGAAATACAATAAAAACTGATAATATCTCGTTTAGGAGCAGGAAAAGCTATCAAAGGTCATGTTTATCAATATTTGCCAAAAATGTTGTAGTTGGAGGGAAAAAGGTGTAGCCTATATTCCTGGGAAAAATTTCGTTGAAAAACATTGTGGTTGGTATGGGCAAATAACTGCTTTGGGTTCGGAGTAAACTCTCCCCTCCTCCAGATGGACCGATTTTGCTGGTTAACGTTTAATCTTTCAGCCGTTTGCTAGGGGAATAATTATAAAAAGTTTCTTGACGAAAAAACAAAAACTCACATTTTGTTCGACGCGATTCTTTACAATAGCTTAAATTCCTAATTTACGAACCGATTGACATGAAAAAAATATTAAATGTTCAGTAAATCTTACCACAATATATTAGTGAAAGCCGAATCTAAATCGGATAAGCCGTTTCTGGGATTAGCACAGACAGACATCGATATCTACAATTTTATTTTATGCATAGATATAGATTATGCTTTGGTATGAAGTGTCATTAATGTTTTAGTATTTGAAGGTATGATTTTTTATTCGCCTGTCTAAATTTGTGCCTTAGCGTTCTTTTTCTACAAAGAAAAGGAATATGAAGTTAAATATAAATATTTCAGATTGAATAAAGTAAGTTAAATTATTGTTTATAGATCATTCATCTTTCCAAATGGCCGAACAGAAGAGAGAGTGAAAAGGAACTTTTCCACGGAAGTTCGGGCATGCGCGATTAAACTTTCGAGTTGTCTGAATGTGCCATAGTCACACTTGAGTTTAACCCAATTTAGTTGGGGTAGTTGCCGAAATAAGGGTAAAATTCTCTCAAAAATAAAGTTTTTCTCTTTGCCTAGGCAACCATGCTTTAGTTCATAACATCACACACGTAATAACACAAGTGACATTTTTTTGTCAGATATATCCAGGCGTTTTTCAACCCACAAGCAGTTTAAATAGGAACATGTGCATTCATTGTGTGGAACAAGTTATGTTGATGCAATTCCTGCGTGTCGGACTTATTTATTTTTCGAAGCAATCGTGACAAAATGAAAATATTTCTCCGAATGATGTTTTATTCAAGAACTGAAGAAGCGAAACTCGTCTTATAAGTCGGCAAAAGAAGGGTTTGCGGGCTAATTTAGGTCCTTTGTAAAATTTAGAAATTTCGTTGTCTCGTTAGGTCCATTCCGTTTTCTGCTGTCGAATTTTAAACATCTCATCAAAATTTTATTCTCATCATCGAGGACCTTTTTGAATCCATATATCAGACTTCATTGTTTTCTATGCATAATGAGCTTTACCTTCAGACGAGACTTTACCTTCAAAGGTCCGCTCGGTTTGTTGGTGGAAAAGTGTTTGGGCCATTAAAACAATTTATTTTATAACAAATTCCAAAGGAATTTTGCTATTAATGTACTCATTGTGGAATTTCGCAGTGACCAGTTGTTATATTTCAAGAACTTTTTTCGTTATTAACAGGAATATTTTATCCTGATTTTCGGAGTAGGAGGACGAAGTTGTATTTATTACAGAACTAGTAGCCATACAATTATGCATATATACAGGGTGTCGATCCAGGATGAAAAAAGAAAGTCCTTTGGTATATATCTCGTTTTTTCTTCGTTTCTGAGAAAACCCCCCAAAAAACGTTAAAAAAAAATACGAAAAGGCAGCCTTTCATAAGGCCTAAATAAAAATCGTTAAAAGTATATGTTTTATCCCGCTCCTGGGGGTGGGGGTTTCATTGTTTTTTATATTTCGAAGTGGGATATTCACATTGTTTATATGTTAAAATACCACACATAATAAATTTTAAAAGGTACAATGCTTGCTTGCTAGAAAAAAGGATGAAGATTTAAATAAAATGTATTTAACATTTAATGTTTCAGAAATTTTGGTATGAGTGTAGACTCAATACCTTTCTTCGGACTGCTCGAAAAACAGATTACGTTGCTAAGGCTACCACGACCCTGAGGTGGATTCGATTCCCCCTAGAGCAGGTGGCTTTTATTTGGGGGGGGGAACTGTAGATTAACCGTGCTATAATCCTAAAATTTAAATAAATAAATAAGTGTTGATATTATTTATTTTTCTGATAAGACCTAACTAATGTACCTGTAATTGTTTTTACAGAAGTTAAATAAAATAAATATTCGATGGATTTTAGGATAAAAAACTTACTGGTAAGAAAATAAAAATTAATTCCAGCACAATGCCCTTAAAGGTTTTCAGTTAAACAAATATTTACTGATTTTATGCAGCTCAATAAATTAAGAACTTTTAAGATGGTAACCCGTATATCGCATCATTCCTCTGACATTTAAAATAAATGCACATCTTCGAATATGTATATATATATATATATATATATATATATATATATATATATATATATATATATATCTTGAATTATTGGAACTAGGATTTCTTAACCAAGGGCAGCACGAAACCCTAGCGAGTTAATAGCCATTATGTACAAAATTTATAAATAACACGTTTTAATAAATTTAAAGTTTTAAGTAGTCAGAATGAAAAATAATTGTTATTAAAACCATTTTATACTGGAGAGTTTGCCCTGACAGAATTGCTTAGAACATATTTTGAGGTAAACCCCTGGAGTGGATGAGGGCGGCTGAGGTTTCCACCACTGACATTTCAGCTGTCAAAAGTTTTAACCTGTCACCTCAAAATAAAGTCTCTACTTTACAACTTCTAAAATGTTTCAGAGGTTTTTGTTATACTATTTCTTTTCCTTTTTACGCTCTGGCTAATGTTCTTACAGGTAGAGAAATTGTTTTGTCGTACATTTTCATAATTTAGTTTTTACATATTATTTTAACAATGTTTTTTATGTTGGAGAATATTGACTTTCTCCCACATTAAGTATATTGTCAAACTCTCCAGGATAAAATGGTTTTATTATTTATTATTATTCAGTGGCAGACAGCATGGCACAACACTAACGACAATAAACTACGACAGATTAAACAAACAGTGGCAGAATGGCCATCCAGTAGAAGAGGAAACCGGAGGGAAGAGGTAGTTCTAACTCGACTCCGAATTGGCCATTCTCTACTTACTCACGGACACCTAATGACTAAACAAGACGCACCAACATGTAGACAATGTAACCAACTCCTAACTATAAGACATATACTTACAGACTGTAGAAGAAGAGAACAATTAAACATACCCACTCACCTTACAGAGCTCTTGTCCGATGGTAGCCATTATTTGAATCAGATATTTAAATATTTACAAACTATACACATATATCACACAATTTAACGAACTCATGATAATGTTTACTCTGTCTTTTTTTTTATAACTTCCTTACTTTTATTTTATTATATTTTTTAATTTATTTTATATTTTTTATTTTATTTTTGACTTTTAAATCTATTTGATACTTTTCTGAAATTATATTTATTTCCTTTATATTATGATTATGCATTATAATTTATTTAATAATATTATCTTTTTGTTCTAAGCTGACGTTTCCATATAGACTTACTAATTTGCTAGTCGCCTCCGTTGCGATCAAGCAGTAAATAAATAAATAAAAATAAAATTATTCACAATTTTTATTCATTCGGACTACTTAGAACTTGTAAATTTATTGAACCGTGTTATTTATATATTTTGTTCATAATGGTTTTTACACAAGCTAGGATGGCTTAATCACTGCCTGTCCTCTTATAATCAAAAGATTAAGTACATCAGTATGATGGACTAAGTACATCAGTAGACAAACATGCAAAAGATGCAACAAATAAACAGATCCTAGACAGTGAAAACATTACGTTAGATGATTTAGTTCACACATTACGCACACATACATTAAACGACTGGTTGCATCACTGGCTACAAACAAACAACAAATTATCACAAATTAAGGACACAGTAAAAGCATGGAGTAACGAACAACATACCTTGACAAGAAGAGACCAAGTAGTACTGACCAGACTTCGCATTGGACACTCGTTGCTCACACATAATTACCTCATGGAGAAAAAAGACAAACCAATATGCAGAGTTTGTAACATAACATTGACCATTAAACATATTCTCACTGAATGTAAAAGACGTGACAAACTGAACATCCCACACGACCTACAAGAACTTCTTACAGAGGGTAGTCCATACATACACTCTATACTCCAATATTTAAAACACATAAACTTGTATCACAGAATCTGAAGAAACAAAAGAATTTTTTTTTTCTATAGTGTAATTATTATTATTATTTTTATTTTCTATTATGTAATTATTACTCAATTTTACTTGGTCATCAATGGAAAACCACAACATGTAGACCCCATCATGACCTAATAAAAAATTGTTGTTAGTTTTAGTTATAAGTTATGTAAATATATTAACTACATTTCAAAAAGCAAGGCTCTAAATAATGTTTAGCACATAATTCTCAACACAAACCTCCTAACTTTTGTCGTAAGCTCTTTTCAAACTTTTGTTGTATTTAGTACTATAAGTTACTGATAATTGTGAACATATTAATTTGTTATTTTTTACTGTATCTTAAAAAAAAAAAGAGCAAGTCGCCGTCGTTGCGAAGCTCGTAAAATAAATAAATAAATAAATAATAATCAAAAGAGCACAGTATACTATAATAATTATATATAAACATACAAAAATAACGCAATTCTTGCGATTGTATAAAAGGAGGTAGCCTGGTTCGATCATAATAATTCAATAAAAATTAATTTTTAATATCAAAACTCAGATGCTTTAATAAGTAATACCAGTGTTGCGACTTGTTTTCACGGCTTCAGGAGGGTTACAAAAAATGGATGAATAAGTAAAAACAAAAGTACTGTATAATATAAATTAATAACTTGTAAATGCAAATTATTTTTACAAGTTATTTCGATTTTTTTTTTCTTATTCTTGTATTTAGTCTATTTTTGTGTTATAGTCTTGGTGGAGGTTCCTATTTAACTATCATGAAGGAACGCCGATTTATAAAATAATAAATACATATTTTAGCAAAAACAGTGAAAGTTGAATATGCGGCGTTTGCACATGCGCAGTGGTGTTCGCGCATGCACAGTGGTCATGTATTAAGAAAGAAGGCTGTATGTTATAGAATATATTACACTTTAGTGTAGCACTTTACTTACGATTCAATTTTTTACGACTATTTTTTTTTTGTTTTTTAGCACTCCAAAGGAAAGTAGCTATTAAGTTTGCACTCATGACGGAATTTTTGAAAAATTTCTTCGAATCTTTATTGATCCTACCTACCTAGTATACCTAGTGGACACCGAAAATGACCCCTGTTAAAATTTATGTATATATATATATATATATATATATATATATATATATATAGTTATATATGTGTCCCTTAACACGATACCGGCCAGAGTAGTGTTGTAAAAGAGCGCGCCTTTAAGGCTAGAAGGCGCGGCATTTAAAAGCTCGAGCTCTCAGAGCTTGGACAGGGCTCGATAGAAGGCGCGAGCCTTGAAGGCTCGGCTTAGTAGAAGGCGCGAGCCTTGAGGGCTCGCCTCGGAGAAGGCGCAAGCTTTGAAGCCTTTTACTTTTCATTTCCAAAATGGCGGATGGCGGGCAAACAGCTGTTTCATGAAATATACTTTAGTAGATTCGTCCTAAATTCTTTCCGCCACATTGAAATTATTCGCTGGTAATTAAATTAACCATTTCATTGATAAACTAATTATATGGATGACTATTGGGTAAAAATAGTAACTTGTCCTAAAAAATAAACTCTTCTGTGAGACGAAGATGGCAACACTGTCGAACATTTTCACAATTGCCATTCTCAACATTCAAAATATAACTGTGTGTACGTAGTGTGAAAAAATAGTATAATATTAAAATGTCCCAAGACTTAATGCTTCCCTCTTGCAGTAATTTGTCCGAACCCAGTCCCGGAAATGTTTGCAATGAAATTAAGAAGGAAAGTTCCTGGAAGTGGAGGCAGTTTGAAGCCAGTGGAGGGAATGTGAAATGCCGTGAATGTAGCAAAATATATTCCAGTAAAACCTCACATTCCACTTTAAAAAGACATGGCCAAACCCATAAACAAATTAAAAACCAGACTCAATTAAGGTTTACAAAAGAGGATCTGGATAAGTTATTAATAAATTTTATTATTCAAGGAACACATTCTTTTAGAACAGTAGAAGAAGAGGAATTTAAAAACTTCATAGAAGCACTTAATCCTATATACACCCTTCCAAGTCGATATACTTTAACTAAAAATATCCAAGAACTTTTTTTTAAACATAAAAATGAAATTCAAAATTATTTAAAAGCTCAAAGTCATAAATTGGCAATGACTTTTGATTTTTGGACATCAATAAGCAATAAGCCATATATTGTAATAACAGCTCACTTTGTGGGCAATGACGAAGTTATGCGTTCCATATTATTAGAATTTCAAATTCTTCCTTATCCTCATAGAGCTGAGGATGTGGCGAATAATATCACAAATACCATAAAGGAATATTCATTCACCAATAGAATATCAGCAATTACAACAGACAATGAAACTGTTAATATAAAAGCTATGAGACTGCTAAATACATTCCACGATGGCAACAGTAATATAATGCACATCCGATGTTTTGCCCATATTCTTAATTTGGCAGTGAGAAGAGGCTTGAGGGCTGTAAGAAGCACATATTTAAAAGTACAGCAAATTGTAAATGTTTTTCACTTTTCTCCAAAAAAACTCCAACTTTTTGAGGAATGTTGTGATTTTCTTAATTATGACCGCCTACACTTGATTAAAGATTGCGAAACACGTTGGAATTCGACATTTTTAATGCTTGAAAGAGCAATAAAAATGAAGGAAGTAATAAATTACATTTCCCAAATGAATCCTGAATTTAATCAATATGTCATAAGAAATTGGGACCAGATAGAACTAATAGTCAATTTTCTGAAACTTTTTTATGAGGGTACTCTTCTACTGTCCAAGTCCAAATTTCCTAGCATTTGCTATGTTATACCTGTTTTGGATGTAATTTTTAAACACCTTCAAGAATATGAACAGCATCCTTTTCTAGTGCAGTGTATTGCAGAAATGAAGGAAAAACTTGAAGAATATTCGCCTTATTTAATAAATAAATATACAGAGATGGCGGTAATATTAGACCCCAGGCTAAATTATCAGTACTTTATTGAAAAAGGAAACATGGATCCTCTGATAAAATTAAAAAATCATTTCCATTCGTTTTACTATACACCAGATGACAACAAAAATGCAGAAAGGAACAATCCGAAACCCTCCGCTTTTTCCAGTGTTTACAAAGTACAAAAAACAATAAATATTAATGAAATTGATAGATACATTGCTCTACCACAAGAAGCAGAGGACATGGATCCTATATTTTGGTGGAGAAACAATAAATGTTTCCCACTTTTAAGAAATATGGCATTCGACATATTGTCAATACCAGCAACTAGTGTGCCAAGTGAAGAAGCATTTTCAAAATCAGGCAGCCTAATAACAAAGAAAAGAAACCGGCTGGGAAATAGTTCAATTAGAGCAAGCATGTGCCTGGCATCATGGCTTAAAGTAGACACTTCAAATTTAAAATAAAATATTGATCCAGCCATTTGTCAAAATTTTGTTCTTATATGATTGGTAGAATTCAAATGAGATGGATAGAACCATTCAATTATTTTTATATTTAATTCTTAGTGCAACATTTTGAACGTTTTTTCTTAATTGGCTGAAGAATTTATACCTGAAGAAGAACAATAATGTCCAAAGAGTTGCAATAAGAATTAAATATAAAAAATTTGGAATGTTCTATCCATTTTATTTGAATAGGCACTTCTACATTTTAAGTATGAAGAGTCATTCTAAATAAATTAAATTTTATAAGATTTTATTTTATTTAAACTTTTTTTCTTTTTTTGGGGTAGTTTTTTTTCAATGATCAAAAATATTTAAAATAAAATAGCGTTAAAAAGTAAGGAAATGAAACAAATTTTAACAAGGAACATCAACAATTAAAAATATGACACAGTTCCTCAAAGAGTGACTTTTTATTCAATGTAAATCAGTCACTGTGCTTCATTCTTTGCAATGTAGTTTTATTTAATGTAATTCAATATATATTTAATATTAATAAAATATGAACATCTCCAATATATACATTAAATTTTTGAAACATATCTTAGATGTATCAACATTTCATCATGGGTTTTTTAATGATGAATAAATTAAATTTATGTAAGAATAATGCTTTTTTAATAGTATTTATATGTATGTATATATATATATATATATATATATATATATATATATACACACACAAATCATATTTTACATCATTAAAATGATTTAGTTCATTTATTATTATCTGCGGCTAAACATACTACTAGATTTTAGTTGCTTACTTCCTGCAGCTTATATGGCTTGGGTCATTAAAAAAAGGCAACACTTACTTATCAATCTAGATCTCATTTTCAAAATATGTCCTTATATGTCACTTCTTCAGTGGGAACCTTATATATGTATGTAGTTTGTTTACCATCCATATCGCCACATTATTTTGTTAAATGACTCAAGCCATACACAGCCACAAAATAAAGTAACTTAGATTAGCCAAAATTAGAACATTATAAATTTTAGTTTTAATTTGAGCCTCAGTTCTATGTAATGAAGAATGTAGGCAATATTTAACCCACACAGAATATTCAATTGCTGAAATAATAGGAAGAACTTAATAAATATTAAAAATATAAATTATATGATAAAATTATACACTAGCACATTGATCCTGGAAATTCTTTTATTGGTGGTAAGATTTATATTCATGCCTTAGCACACTATTTATTTAAAAAAAAAATTAAAATATTGAATTTGTTTTCTGGTCCTATCTTGAATAAGGTGACAGAATTCATTCATGAGCAGAATAAAGAATATATAAATGAATATTTATGCAGATAACAATATATTTACCATAATTTTTAGTAAAAATTAATAAAATAAAAGTTGAACATTTTGGAAAACATAATTTCACATATAGTTAGAAAGTAATTCATTAGTTAATACATTGATTTATTTACGATAAAGCTTTGTTCCTAGTACTCTGAAGAAAGGTCATAAGAGTTAATCATAAGTAATGAACTAGAAATTCCCACCTAAGGCAGTCAACAAAAAATATTGTACAGCTTAATTTTCTTATCACAACAAATTTCACTAGTGAAAAGAGAATTATACACTTGAATAGTTATTTATTGTAATTTTTAACATACACTTATAAATAAAGGGAAAATAGATCTTCAATCTAGACAAGTCATGACATATACTCACAATTTTTAATTTTTTTGTTGTAATAAAACATTTATTTAACATCTGTATGATAATAAGTACATCGGTTAAGTATGACAATAGGAAGTTATTGATGATCACATATAGTAAAATAAAAAGTCATCATAATACATACATAAATTGTCTCTTAAAAATAATTTATTATTCTTCTGTAATATACACAATATTAATGAAATACATAATAATACATTAAGATCACAAAACTGTGTCCCTTAGTCTTATCTCAAAAAAATGTCTTACATTTATAATCATTTGAAATTATATTCTTTAAATGGATAGAAATTATAATTAATGAAGTGAATTATTTATTCCTATTGATCACATAAAATAAAACAAAAATAAGCTTAAAATTAAATTTTCATTTCTTGGTAAGACATTTATTAGTTACTAATGGGAAAAGTAAGATGACACAGCAAATAGTCTGACTTTTTGACATAAATTTACATTGTATTTTTTTTTCTGTTAGGAATGTCTGAAAATAATATTTATCATACACAAAATCCAGTAGTATACACTTCATATCTTGGTTCTTCTAAAAACTATTCCTTTCATCTGATCCACACACACTAACAAAATTAAAACCGAAATGTTGTTTGGATAAAAAATTAAAACCAAATGCCAAAATCTTCTCTAAATAATACAAGTCCATCCAATTTTTTATGAAGATTTGAATCCATAAGAATATAGAATTTAAGAAATCAACTGAATGAGTCACTTAATTTAGGTTAATCTTTAATTTAATAAACAGAACATTGTCGAATTTTAATAAACTACAACTGAAGCAAAATAAGAATTATCAGAGATAACAGCTAAATTACCTCCCTTTGTAAATAAAGATGCCGCTAAAAATTTATGTTTATTATTGTGAAATAAATGGTGAAAATGTCACGAAAAAATCTTAATTAATAAAATGTAATTATTATAGAGTAAATAATTATTTTATATAGATAATCTAGTAAATCACTAGAAAGGGTTTGACTATAACCGTGCTTGCCGAAGCTCTACCTTCCCAGGGCTCCAAGGCCGAGCCTTCAAGGCTCGAGAGAGAACCTTGCCGAACCTTCAGGGCTTGATAAGGTTAGGCTGAAGCTTCACTCCCAAGCCTTCATCGAGCCCTCAGAGCTCGGGCTGTGGAGGTTAGGTTCAAGTTTCAAGCCTCAAGCCTCTAGTCCAGGGCTCGCTTTTAACAACACTAGGCCAGAGGTTTTGTTTCTTCCCCACGAAACTTGGTATGTAGTATTCCCTAATCAAACGATTGAACGAGTTCGTTAACCAACAAAATCGGTCCGTCTGGAGAGGGGGTTTACTCCGGAGCCAAAGTAGTTATTTGCCAGTACCAGCCATAATTTGCGTTGTATTTCAACGAAACTCGGTATTCGTTCTGGTCTACTAAAGAGAAAAATGTGTTGTAAAAATAAACTAAATCGGTTCATTAGGAGGGGGGGGGGGTTTACTCCGGACCAAAATTACTAATTTGCTCATACCGGTCGTAATTTCTGCTGTAATGTAACGAAACGCGGTATACTTCCTGGGTATCTAATAAGGAAGAAGTGTTATAAAAATGAACTAAATCGGTCTATCGAAAGGGGGGAAATGAAACAGGTATTATTTATGTTTTTATTTTATTTATCTATATAGGTTATTTTAAGCAAATTATTCAGGAATGCACTCGACACTACCCAATTCTGAGGAAAATGCTTAGTTATGCAGCTCCTGCGTGACGGACTTTGTTTGTTATAACGCTGAACTCATTGACATATACTTTTCTTGATTCTTTATTGTCGCAGCCTTATCGCCTATGTTGCGATAAACTATTGATAAAAATGAAATAAATTATAGATTTTTCACTTTAAATGAAACATTTCAGATAGAAATATCTTTAGCAAGATTTGCCAACTTTTATTTGACTATAAAATGTGTAGCTGAATATAAAGAGACAAGATACTGGAAGAAAGTAACAATAGAGAAGAAATAAGAACGATGACGCATCTTTGAAAACATTGTTTCATCATGGAATTCGCCTGGAGCTAATGCAGTAGGAAGTGATGAATGAAATGTTTTCTTCCGGAGAATTATGAGATGGCCCTAAAAGCCCGTTCCATCATCGTCCTCTCGAAGTAATCTCTTTGTCTGGGTCTATCTCTCTCTTGTAAGGGAACTTTTAAGGGTGTATGGTCAGCTGGGGGAAAATTGTTTACAGCTGTTTAGTTTTAGAAGTGCACAGTTTTCTTCCGGGCAGGAAAATTTATGAAAAAGAATACCACCTAAAGGTATAGTTATTTTGATAGCTATCAATACCTAATCATTCGGTAATACTGAAGTTTAGCGTCCTCCGAAAAGATTATTTTCAGATTTTCCACGGTAGAAATGAAATTTCACGCCCTCAAAACCGATTTCTTTCAAATTTTGTACAATAATGTATTTTGATGCAATAAACACGAATACGTTAAAAAAAGAAGAAGTTATTTAGCACTAAAGTTCACTGTTATGCGGGTTATGAGAGCTAATGTTAACAACTAAATTTGTGACGACTTTAAGGCATAAATGACGACTTTAAGGCATACATGCTATGCGTTTACGCTCGCTACACTCGCTCAAGAAGATAACAAAACCCCAGTCAATCCAACTCGCTAAAATTAATAGAATTCTAATAGAATATAATATTAAGCACTAAAGTTCACAGTTAGGAAGGTTATAAAACTAGGCGTCAACAGCGTATTTGTAAACACGCGCATGCGCAGATATGTAAGCAAACAGGGAACTCTCATTTGAAATGTTCAGAAACCATTTATTCAAAATATTTTTAATTTTAAGGGCATCCTCACCCGTCGTCACCTGTCGCTTAAGGGCATAAGTGCTATGCGTTTCCGCTCGCTCAAGAAGATAACAAAACCCCAGTCAATCCAACTCGCTAAAATTAATAGAATTCTATTAATTATTCTATTAACTTTAGTGCTTAATAACTTCTTTCGTAGTTAAAAGCGAAGGTTTTTTTTTTTTTACCTATTCGTGTTTAGTGCATCAAAATACGTTATTGTACAAAATTTGAAGGAAATCGGTTTTGAGGGCGTGAAACTTCATTTTTAACTTTTCCACTATAACGTATTTTGATGCACTAAGCACGAATCCGTTACAAAAAAAAAAAAAAAAAACTCGCTCTCAACTAGGAAAAAAGTTATTAAGCACTAAATTTCAGTGTTATGGAAGTTATAAAAGCTGACGTAAACAAGGTATTTGTAAACTTGGGCATGCGCACGTATGGAAAATTCCTTAATAAAGAAGTCTAATTGAAATTTGAAGGAGAAGAATGTCTAGGACGACTTTTGGGCAGACATGCTATGCTATGTTTCCGCTCACTCAAGAAGATATCAAAACTTAATAGAATTCTATTAATTTTAGCGAGTTGGATTGACTACAGTTTTTATATATTTTTGAGCGAGCGCAGGGAGTGGAAACGTATAGCACGTCTGCCCATAAGCGGCAGGTTACAACGGGTGAGGAGGCTCTTAAAATTTATAATTATTTATAAATAAATAGTTCGTCAACATTTCAAATGAGAGTTCTTTGTTTCCGAATGTTACATGCCTGCGCATGCGCTTGTTTACAAATACGTTGATTACGCGAGCATTTATAACCTTCATAACAGTGAGCTTTAGTGCTTAATAACTTCTTTCCTTGTTGAGAGCGAGCTTTTTTTTTGAACGGATTCGTGCTAAGTGCTTCAAAATACTTTACTGTGGAAAATGTGAAAATTATCGGTGCGGGGGACGCTAAACTTCAGTATTACGAATCATTTATTAAGAAGGAATGATTGGATCTCAGCTAAGAGAAAAAGTCTGGAAAATCGCGTGTAAGTCATTTATTCGACATGTTTTTCCGACTCGCAGGAACTGCATCATCTTAGCGCGGTTCCGTTCTTATCCCTAGTCTAATTTGGAAAGATTAAAATAGAATCAGTTATTATTTTGGTTCCACCAGTCTTGAAAGGTCTTGATTTACGATCTTACCTGTATGGGTCGGCCAACCCATAAGTCGGCGATTTTTTTGCGCGAATTTCGCCCCAAACGCCATCTTCCAGTGGACGGATTCTGCTGGTTAACGAACTTGACCTTTCAAATTAGACGAAAGATTTTTGTACCAAATTTCATCAAAATCGGATCATTCGTCTTCGACCTAGATAGCGAACAGACAAATATATATATATATATATATATATATATATATATATATATATATATACAAATTTGAACCATCATTTTCGGTCTCTAGGGGTTCTGAAACGCAAATTTTTCTAGTCGGCCCTTCTGGATTGCGTCATGAGATCAACCTTTTAAGCGGGGTTCCTGCCTATGGGAGAGGGAGGAACCGCGCTAAAACGGTTCGTATGAAAGTTTTATTAGAGCCATCTTATTCGAAGAAATCGGTGCTTAAAATTTGAGTGTCGGCTTTATCCTTTTGACCGATTTATTCATGGTGTGGTATGGTGGTATTCATTGTGAATTTCTCTAGCAATGAAATATAATTTCCTTATTTATACGGTAGAAGCTGTAAATATAAAACGTGTACTTGCTAAATATATTTTGTTTTAATTTATGCTCTAACAGTTTCACACCTTTTGTCCCTCATTAGGATTGTTCTTTCTTAAAGATACTTGTTGTAGTTGTCCTTGTTAAAGTCTACTACTAGTCAATTGAGGATATGATATTATAAGATTTTGACCCTGCGTTCTCGATAAATTATTTTATAATTGGCGGAAGGTCATGTATATACAACATTTATGTATTTATCTGCATGATTTGCTACAGCTGCATTATTTTTTTTATTTTTACGGTGCATCGACATAATTCTTGGCCATTAGCGCCGAGATCCAGGGTGCAACCAGGGTGCCCTGAGATGAGAAAATTTCTGGCGCCGGTGGGGATCGAACCCATCATCTCCCGTTTATGAATCTAGCGCGCTAGCCACTAGACCACGGGAGACCCCCTAGCTGCATTATTATTTGACTTTCCGCATTACTCAATCAGTGGATTTTTTAGAGTCAATTTTCACTCAAATAAAACATTTCAGGAATAAAATGAAACAGACAACTGGCCTATTTTTTTTTATTTATTTAAATTTTAACGTCCATTTATTATTAACTAAGAATTTTAGGACAGGTTATCTATAGGTTACCACCCTTTTCTAGCCAGGATAGGGCTGATCCCTTTTCTTTCTTCTAAAGAAAAGCCACCACCTCTAGTGGGAATCGAACCCACGACCTTTGGCACGGCTCTTTTTTTCAAATTACTAGCAAAATTGTAGAGTTTTTCCAACGGAAAAGGAACTTGCTTACACCGGTTTTTTCCATATTCCGTCCAGTTTTTCGGTAGAAAAGCGCGATCACCTGCTGACAGGGTCCAAACATTACTCAGCTTCCTAAGCCGGGTAAATGGTCCGAATAGACCCTTGGGGATCGTTACCCAACCACCATTTCTCTTCTCTATCTACAAGGGAGATTGCTATAAAGGCAAATCCTCTCTGATCTTTTGAATTTATTCTGCATTTACACCTTTTTGCAATTGGTTACGCAAAACCATTAAATTCCGCGTGCTCTCATTTTTTTTATCTCTAAGAGGAAAAAGCCACTTATGTATGACAATTATATAGAGCAAATCTCCTATATATCTCCTGTATATTTGTCAAATACCACTCACTCACTTACTCACTGACCAATCATCGCCCACCCCAAACCACTTGACAGAAAATTTTACAATTTTGCATGGACCCTCCCTTTATCATGTAAGAAAGGATTTTCACTCGCTAAGAAAGGATTTTTTGATATTCAAATTTTTAATTTTTTTTTTGTGGGGTTTGAATTTTTAGTTGGTTAGAGCAGGCATGCCTAGGCAACATGCGTTGCTAGGACGATAACAGGTCAGCTATTACCGTACTGTATCCATTTCATAATATTATTTTTATTTGCGGTTCATTTTAACTATGATGGTAGACCTTGAATTAGTAGAAATAAACTGTGATTTTGTTCCTCATTGAGTTTATGCTATACCTGGTGATGGTCCATCCGAGGTAATAATATCCCGAACCCTTGCACAGCATCCTCACCCATCAGTATCCCCAGTGAGAACACTTCTAGGTAATGCTCGTAAATATAATAGGTGTTTTCAAATGACATCTTGGAAACAGAAATTTTTAAATTTTAACGTACATTTATTATTGACAATAAATTTTAAATTTTACGGGCTAAACTGCTGTTGCTGCTAACCTATAGATAACGGGTTATATGTTTCTAGACACTGGTCCGGAGCGTCCCAGTGTCAAGAAACATTATACTTTGATTACTTATCAATTGATGAATAATTTATATTATGACGGGAACCATGCTATAACATTATTTAACACAATAAAATAACTACTTATCTGCCGTACGGGTATTCAGCTAGTGTATGATATACTCTTGAAGTGCTGACGAGAAATGTTGATAGCCCCCGTAGGGCTCAAATAAATTGTCCATTCAGATTTGTATCTTTACACATATTAATTTCAAAATTGAAAACTTAAAACTATGATATTTCTCAATGACGATAATGGACAGTTAAAAAATATTTGGGAGGATCAGAGTTGAAAACTCAGGCGGGCACTGAAGATGTGGAGTCGTTTGAGATTTGGAGTCAATGGCCCAAATTGTACCTAGACTCGCTCAGCCTGTAAGTAAATAGTTACCAGATAAGGTGAAAATCAGGCGGCCGGAGCATAGTACTGACTCTGTAATGAGCAGTATACTCAAGGATCGGATACTTCTACGGTATCTGCCCCCCTTTTGGCCAGTTGTGGGACTGATTTTTTTTCGTATACATTTTAACGGTGACCATTTTGGTTATCCAGTTGATAGGATGGATGACGTTTTGATGAAATGTTTAAAGTTTTTTTTATTAGTGCAACCTCAACAGCTAAATTTCCCAAAATATTGCTAAAATAGTCATTATATCAGAAAAAATTAAGGGGTATTATTTAAAACAGTTAACAATATATAAAACTAGCTGACTACCCGTGATTCGTCACGAGAGATAAGTAGTTCACCAAAATTAAAGCTGCTGTATAATTTATTGCAGTTTATTATAGCACGGTTCCCGTCATACTATATGTTATTCATCAATTGATAAGTGATCAAAGTATAATGTTTCTTGACACTGAGGCGCTCTAGACAAGTTTCAACAAACAGATACATAACCTAGAGATAACCCGTTATCTATAGGTTATCAGTTATAGGAGTTTAACCAGTACAGCTTAAAATGCGTTGCCAATAATAAATGGACTTTAAAATTTAAAAATTTATGTCTCCAAGGAAACACCGATTATATTTGCGAGCATTACCAAGAAGTGATCTGACAGGGGATGCTGATGGGTGAAGAGTCCTCAATTAGTTATTGCACTAATCATATGTTATACAGATTTTGAATAAATTTTTTTTGTAGTAAACTTTTGAGCATAATACCTAAGCTAAGGTTTATGGAGCTGCTAGCTGATGGATAATTAAGATTCCTCTGCAAATTATGTACCGAAATTAATTAACTAACGAATTCACGAAATATAATTTATCACATTAATGAGAACCCTTCAAAATGTTTTACTCCAGTGGACGAGATTTCATGCCCTGTAAGTGATATTGTATTTTAATGAAATTCCTCGAGAGGGCGTTAATATTTTTTTGCCCGGGAGGGGCCATTCCAAGAAAGAAATTACCAGGAGCCTGAGTGACTGTCAGCTGATTTTGGGGTGGAGACATGAATTTAGGGGAGGGGGGGGGTGAGGAGAAACAGGGGGGTGGATGGCCCCCCAGTCTGCCCTCGGCACTTGCAGAGTCACCACCTACCTCACACTCCGTCTCCTCTACCGATCACGCGAGCAACCACCGTTCGAACGAACATACCTTCACTCGTTCCCTTCCAACCACAAGTGGTCCGGTATCCAATCTATATCGAAATTTAAAAACCAAATTTCTAAAATTTTGGTTAAATTTTCATAATTTTTTTCCACCGATAAGCAAAATCTTGATTTGTGTGCTGATTTGTCAAGAGGATCGTATTAAGGTAAATATTTGATAATTCATCCTAAATCACAGTTATCTTAATTTATAAATTAAAAAAGGCATAGGGCTAATAAATTTAAGAGTATATACATACACACACACACACACACACATATATATATATATATATATATATATATATATATATATATATTTATATTTATGTAAAAAAAGTTATTTCAATTTTTACAACTTTTATGAAATATTTATTTATTGAGTGTACACAACAAAGGCTATTTACTCTTAAATGCAATGTGCGAACAAAGCTAAATGTTGAAATACAAAGCTAAATGAAAAAGACAATACAAAAAGATACTCTAGTAGCTGAAATGATTTATCATTGTTTAATAAAACAAAATAAAATAATAATTATAGAGGTAAATAAATTATAAAAAAATATATTAATAAATAAAAAATAAATAATTTGTAGGGAGAATTTCTAAAAACTTTGGAACTTATTTTTATTTTTTAAATATTTTAGAATATTATCGATGTGTGTACTGTCCTGATATACATCTAAATATTTCTATTTCTTGAGGTAAACTTTTATGATATACATCTAAATATTTCTGTTTCTTGACGTAAATTTTTTTTTGTTTTATGCCCATCAAATTAATACAATTTATTTACTAATTATTATTTATACACAGTATGGAGAATGTTTTAAGAAAAAATGAGAAGCTCAGTTACTTTTAATAAAATAATAACAAAAAATAGAGGCCCCCGACTTTTTTTAAGTTCTTTTAAAAAGGAAGAAATTGATTAAGAAAATAACAATCGAGGAAAAATGGAAAATAAGACAAAACTGTAAGCTAATTTAATATGGAGGTTTATATAGAATTTATCAAAAAAAGTAAAATTAGAAAAAAATATAAGGCAATTATAATTAAATACATTTATTGAACAAAATTAACTATTTTGTATTAACAATACCTGTTATAAATAAATATATAGAAAAATTAAGTATTTTAGAAATTTATCATTTATTTTATTAAATATTTTTATTTTATTATACCCGAATAAAATTAAATTCGTACTTTTGTAAATGTGCTTTTAGTCCTATTATTCTGTTTTTTTTTTTAGTTTAATTTAATAGGAGGCTCAGTAGCTGCGTGAGCTAAGGTGTGAGAACTCCTTGCCTTAGGTCGTGGGTTCGATTCCCACTAGGGATAGTGGCTTTTGGAAAAACAAAAACCTTTTCAGCCTTGCAATGGCTTGAAAAGTATGGTAACATTTAAGTAAATCATTTGGTTACTTATGCAACAGTTTCAGGCTCAAATTGAGGAGAAGAACCCTCCACTAGCAGGGCCACGTTCAGACTGATTATATACTGAACGAATTCAATATAGTGGAAAATAGCAAGCTGATAAATCATATGTTTAAAATTAATTTTAAAATCCCGATGAAATATAACCATAAAACTGTTATTTTTTTAAATAATTAAAAGAATAACCCTTTTATTATTTATTTTCAAATAAATTCATGAAACTATTAATATAGTGCTGCCTCCACAAGTTGAAACTGTAGTATTTAAAACACAGTCCCCTGAAGAGGCATCAAAGAGGTGCAAAGCATGTTGGAAAGTGAAACGAGAAGTGTGTAAGTGTAAATTTAAGAATTATTGGCCTTCCGCCTATGTCGAGAATTCGCTAAATTTGAGCAAAGGATAAGTTAATTGATCTATATATATAAAAGTCCGTCTCGCAGGACTGCATCATCTTAGCGCGGTTCCGTTCATATCCCTAGTCTAATTTGGAAAGATTAAAATAGAAGCAGTTATTATTTTGGTTCCACCAGTCTTTTTTTTTAAATTAATTATTATAATGGCGTGTCAACCCTTAAGGTCACTAACGCCATTCCTGTGAGTAGTAAAGTCTTGAAAGGTCATGATTTACAATCTTACCTGGAAGGGTCCGCTACACTAGAAACAGACCCGCTAGTGACAAGGTCTTGGAATCTTGGAAATCTATATTTCTAACAATAAATTGTTTTTGTTATTTTACTTAACCAGTTTTATTGTCAAATACATTATCCAACTATAAGCAATTAAAAAATAACAAGAAATAAAACAGACAAAAAGAACCATTGGAATAAACGAAATTAATTAATTTAAAGCTTTAAGCACTTTTTTCTCCGATTGACATCGCCTAATTAAAACGTCAACGGTTTTCGAGATACTAACGAAATTATACAAAGTTACCAAAACTTTTTTTGTCTGTTAATAAAATATTTTATTCTAACCCTTCCTTTACTCTAAACGTAACAAAAATTTCAACATATTAGTGTTGATGAAACTCCAACATGCAGAAAATGTTTCAACTGTATCCCATAATTCTAAGTACCAAAATCAAAGACAAAGAACCCTCCCTAGGAAGGACGCTAGGCAGTTGAAAAGCTATATATCTTGGAAATCCATATCTCTAACATTAAATTGTTTTTCTTATTTTTCTTAACCTGTTTTATTTTCAAATACATTATCCAACAATAAGCAATTAAAAAATAACAAGGAATAAAAAACAGACAAAAAGAACAGTTCGAATAAGCGAAATCAATTACTTTAACGTTTTAAGCTCTTATTTCTCCGATTGACATCGCCTAATCAAAACTTTCATTAGAACCTTTTTTTTAGAGCATTTAATAAGCTTTCTAATGGTATTCTTCCGTTTACCAAGATTCTCAACCTTTTTCGAGATATTAAGGAAAGTAAACAAAGTTACTAAAACTTTTTATGTCTGTTAATAAAATATTTTATTCTAACCCTTCCTTAACTCCAAACGTAACCAAAATTTCAGCATATTAGTTTTGATGAAAGTAGAACATGCAGAAAATGTTTGAACTGAATCCATGATTCTAAGTACCCAAACCAAAAACGGTATTCAAAAAATATTTTTCCAATTTTCTCGAAAACGGTTAAAGCTATTGCCTTGAAAATGGTTTCATTCGTTTTCCTAGCCCAGGAATCATATAAAACGAGTACTTAGAAGCTTATGAACTCAAAAACGTAAGCGTTACGATTTTTTTTGCGCGAATTTCGCCCCAAACGCCATATTCCAGTAGGCGGATTTTGCTGGTTAACGAACTTGACCTTTCAAATTGGACGAAGGATTTTTGTACCAAATTTCATCAAAATCGGACCATTCGTCTTCTATCTAGAGAGCGAACAGACAAATATATATATATATATATATATATATATATATATATATATATACATATATATATATATATACATATATATATATATATATATATATATATACAAATTTGAACCACCGTTATTTTCGGTCTCTAGGGGTTCTGAAACGCGAAATTTTCTAGTCGGCACTTCCGGATTGTTTCATTGTATCAACCCTATAAGCGGGGTTCCTCCCTATGGGGGAGGGAGGAACCGCGCTAAAAATCACATTTCTGTTAATCTGTTTATCTGTCTGTCTGTATGTTTGTTCCTCATACAAACCCACACCGTTCGTCGTAGTTCTTCATACGATGAGTGTAATAGACTAGAGACGTTCAAAAAAACGTCTACCAGCTGTCCATCTGTATGATTGTTCGTTATATAAATCCACACCATTTGACCGATTTTGATCAAATTTAGCAAACAGGTAGGTCTTGATTCGGGGAGAGTCATAGGCTATGTTAAAATCGTCTAAGACTCACACTCACGGTTCGAAACTATGAACCCGAACAGTTACAGATTTCCAGTATTAGATTTTAATATTACTTAATTGGTTTCTTATTTATTTTTTCTTTTCTAGATGCAGAAAGTAGGTGTAGCATGCCATGCCGGGTAACAGCTTGTATATATATAAATATTCTGACTGCTAAGTGATTGTTATTTTTTTACAAAGTATATAATGTTTATTAATTGTGTTATACGATTTTTCATCAACACTGGTTTTATTCGCTTGTAATAAGTGTTTTGTAAATATTTATATCTTAGAAGTGTGTGATAATATAGGGGCTGTCAAATGTCATAAGTTTGTTCATGTTGTTAGGTGGCTCTAGTCTGTCCCAGTCAGCAAGTAAGGGTCTCGTCATTAAACGACTGTGTGTCAGCAACCTGTGGCCAATACGTAGACTTGTTAACGCTACTTTTTGTGTTGCTATTCCTGTTGGGGATGGACCATCACGCAGAGAATTTTTGATTTTTCCTAAGTTTTTTTTTTTTTAATTTTGTATTGGTTTACGTCTTTATCCTACGCTTTACGAGTGTTTTTTTTGTCTGTAGCTCTACTGCCATGGTTAAACGTCCAGAGTATTTTTTGTTTTTTTTTGGTTTATGTTTACCTTACGTGATAACATCAGAGTTTTGAGAGAGGTTTCGGTACCTTAGCAAGTACTGCAAGCGTCCACACTGAACTGAGGTTATTTAACTTCATTTTGGCACTAATGTGGTAGATGTAGTTGCGCTATAAAAATTAAATAAATAAATAAAATAGATTCAATTTTTGCTCTTGGTTCAGTCCTCCATTTGTAGTTTCGATTCGTCTGTAATTATATCGAAAACATACTGACGTCCGATAAAATATTATAGAATTGAATTTTGAAGAAGAGTATAGGTGGAGCATTATTGTTATTTAATTTAAATAAATTTTCTATTTTATTATTAAGATTATTTATCTTCACTGTATGCTAAAATATTTTTTCCTATTTTGTCTTTATTTTTTATCTTATTTTGTCCTCAAAATAAATTGATACAAATCAGTATTTTGATTTGCTTCAAATATAACTTTCAACTAACTTTTAGGCCATTGGATTTTCAATCACATATAATCCATATAAATAGGTAACAATATCCTAAACGTTTGAATGGCTTTAACCAGCCCTCGAGTGTGAAGGGTTAATATAAAAACTGCTCAAGTAAGCACACTAAAGAAAATATACATTTTACATATTTATATATATATATATATACATTTTATATACATATATATATATATTTTACATATAAATTTTATGTAAAATGTATATATGTATATGAAAATATACATTTTATATTTTATATATTTTACATATTTTTTCGCACGCGAATTTTACTGCAGTGTTCTGCTGTACAGATTCTGCTGGTTTTCGTTTTAGACAAAGTAATTTATTATATACATTAGACATCATTCGCCAAAGAGATCATACGATATCATCATACAGAGCATCAAAAATAATTGTTAATAACCCGTATTTACTTGCCAATCCTATTTTAATGAAATCATTAATTTTGAATGGAATTTCTTTTTGTCGAATATATTTCGAAAATAATGTATAAATATTGTATGTTCTTACGAAATGATTGTGCCATCTCCCTCAAAATAATTAATGTTTATATTTAGTAAATGGATTTTAAATTATGATTCGCCTTCTATTTACAGGATTACAATTCATCTTGTTCAATAAATTAGTAATTATATCTAGGCACTTGATGTTTCGAACTTATCTCAATACTGAATTCAATATAACCGGATCGATTCGGTGTTCCTTTGACACAATTAACAATCGTCCTACTAGACCGAGATCAAATTCACTCCATTTCAAAGTTAAATTGGTTTATATTATATCCTTTAATTACAAAATTGTATGCCAATTAAAGTAATTTTAAATATATTTCGATTCTAATCAACCTTATTGTTGACACGCAATTCATAAAATCGAAAACGATGACATACGTGCGAATAAAGAATGTTTCACACAGAGATGGGCATAATTTTATTTATAAATAAAAATACGAATTTATTCGTACTTCATATATTTGTGAATACGAAAATAAATAAATTCGTACTTCATATATTTGTGAATACGAATATAACTAAATTCGTATTCATAAGTGTGAATACGAATTTATTTTTATTCACATACATTAAATATAAAAATACAAATAAAATTTTATTCGCAAATTTCTCTGCGAATACAAATAAATTCACAGAAAAAATTGTAAATAATCACAAAAAATGGGAATATTTATTAAACATCAAGTGATTACAAAAAAAATCACATTAAAATATACGAATAAAAATTTATTCACATTATAATTTGTGAATAAAAATTTATTCACAATAAAATTCGCAAAGAAATTATGAATTTTTTCGTATTAAGATGATATTACGAAAGTTATTGAAGGTGATTTTTTTTTTTTTTTTTTTTTTTTTTTTTTATGGTGGTACAGATGACAAACTATGTCCCTGCAACATGGCTGGTGGTCCCGCGGCGGACTCGGGGCAAACAGAAAATCTAGGCGCTAATAACCTAGACGTTAAACGCCTTTAAAAAAAAAAAAAAAAGAAAAAAATCACCTTCAATAACTCTCGTAAAATCGTCGATACAAAAGCAACCTAACGAATATAAAAATCAACACTTTTCAGAGTGGAAAAGTATTTATTCATAACTTTTTTTTGGACAGTCAAATATTCGGCAGATTTGACCTTTTGATAGTGGAATACTTTCCCTTTAATAGAGTGAAGTCAGATTGAAGAATTTGCCGTAAATAAGTCCAGCAGAAATTATTAAAGACGGACAATGAAAGATGCATTTTTTCATATTCGTTAGTTTGCTTTTGTATCGACGATATCATTTTAATACGAATAAATTCATAATTTATTTGCGAATTTTATTGTGAATAAATTTTTATTCACAAATTATAATGTGAAAAAATTTTTATTCGTATATTTTAATGTGATTTTTTTTGTAATCACTTGATTTTTTGTAAATATTCACATTTTTTGTGATTATTTACATTTTTTTCTGTGAATTTATTTGTATTCGCAGAAAAACTTGCGAATAAAATTTTATTTGTATTTTTATATTTAATATATGTGAATAAAAATAAATTCGTATTCACACTTATGAATACGAATTTATTTATATTCGTATTCACAAATATATGAAGTACGAATTTATTTATATTCGTATTCACAAATGTATGAAGTACGAATAAATTCGTATTTTTATTTATAAATAAAATTATGCCCATCTCTGGTTTCACATAAGGTCAGCTGCGTTTTGTGAACAATTGATGGTAAAAAAAATGGGTTACATGTAGATTTCGTTTTTATTAATGCCTTCTTTCTTATTGGTGTTGATATTTTGATTCAGAAAATATCATAGAGATTTATTTTTTAAGATATCTGAATTAATGATTGTTAATTCAGATATCTTAAAAAAGAATAAATGTTCATAATTTAAAATAATTAAGAAGAGATCGTTCGTTCGTTTATTGTTGGGGTTCGATCATCTTAGTTAATAAAACTACATTTTAAAAATAAAAATGAGCGATTTGGATATGATAAAACGTCAGATGATAAACAATCTATTTATCGAACGTTTCGGCATGCCGTTCGACAAAAAATGCCTTGGGGATGGAGGAAGACCGCGATGACATCTGGTTGACTATGGACTAGTGTCACAAATGAGATGAAAAGCTCCGTTGAGGTGATAAGATGACTAGACATTGGTGAGTGTGTGCTAAGATATAACGGCAGAATTCTGGGACAATCTATATTTCGAACGTTTCGGCATGCTCTTTGGCAGATATCTTCAGCTAAGTCAACTAAACGTTATCATGGTCCTTCTCCATCTCCCAAGCATTTAGTGCTGTAGATAACTCCCCAGGAACATACGTTCGTCATATAGGCTTTTCCTCAGAGATATCAGACTTTTTTTGTATAAATATGCTTTTACTAAAACGATAAAAAACGTTACAAAAAGTGTCCGCTGGCGTTCGCGCATGCGCGGTGGCCTTATACGAACTTAGACACCGCGCAAGCGCCTGTGTGATTACATACATTTGTCGGGTAGACCTAAAACATATTTATATTCCTGAATTTGAGCAGCAGGCTCTAAACGAAATTCTTTTTTTTTTTTTTTTAACAGAATCACAACCATTCCTTGAAACTATCTGAATCTAATTTGAAATGAGTTATTAAGGCGATATATCCTTTTTTTCTTAGCCCTGATGAAGTCTTCTTTAAGCAAACACTTTGGCAATAATAACTCATTTTTAAAAGAAGGAAGAAAAAGTCCAAAAGTTTCACAGATATTTTTATTCTTTGTTTTTTGCTGAACGTTTTTAAGGACTATGCCTATTTTCAATGCCCTGTGATACAAAAACTCATTTATAAACTAGTACAATGTAAATAAATTAAAAAGAACAATTCAATTAAAAAAAATAACAATCTTTAAAACCTGATACTTTATTTTAATATAATATAAAATTACGCCATGGCCAATTTCATTAAATCTGTATTCAATAAAATAGAGTAAAATTTTATTTCACAGAGACTTCTAAAAAAAAAAAAAAAAAAAAAAAGAAAAAGAAAAAAAGAATTAAAATACCTGTGGTAATTTCGGACTTTTTTCCCTTCTGAACACCAATTTCCATCGTTCTGCAATACCAACAATCATTTAAAAAAAAACGTGACAAAATCATGTATGAATTTATGAGGGCTTGAAATTATGGGTTGTTTATTCCATAGTATTCACAACCATAATATGATAATAAATCTTTAACCAGATAGTAATAAGAAGTATGTTAACCAAAATTCAAGACTGTAGGAAAGAAAAAAAAGGAACTCGTGATGCGAATGGCTCGAGAGGAAAAGTGAAACACATAAAAAGAAAATCACGTTAGTAATAAAAATAGTACAAAAATGAGACAGTAGATTTATCCGACGAGACAGCAGGGGTAATGAAGTCTTATTACCAACCTAGAAATATGATTATTATAAAAAGCCAAATGAATAAGGGAATTTGATAATTTTATCAACCTAAATAGAACTGTAAAGAAAAAACCACTCCCTAGAAGAGACTTACCCCTCTCTTCATCAGCCATGGCTTCCTCACTTTTTCCTCCCTAGAAGAGTTTTTTAGATAAATTATATCTCTTACTTTATTTAAATAACATTTTTCATTTTTGTTTTACTTTATTTCTAATCAACATATATCCCATAAATATTTCACTATTTTTATCTTTTAAATATTTTACTAGTGGAATTTCGTAGAAAATGTTTTATTTTTAAAATATAGGGTTATATTTTTTCCCTTGTTTTCCACGCTCCATAAAATATATCATTATATATAACTGATATTTCTGGTTCAGGAGACCAGTAGGTCTGCCAGGGGCCAAGATCCATGCGTGGGCTGGACTGGGGATGTATAACGTTGTTATATATATATATATATATATATATATATATATATATATATATATATATATTATTTATTCTTATAGATGACCCAAAATATCAAAATTCTTTTTTATCCTAGGAGGCATGGGGTCATTAAAGCAGTCTTCCTTTGTCGGGCCCAATAAATAAAGTGGTGTAATAAAGGAAGACTGCTTTAATGACCCCATGCCTCCTAGGATAAAAAAGAATATATATATATATATATATATATATATATATATATATATATATATATATATATATATAAACATCGCACTTGTATTTCTAAAGTGACACAACTCAAGAATTGTTTTTTTCAGTAATGAGATGGGTAATAATCCTTTTACCAATGTCAACCATCAAAACTGTATGCTTCAGAGGTTGTACGCCACATAAAACTTGTTTCACTCGTCCTATATTAAAGCTATTCCCTCTATATAGGCCACTTTAAAAATACTAGTGCGATATGGAAATTATTACTTCCATCATTTGTTTTGTACTAACATTTCATTGTGTATCTTTTCTACCCTCATGTTTACAGGTTGGTAAACATACATAAAGAAAGAAAATCCGGAATGTGAAACTAATAACGGTATTAATTATCCATCATCCATGAGTTTCGAATAATTACTCGAGGCTATAAATGCAAATGAAAGAGATACATTTCATTTCCAATTAATCCGCAGACTATCGGCACCCAATCCATATTTCATCGGATGTATTTCAGGAGGTATCATTGATATATTATGTAATCCGGGAGAGGTGGGAGTGTTTATATGGACTCTTCAATAATCTCGATCCATATTTGACCTTTCAGTTTTATCCTTCTCTGTACTGAAATTATTCCGGTAGAAATCATATTCATAATACTCGATGGATATATCATTTTTATAATGAAAAAAGTCCGTCTCGCAGGACTGCATCATCTTAGCGCGGTTCCGTTCATATCCCTAGTCTAATTTGGAAAGATTAAAATAGAAGCAGTTATTATTTTGGTTCCACCAGTCTTTTTTTTTAAATTAATTATTATAATGGCGTGTCAACCCTTAAGGTCACTAACGCCATTCCTGTGAGTAGTAAAGTCTAGAAAGGTCATGATTTACAATCTTACCTGGAAGAGTCCGCTACACTAGAAACAGACCCGCTAGTGACAAGGTCTTGGAATCTTGGAAATCTATATTTCTAACAATAAATTGTTTTTGTTATTTTACTTAACCAGTTTTATTGTCAAATACATTATCCAACTATAAGCAATTAAAAAATAACAAGAAATAAAACAGACAAAAAGAACCATTGGAATAAACGAAATCAATTAATTTAAAGCTTTAAGCACTTTTTTCTCCGATTGACATCGCCTAATTAAAACTTTCTTCAGAACCTTTTTTGTAGAGCATTTAGTAAGCTTCCGAATGGTAATCTTCCGCTTCACAAGATTGTCAACCGTTTTCGAGATACTAACGAAATTATACAAAGTTACCAAAACTTTTTTTGTCTGTTAATAAAATATTTTATTCTAACCCTTCCTTTACTCTAAACGTAACAAAAATTTCAACATATTAGTGTTGATGAAACTCCAACATGCAGAAAATGTTTCAACTGAATCCCATGATTCTAAGTACCCAAACCAAAAACGGTATTCAAAAAATATTTTTCCAATTTTCTCGAAAACGGTTAAAGCTATGGCCTTGAAAATGGTTTCATTCGTTTTCCTAGCCCAGGAATCATATAAAACGAGTACTTAGAAGCTTATGAACTCAAAAACGTAAGCGTTACGATTTTTTTTGCGCGAATTTCGCCCCAAACGCCATCTTCCAGTAGGCGGATTTTGCTGGTTAACGAACTTGACCTTTCAAATTGGACGAAGGATTTTTGTACCAAATTTCATCAAAATCGGACCATTCGTCTTCTATCTAGAGAGCGAACAGACAAATATATATATATATATATATATATATATATATATATATATATATATATATATATATATATATATATATATAAATAAATATATACATATATATATATATATATATATATATATATATATATATATAAATATATATACAAATTTGAACCACCGTTATTTTCGGTCTCTAGGGGTTCTGAAACGCGAAATTTTCTAGTCGGCACTTCCAGATTGTTTCATTGTATCAACCCTATAAGCGGGGTTCCTCCCTATGGGGGAGGGAGGAACCGCGCTAAAACAACATCAATGATAATGGTAAAATGTATTTTTATGCTGGTATTTTTTTTATTAATCATTGTGAAGTGGAAAATAGGAATTTATGAAAGCATGATTTTATTTTATAATGACATTAGAATATCTAAAGAATCGCGCGATTAAAAAAATATTTTGGTCTTGAAAACGTTGTCTGGGAAGTTACAAAAAAATATTCAAAAAAAGAATCTACATTAATATTTTAAATCAATATTACTTAGCAATAATTCAGAATCAATCCAAAGTTTCCATGATCAAAAAACTTCCCAGCGTCTGCCTCGGTCGACTTCTAAGGCTTATAAACTCAGTATATTACACCGAAAATGTTCCTGAATCTTGGACTAATAGCATAGTGATTCCTATACTGGAACCTAATAAAGATAAATCTGATGTATCAAGTTATCGACCAGTCTCCCTCACCAGCTGTGTCTGCAAACTTCAATGTTGCTTCAGGCAGAGACACTCAACGTTGAACCACATAGTACGATTGGAGTCGTCTATTATAGATGCCTTCCTCGTCAAAAAATCCACACTAGCTGTATCATTCGATATAAATAAAGCATTTGACACGGTCTGTTAAAAAAAACCTTTCCACTTGGATGTTATGATCTAGAATTTGATCTGAGAAATCTGATGGTTGGTGCTGCTTTTTCAGTTGCTTATAAGCCCTGCAATTAGTTAAGATGTGCTTCAAAGTGTGTAGGAGTTGCAAATTGTGGTTTGTATGGCCAATTCTCATTCGGGTTAAGACCACTTCTTTTCTTCTTGTCTTATTTGTTGATGTCCTCCATGGCTTAACACTTTTATCTCTCGGACCTTGTTATCCCACATTTCATGTGAGACAGTTGCCAACTCATCCATATAAAGTCTTTTCCATGGGATATTTAATCACTTTTAGGAACTTAATGGAATAAAATTTCTTCTCTAATTGCTCTCCTTGCCAAGGTGTCAACATTCTCGTTTCGATATATTCCACAATTTCTGTGTCTCTTTGCTTTGTCTGAATTACCCTAAAATTTATTTATGGCATGTAGGTCTACCTAAAAATTTGAGAAAAATTGTTTACAATACACTTTATAGAAATTCATGTGGTCCAAAATATATCCAAATTTTCGTTAAAATTCTTTCTTAAACTTCCACTTCACGTACAGGTTCCCAACGGATATAAGAACAGACGTTGTCTTCTTCCGAAAGGATCTCAATTTGATGATGAAAAGTTTATTTAGGATATACTAAATAGAAACAATTTTTTATTTTATGTAATAAATTTTACATTGCCAATGACTGTTATAGCTCATTTGTAATATACGCAACGTTTAAAAATCAATTCTCGTTAAATTACCTATTTAATCTCCCGCCAAAATCAATTTCCGGTCAGGTGACAGATGACATCACTACCGTTACAATTTTGTGTCACGAGTAACCCAACATATAAAGAAGGCCCCTCCCTAGTCCTATGACATTTAAAGGTCAAAAGATATAGAGCAACACAGAAGGGATAACTTTCGACCCCTGCAGTCTATCTCAATACTAAACCTAGCTTGTATTTCTGTATTGCGGGTCCCTTAACATGGTTAAGCCCGCAATACTCATAAGACTTGCGTGTTTTCTAGTCCGCCAAAAAAATACTGTGTCTGGGCCCAATACTTCACTCTGTAAGAGCTATGAATATACATATTACTAGGAGCACATACTACATACAAGTTTTAATTAGTTAGTTCTAATATTCTCTAGGAGTAAATGTATATTTTGTAAATAAGATTAACCCATACTTCTAATCCGGCACTTCTGATAGCCCAATTTTGAAAAATAACATCAGCGCATACTATTCCTGTTAAAGCATTATAATAGTTTCAATGTGAAGAAAGAAACATTACTGTCGCCATATTGCTCCCACCCAATTTATGAAAGAACTCTTACTATTATAAATAATTAACCTACAGAATACAGACAGAGCACTTATCTTCATTCAGATTTACAAAAAATAAAAAATTGTATACATTTACCCAAAATCAATTTGTATGGAATAATAAACAATAACTTGGCGCATACTCTGAATCAAACGCAAAAATCAGCAATCTAACAGAAACATAAATAAATTAATCTATTTTTAATTATATAGATTAATTTATTTATGTTTCTGTTAGATTGCTGATTTTTGCGTTTGATTCAGAGTATGCGCCAAGTTATTGTTTATTATTCCATACAAATTGATTTTGGATAAATGTATATAATTTTTTATTTTTTGTAAATCTGAATAGTTGTTAGTTTTGTTTCTTGTAGATGTATGTCTGTGTGCATATGTGTATGTATATATGTGTGTGTATGTGTATATGTGTGTGTGTGTATATGTACGTATGCGTGTGTGTGTGTGTGTGTGTGTTGTGTGTGTGTGTGTGTGTGTGTGTATATGTGTGTATAATTAGATTACCATTGTAAAAAAGGAACGAAGAATACATAAAATTATTATAAAAAAGTTGGATATAAGTTATATATGATTTATTTATTCTCCTCTATATTATTGCAACAAAATGTAAATAGTAACCGAACTTGGGCTGACGGTGTTATCACCATGCCCTAAAAAAAAAAAAATGTTGTTCCTGTCATGTATATAATGGATAAAATAAACATTATTATTATTATTATTATTATTTATTATTAAATTATCTTCACAACCCTTATAGCCATTCAAAAAATAATAACAGTAGACTGCCGCTTTATAACAAAATATGTACTACAGTAGAACTTGGATAATTCGAACCTCTAGGGACCGATAAAAAAGTTCGAATTATCCAAAATTCGAATTAAAAAAAAGTTTGTGAATATAAAGGGGTAAAACATCGATTTTCATATTTTCACATTTTTTAAATTAAAAAAATACATACATTTTATTTAAAGAAAAACAAATATATCATAAATTGATGATTACGTACATAAGTAATAAATAATTTATCAAAAAAGTAAAAATAAATGTCTATTGTTTTGAAAAGAAGACATTTTCATGGCCAAGAATTTTTTCTTTATTTTTCAGGTAAGCTGGTAAAGTATTAGGAGGAATGCCTTGGCAACTTCAGATTTTTTCTTTATTCCTTTTTCAACTTCTTTAATCGCAGCTATTTTCGCTGACAACGTTAAAGTTTTATAACTTATAGGCTTCCACATCCTAAATCAAAAACTCACAGAACTGCACTGTACACAAGAAATTCAAGGAACTAACAATACAACAGATCTAGGTACTGACTGACTTATAACTGAATAAGAAATGAGATGGGAAGGATGGTGGAAGGGAATTCTAGGATAAAACGACAGGATGGTGTATGTAACTACAACCCCTGGAAGGGAGGAAGCGCGACCCACCACTTTGCATCATCCGTATCATTGCTACATCCGTATCTTACTATCCTGTTTACCCGATTGGAGAATATTTTCACGAGATTTAAGATAGAACATCTCCCATTGGAGGTAAAGACTCGTAAAAAATTCGAATTATCCAAAATTTATTCGAATTAACCACGATTTTTTAACAATGTTTATGGCCTAAATTCTAGGGACCGAGAGAAATATTCGAATTAACCACGATTTTGAATTATCGAAGTTCGAATTATCCCTGTTCCACTGTACAACATTTTCAAAACATAAATATCAATGATAAAATTGAAAAAATACAATGCCAAAACAAATTAAGGTATGTATCCTTGTGTGTTTTCTACAAATACACTGGTATCTCTAAATTGATTTTAATATTTAACTTATAAACAGCAGCAAGATATTTTTTATTTTACCCTTGGCTTTACATAAATAGTTTTCTTTATATTTTTCTCTTCATACACAAAAACGTTTAATAATTACACAGCCTCACAAAAAAAAAGTGGTATTTTCCAAGGACCGAAATAAAAATTAAATGTTTCCTAAAAATTATGACAAAAAAATTACTTCATAATTTATATTTTTAAAATTAATGAATAACTGTTATGAAATAATTTTTATTTTTAGTTTTTAAAATAAAAATTATTAGAAAAATTGTTTAAAAAAAAATAATAAAATATATCAATTACGATGGAATTTTTATTTTTATTTCCCAATAATAAAAATAAAAGGTAAAGTGAAACTCATTTATTAAATATCTCTTATCCTCGGAATAAATAAATAAATACTTGATTTAGAACGTTTTGTTTATTAGAAGTTATTTGTTTATGTGAGTGAATCAAAATTCGTCTAAATCCAATTGATTTGTATGAGTATATATTGTATATTCTAGAATTTGTTTTTGTGTATTACTTTCTATTCATTATGGCACTAACATTGTTTTTTTTTAAACGAATGTTTAAAGTTAAAGTTATAAAAAATTTTGATAACAATTTTTTTTAAATAACATTATTCAAATAATTTTTATTTTTAAGTTTTTGAAATAAAAATTATTAGAATTTTTTTTTTAAATAATAAAATATATCAATTACGATGGAATCATTATTATTATTTCCCAATAATAAAAATTAAAGGTTAAGTGAAACTCATTTGAAATAAAAATTAGTAGTTATTTTCGGTCCCTGGTATTTTCTAAAGACGCCATAAATAAATTCTTATTATTTGACACGCTGAATCCGAATCCTGGAGTCCGATTCACACCATCAAGTCAGGTTTAAGAGCATTTGAAGGTCAAATTTCACATGAAATCGTTTAAGAAGAAATAACTAGAGCTTCCGTGGTTTTGATGGTCATTGAATTGAATCCGAGGTCTGTTTCACCCCATTGGCACAAAATCAATGCCATTTGAAGGACGAATATGTCTCCTTTGCAAAAAAATAATTATGAATGCAGACTCATTTCATTAAACATAAACATATTTGTCCCTTGATTTTGCGCCGATGTGGTGAAACAGACCTTGGATTCGAATTCAGCGACCCTCAAAACCATGGAAGCTCTAGTTATTTCTTCTTAAACGACTTCACACGAAAGTTTAGGTTCTAATGCTCTCAAACCTGACGAGATCGTGTGAAACGGATTCGGAATTCGAATTCAGCATGTCGAAATACTAAGAATATATGTATGCGCGTTTTTTTTGTTGGACTGTGTTATTAATTTTTTATTTATTTTTTTTTTTTTTTAACGGCGCATCTACATCTTGGCCACCGCATCTACATCTTGGCCACCGCGCATCTACATCTTGTGTTATTAATATAAATTATATTATCATCTTACGCTATTTATAAATTTAATTTTATTTGTTTTCAAGTGTTACTGCTCTTCTTCCCCAATCGCTACATTGGGTGATATTTATGTTCACTGCCAAATTTTCTATAAAATTTGTTCACGGGTCTCCCGTGGTCTAGTGGCTAGCGCCTTGGATTCATAAACGGTAGATGGTGGATTCGATTCCCACCGCCGCAGCGGTGGGAATCGAATCCACCATCTACATTACACTGTACGGCGCGCATTCAGAAGAACCCGACGCTTTTTCGATCTCTCACAAAACGCTGTAAACTCTTTTTTATGTCTGCCTCTAAGGAAGCCGGAAGGGCTATCAGGGCGTGAATATCTTTTTCCTTGATAAAAATTAATAATAATTTCTTCTAAGTTGATATATTGTTTCAGCCAGTATTTATATAAGAGTTTTTTTTCTCTGCGGTGAACGCGTTCCCACATTTTTTACATATAATATAGGACTAAACTGGCAGTCATTTTAATATTTCTTTAGGAGCATCCTTCCCAAAGGACGTCAGCACCGAGAGTGTTAAATTGAATCTTTTGCCCAAGGATTAATACCGTCTTCTTGGATTTATCCACATTTTTTTTCAAATTTGGAAGAAAAAATGATGATGGATCTAAAAATAAAAATCTTTGGAATCGGCAAGTTTCGGCAAACTAAATTGCCCTCAGTACATTATACTTGAGGTAAACTTTAAGCTCTAAAAAATTTGAGATGTGTTCAGATGAAGTTTTTTTGCTATGGTCCATCAAAATTTTGTACTTAAGAATAATGTCAAAGATCAATGAAGAGTAATTCACGATAAATAATAAGGTAGTAATTATCCATAATCAATTACATCAGATAAAAAAGGAATAGTTTTTACGTAATTTCCTTCGGATGACTTCATAAAAACACTGTCCTATCTTCAACGGCAAAGGTTCAAACTGATTGTTGGTATAAAGCAGGTTTTAAAGAATTTTCCTTGTTTATAATACTGCTAATGTGTTTGTTGATCAAAATGTGGAGATGTAATGATTGGACAAGCGACCACTGGTGGACCAATGAGAAGCATCCAGGCCAGCCAATAGGAACGAGCGCTTGGCCGAGCACTTCCGACTTTGACCGAGGCACCCCGACCTCGGCCTATGAATAGGGGCGTTCCTGCTGCCCAGAACTCATTCGGATCCGGCTCTCTCTCCAGAACAAACCAGCTTTCTCAGGACACTCCAGCTCTCTCAGGACCAGCCTCCAGCCATGCACTCAGGATCAAGGACCTAGCTACCTGCTCTACCTCTACCTCTCTCTGGACAAAGCACGAAGCCGCCGTCTCGAAGTACCCAGTGGTCAAGCCAGCCTCCAGTCATTACACTCCCGACTCCTACTACCCCCAACTCTAGTCAATACCTGGCTTATTTATTTTCTTCCTTACTCCTCTCACTCCCGCTTCGAGGAACGGCTACGGCTCAGTACCGAACACCTTCTCCCCGACTCAGTGGAACAGCTCAGGCCAAGTACCTAGTCGGTATCTACCAGGTTCAAGGAAGCGCCCTTAACCGGGACACAGTACTTACCTGGTTACCTTCACCCGACACATCCTTCCTACCCTTCCTAGCTTACCTTTAGTAGCGACACTCATCCGCTACAAAAATAAAACTAATATTTATTATTTTTATACGATTTTAGTTCCTTGAATAGTTTCTAAACTTAGCTAGAGGATTTAAAATTAAATATAAGAAAACAAAAATTTAGATTTTTGTCCATTGGACGTTACACTGTGCGCCGGCAGAAATTTTCTCATCTCAGGGCTCGCGGGGAAAATTCCTCGCTGCACCCTGGATGTCGGCGCTAATGACCTAGATGTAGATGCGCCGTAAAAAAAAAGAAAAAACAAAAAAATTCACATCATTTGTTTGTTCAACAACAGTATATTCTTCTTTCACTGCGGGGCCTAAACCAAAAAATGTAACATCTAACACTCGCATACATGGATACATTCAGCGTGGAACATTTGAGAGTGCGAACCTGAATAAATATAGAACTTGATATCGGATCAATGACGGCGGGTAAATGAACTTTCTCGTCTCAAGAGGGAATACCAATGACGCTGAACTTCGTACTAAGCCTTTGCCTCTATTTTTAGCGCGTTTTCTCCCTACCTCTATAGAGATATACCGAATTATGAGGTTGACCTCATGACGCAAACCAGAGTTGCCAATGAGAAATTTCCATGTTTCAGATTCTTTATGCCATTAAAATACTATTCCCATCATTTTATGAGCTCTTGATTTCTTAAAAAAATAATTAAAAGAGTAATATTATGTTTCCTTCAGTTTAGGAGGCCCAGTGGCCGTAAGTACTAAGGCTTATGCACTCCATTCCTAAGAACATGAGTTCGACTCCCACTAGGGGTGATGACTTTTCATGACCGTCCAAAAAATCGGTGTCATATGTAAATGGGCGTTAAAATTTAAATAAATAAATACAATTTTGAAGTACCTAACTTAGCAGGAGATGCTCCCCAAAATAGTTTAAAACATTAACTTGTATTTGCGAAGTTTCGAACCCGTTTAGGTAAACCATCTGGTATCTTAAAATAAGCCGTGTTAAGGTCTACTATTATTAATATTTTTATAATTCCATGTTAAGGTCCATAAGTTTAGATTTTTGAGAGTAAACGTTTAATTCGGGCAATAATATGACTATGGAGTGTGAATATGACTATAGAGTGTAAATATGACTTTTCCACTCATCATATTGACGATTCTTACATGGATTTAACATTTACTCTGAAAATTCTAAATATATGGACCTGAATATGAAATTATAAAAATAATAGTAGACCTTAACAAGACTTATTTTAAGATGCCAGATGATGAACCATAACAGGCTCGAGAAGTCGCAAATTTGAGTTAATGTTTCAAATAATTTTGAAAGAAACTCTTGCTTAGCTATTTAAAGAATCAATTGATCCTTCTCCCCCCTCACATTCAACTTGAATAAATTTTTTTCAGTTGGAACCATGATGGCAAAAATAAATTTTATGTTTCCCAGAAATTAATAAATCGTTTATTGCAAATTGAATTTTCATGAATTTGAAAAGATTTAGATTATTTTAACAAAGAAAATGTTATTTATAAAATAGACAGAAGGTCAATTGATAAAATAAAAACACAATGCAGAGCGTGAATAAATATGGATGTAAAACCGGTAGGTTAATTTTAATAAAATGACTCGTGTGTAAGATTGTTTTGATTCAATCTTTTGACCGTTTGTCTAATTTATAAAAATGATTGGGAAAATTTGGGATCAGTTTTGTGAATCGCAACGACAATTTCGTGATAACAATCGGAAATTATTCCCAAAGGAACGAAAACATTAATAGGTCGTTTTTTAATCAAATATTGTAGTTTAGGGGTGAGGTTTGATGTCCGACCATTGATTGCGATCAATTCTAGCAAGCCGGTTCGGTTAATTAGATTGATATTGTCCGCAAACATAGTCAATATTTGCTGGTCAAACAATGACCACACTTACCGGACTGGTGATTAAGGTCTATTGTATTTTCAGGTCAAAGCCTTCTGGAGGACGGTCGATTGACTCTGACAATTCTACTAGAAGCGTTAGGTTTAGGGTTGACCACAGGTAGAATTAGTGTGTTGAGGGACGAAGCAGATTAGCGGTGGTCAATTCAGAACAATATTCTATTGATTGAGTGTGCTTTATGTGAGTTCTATTTGAGGTAAATCTCATTGTGTCGAGTTGTGACCGCGTTCTCAGGCTTTCAGAGCATGTTGAGCCTATTTTATTAGGTCTGTTCAAGAGTTGATGTGCACTTTTGTACAATTTTTAAACTGATTAAAAAATAAAAACACAATTTAAACATATTTTCACAGAATGTCGAGCCTACGAAGCCATTCATGGTCGTCTCTGTGATATTCGACCATAAATCAAAAGCTACAGATCTCTTACAATAAATATGATGTACTATAATAATTATGTTTTTTTTTATAAATGTGCATTAAAAATAGAGAAAAAAATCTTAACATTACAGGGAATGCTGATTAAACCTTAAAAAATGTCAAACAACTGGATCAAGTGTCAAATAAGTCCATCGTTTCTGAGATAGAAACCAAAATTGGTCAGGAAAACTAGTTGTATCCACTTTTTTCGAAAACTATTAAAGATATCGCCTTTCAAATAGTTTTATTCGTATCCTTAAGTTAGAACAATTATATTAGGGCAAGGAAGGTACTTCGGGTTATATCTTAGGAATTATAAAATATAGAAACCTAAATAATAATAAATAATCCTAGGCAAATCAAAAGTTTTGCCAAAATCCGTCATTAAGCTGGATGATCTTTGAAAATCTTCTTTTGATTTTTCAGTTGTTAAGTTGGAACTTCATTTTGATGTTCCTTCTATTGATCTGGAACATCATCAGGTCTTCTCTTTCTCCATCATGTGTTTCCTGTTCAATCATAACATCAACAGGTTGATCAGGTAATAATGAAGGTGCATAAACGTCATCAGCCCTGCGTACATTTAGGCTTCCTTTTAATGACTTACGGAATGGCCACTAGGTTCCAGCACAAACTGAGCTCAGATTCATATCAATGTGTAACTACTACTCCGCACTTTACTTTAATAATAAGCAAAAATATTACAAAATATGTTATGCTTAATAAATCTCTTACGTTTGAAGTTATAAATATTACATACAAAAGTATTAAAAGTATGTTTTACCTCATAAAATCCAGGCAAATTGAGAACAGCCGATGACAACGTGGCGTGACTTCCTAGTGTGGCACACGAACAAAAACGCAAAAACTAAATTTTACTGCAATGCTGCCAACAGTACAAAATTCGAAAGCGTACTCAACCTGACTACGTGCTCTTATCCGCCTATACCCTACGTGTACCAACAAGTTTGTTAACGGAAAACCGAAAGCGCTATAATTTTATTCGCGCGAATTTCGCACGCATTTTCTAGGACAGGAATATATATATACATATACATACATATATATATATATATATATATATATATATATATATATATATATATATTATTTATTCTTATAGATGACCCAAAATATCAAAATTCTTTTTTATCCTAGGAGGCATAAGGTGAAATAAAAAATAAATTGAGAAATTTATTCACGGAAAATAATTACCCTAGGGATTTAATTGAAATTCAAATAAAAAGAGCTGAAAAACACATAATATATAATAATCGATTAATTGACCTTCCGGAAAATAGTGATAAATGTAAATTTGAACCTCAACTTTTTAATTTACCGGACGAATTTTTTAACGATTTACAGAACAAAAAGAAAAGAAAATATTCTGAAACTTTTATTGAATCAAGGCCATCTAAAAAAGTTAAAACAGAAGTAATAAACAAGGAAGTGCAGAATAATAAGCGTAAAAGAGATCTTAATGATAATTCCGATATATCGAACAAAAAACAAAGATTATTGGTGCAAACTAATATTAATCATTTTTTCATTAAAAATAACGGCAGATTAGAAGAAACCACGTTAAATAATCACTTATTTTTACAAAAAAGGAAACAATTGGTTTTAAATAACAGTATTGACAAAGATGTAAATCCAATTAAGCAATATTTTACGTTCGATTATCATCCTCTTATAGAAAACAAAATAAAAACAATATGTAAAGATGTTTGTAAAATTGGCTGGAAATGTAAACATACAATAAACAATGTATGTAGTAATATTAAAGACAGGGTTAAAGCATCAAGATCAAAATATAATATTTATAAAATCAACTGCAACGACTGTAACAAATGTTATATTGGGGAATCTGCGCAATTATTAGGTAAAAGAATTATACAACACGTAAAGAGCATTGACACACAAGAAAACGGTACAGCATTGACGGATCATGCAATAACAAAAAAACACAGTTTTAATTTCAAAGAATTCAAAATATTAAATAAAGAAAGAAATACCCTGAAAAGAAAAATAAAAGAAAATATTTATATTTTAAAAAATTCGAAAATAGCAGTGAATAAAAGAACTGATCTGAAAAATGTTCACCAAATTTTCTATGGAATAATAGATTAATACCCAAAAATGTATAAAAAAATATTTGACGAGTAGACTTTACTAGGACAACAACAAAGGACAGATAACGACAGGGCCATTTTGGCTATCCACTTACAGGGTTAGTATTAAGCCGGACTCCAGAGGGAGTACTTGGTAACGGGAGGACTTCCTTGCAAGGTAGGACTCAACACCTTTTATAAAAAAATATGTAATTTAGCTATAATTATTGCAATATTTAGGGTAGAAGTAACATTTAATGAGCATGATAATGTTTTAATGCCTTTTGTGGAACAGTTCAAAGATCGTATTGATAGTTTTAATATAGTAGAAAAAAGGTTTGTGTGGATGTGCAAAAAATTATATTTTGTTGTAGAAGTGCCCCTGAAGAGGTGCGAAGAAAAGATGCACGAAACATGTCGGGCCCAATAAATAAAGTGGTGTAATAAAGGAAGACTGCTTTAATGACCCCATGCCTCCTAGGATAAAAAAGAATATATATATATATATATATATATATATATATATATATATATATATATATAACTTTCTAGTGATCACTTCCAGATTGCGTCATCAGGTCAACGTACTAAAATTTCCAACCAATGAATGGAAGTACGAAACGGTTAATACAAAAATTAAAAAAATAAAACCATGAATGTACCATGAGATGAAATAGTGTTAAGTTGCTGCAGTACGTCCGAATGTCGTAACTATGTTTTCACGGCTGTCACTACGGAAAAAAGAGCTACATTTAGAAAGGGTGTGTAGCTAATGTTCGTGCGTGGGGGCCGACATGTCACTCGTAATGGCTGAATATGTATCTCTGCTTTTTTCCTTCCCTTTGGAAGGGGGATTCGTTCTGGAAATCCTTCAATTTCTTTACCAAATATTAAACTCTTGTACATTCCTCTAAAATATAATGTTTTCCTTTTACTTTTATCAGAACTTCCTTTATCTTCTCTTTGTTCAATTTCATAAAGAAAATAAATACTTTTGGGCCATTTAACCCTGGAATACTAACGTTCCCAGAGTAGTTGTTTAATACTAATGTACGTATTGGTGACGTACTCAAGATATTTTTTTTTTTTTAAGGTAAAATAAAAAGGCAAATTTTTTTTACAACTAACATTTTTTATTTCACAAAGCACATTACAAACATAATCATCAAAAAAAAGTGAAACAAAAGGTCGATATAACAATAAAAGTATTAAAAAAGTTGAGCAATCAATTTCCGAATTTTTAAATTTTTAAAAAAGTAGCAAAATTTTCATTTCACATAGCATTGATATACAAAAATGATACAGAAATAGAAAAAAAATATTAAAACAGTTAAAAAATCACTTTTTGTTGTGCGCACACTGAGGACACATTTTATTTGTATGCTCGCCGCATATTGCGAAGTTGCAGATTCCACAATATGACTTTGTCATCCTCCTTTTAGTATAGGGGCAGATATAACAGTATGACCGTTTCCCAAACTTGTTCGTTTCTTTTACCTGTTGTGGTGTAGAGCGATCGTCTTCTATTTTCAAAGTTTGTTTTATAACCAATCTCAGCTCATTTGACATTGTTGGTATCGATAATCTTTGGTACTGCCAAGGTTTCGCTAGTAGGTCGTGTAAATGTAGCATGAATTCAATCCTTGTCAAAGGTTTTTGATTACACTTTCTTTGGCGATAAAAGTTATGAGCATAAATAACGTACGAATTTATGCAAGCGATATTCAACATATTGTAAAAATAACACAATGGCCATCGTCTCGTCTTTCTTCCACAATTTATATTTTGACACATTTGATCAAATGTGTCTACTGCACCCTTTGTTTCATTGTATGTGTGTATAATTTCCGGTTTAGCACTACTTTCTCTGACTGAAGCTCCATGATGCATTGTCGATACCATGGTAACTAGGTTGTTTGTTTTTGGTTTGTAAGAAACGATTGTTATGTTGTCAGAGCTTAGGAAAAATGAAGAATTAACACCCCTTTGTTCAAATTTTAAATCAACAAATTCTTCTGGCAACTCTCTCTTATTTTTCCTTATGGTCCCAACTACGGTTAATTCATATTCATCAAACAGTTTTTGAGCCAGTGGAATACTCATAAACCAATTGTCCATAGCTAAGTTCCTATTGGAGTATTTGATCGTCTCGACTAGCTTTTCCACATAGTAGCCAGGGACATTTCCTTTAGTGGATTCACTTTCTTTTCCAAGATATGGAATAGCATCCACCATATATTTGGAGCTATTGTCACAAAGCATCATGATTTTTAAACCGTATTTGTTCGGCTTGTTGCTCATGTACACGCGAAACGGACACCGGCCCCTAAATCCTACCAATTGTTCGTCTATTGTACAGTAGGAGCTCGGCTTATAATTATTTTTGCAATTACATATAAACTTTTCCCAAATCGACTTAATTGGTGCGAATTTTGATTCTTTCCTCCGTTCCATTCTTGTCTCAAAATCATCAAAGCGAAGGCAATTTACAATGAAATGAAATCGTTCTTTTGACATAGTAGCTCTATATTTATTTCCACTGTATTCAGTATTAAATAAAAGGTCCGTTGATAAATGGTTATCTTTTAACGCCGCAGATAATATCAAAAGTCCAAAAAAAGCATCAAGCTCAATCTCAGTTACATTACATAGAGTGTTGTTAGAAATTTTGTATTTCTCTCTTTGTCTTTCCATTTCTTGGTTTGTTCTCAATATAATTTCATCTATTATACTTTTAGAGAAAAAGGTTTGAAAACATTGCAACAAATCTGGTTCAAAAACTTTAGTTGGACCCGGTCTCACATGTACAATATTTCGAGCTGGAACTTTAGATATTGAATCGTTCGTTTCTACTGACCATTTCATACCACTTTTCCCAACGAATTCATGTTTAGTTGGTGAAACAATATATTTACTTACGGATTGACTTGATTGACTTTCATGAGCAATGGGGTTTTTCGGAGCCATGCTTTTCTTCCTTTCCTTTTTTTCTGGAGGAGGATGATCTTTTCGAACTTCTTCCAGAATCTGCTCTTCGATTTCCTCTTCTTCTTCAAGTTGATAAGTGGGGTCTTCATCAGAGTCATCAGAATTTTCAATGTACTCTAACTTATCTCCAGCTTCACGTTCTTCTCCAGCTTCACGTTCTTCGTCACTTAGCTCACGCATGACTTCAAGAATTTCCTCTAGAGTGGAGTAAGTTTTCACTGAACCCTAGAACAATTTATTATCTAGTTAAAACCATAAGCAAATAGGAAATTGAGAATGGCCAAATATAGAACAGAGGAAATATTAATTCGTTTTTGGAAATCATTTGAAATGATTTTATTTTTATTCAGTAACTATTGATTGAAATAAACATCGCTGAAACGTTAAACGCACATGCAAACACCAACCAAGTAATGTGTGTTTTTTGGAAATAAACAAATTCAAAACGAAAATTAAGGCTAAAACTTCGAATTCTCGGTTTTAGTTTGGCTTATAAAAAAAAACCAATAATACGGTGTTACTAACGTACGTAGTGGCGACGTGTATAATGATAACACACTATTACTAATGTACGCTTCAGCGACGTGTAAAAAATATTCTACACCAACTAATGTACGTATTAAAGACGTAATGACTTACCTTATTCATTGTGGAGAGCACTAAATACGGCGCAGTAACGATGTTCTCTTCACGGCAACCTGTGGCTAACTAAACACTAGAGGCTTACATTGGAGGGGGAACTTGAAACTATGAAAAACAAAATGGCGGCAACCGATTTTCCTTTGAAGCACACGTAGCGGAGACGTACATTAGTATTCTAGGGTTAATCTTGTAAGATATTAAACATCCACAAGTACTTCTTTATGAACTATTTAACTATTAATTTAGGGGAGGCGGTCTAATAGGAATTTAAATGTATTTAAACACTATCTAATACGCAAGACAGTGTACAACATCAGCGAATTCATCTCAAATATTTTTTTCTTCAGAAAGCTTACCCCGCTGTGCTCACAATAACTCAGAACCTACAATTTTATTCTCAGGTACCTTATCGATTACTACGGGATTTTATAAAATGAACTCAGATGCTATTTCATGTAAAGTAGTTGATGTTTTAGATAGAACGCGTAGTGGATATAGGTCAGGATGGGGATTAATTTTTTTATCAATGAAATATTATAATTCATAATTATAAAAGTCTGACCACGTTTAGATGATACTGTTGTGTAATCGCCTAAAACATGGAGCAGACAGCAAATAAATATCTATTATATAGCATAAAGATCTTAGTTAATAGATTGAATTATTCAATTAATCTACAAATGGTGGATGAAAAGAAGATATAGGAGGGAAATGTTGAGAAGATGGCATTGGCGTTTTTGTGGTGTAATGAATTAGATTGAACCATCCCAAACAGTGATTCCAACTTTGATAATTATTGGTGTTTGTTTGCACCGTCTGGAAGCTTCAACATCAACAACTCAAACAATATTAGGATTTATTCGAAGACCAATATCACAGATGAATAAGAATATTATTTATCTATAGTCGAAAGGCCAAGAAATGTTTATTAATAAAAAATGGTTATTAACCTTCGCTCTACTAGTTTCCCAACCTTTTTTCCTCTGACCAGGACACGAAGTTAAAACTATTTACAGCCACAGTATGATATTAGACATTCTACTATTTGGACCACGTCAAAACCGAAGCTATGAACAATTGTACCAACCAGGTCTGCTGACTTGGGAATGAATGTAGCGTAATTGTCAACAGTGTAATAGGTTAATATTAAGGTTTACTCTGGACTTAAATCACTAATAATCAATCAGGGATTAGTAGGGATTCAGCTTAGAAAACGTCAATACGATTTTTGTAAAAATCTGTATTAAGGACGTTTCGGCTACTCTTTGGTAGACTTCGACAGCAATGAGAGCCGGGGGGAGGGCAGTGAAAGACCAAAGTTAGCATTTAAGTAACCATGATGAAAATATGCATCCCTAATACAGATTTTTAAAAAAAATCGTATTGATGTTTACTTAGCCATATACCGGCTATTACCTGACTATCTAGCTACATCTCATTACAAATTACTAATATGTGCATAGCGGTGGTAATTTGAGTTATATTTCAAGGAAACTTGGTGACCGTCGATTTATTTATTCACGCAGAGTTAACTGAAAACAAGAAAAGATGATAAACAGTAATAAGGAAATTAATAAAGTAAATTTGACAATATTCGTCAAAAGAACAAAGAACAAGACACGACGACATTATACTAACAAGACTGAGAATCAGACATAAACTATCACTCACTGACAATACAAGCAAACGTGCGAGGCATGCAACGTTCCATTATACTAACAAGACTGAGAATCAGACATAAACTATCACTCACTTACAATACAAGCAAACGTGCGAGGCATGCATCGTTCCATTATACTAACAAGACTGAGAATCAGACATAAACTATCACTCACTGACAATACAAGCAAACGTGCCAGGCATGCAACGTTCCATTATACTAACAAGACTGAGAATCAGACATAAACTATCACTCACTGACAATACAAGCAAACGTGCGAGGCATGCAACGTTCCATTATACTAACAAGACTGAGAATCAGACATAAACTATCTCTCACTGACAATACAAGCAAACGTGCGAGGCATGCAACGTTCCATTAACATTTAAACATCTACTAACAGATTGAACGAAAAGAGACAATCTGCAAATACCACGGTACCTAAGTGGACTGTTATCAGATAACAGCCCATATATTGCTGACTTACTGACCTACCTACAGACCACGAATATATACAATGAAATAAATTAATTAATTGGCATTATTTATTAATATTTGATTTACTTGTGTTTTATTTTATTTTTAGTATTCATTATTCTTTTTTATTATTGCTTATTTTATCTTATTTCTTTTTATAATTTTATACTTTTTTACGATCGGAAATTATATTATTATATCGATTGTCATTATAATTAAAGCCTTATAATTATTTTACCTTTTATATGGCTTTTCTGCAAACGACGCATAATGGGATAAACCTATGACTTTTATGGACATAAGAACAATTTTTATTTGTACCATCTTTTGATTTAAAACAGTTACACTTTTACTGACAATAATCTAATGACACATTATTTTTAATATTAAAGGTAGTATTAAAAGTACCTGATGTATCAGAACGTTACATTTAGCATTACTTGAATTTTTAGGTGCCAGAACAAATCACTTTGCTGTTGTGACGATAATTATCCATCATTTGTGAGTATAGTTTGGTATTCAGAAATCAGAATAAAGTTTTAAATTGTTTAATAAATCTAGAATCCTGTTTGTTTTACTCTGAAAGTTGGTTGCCTCCCGGTGTTAGGTAAAGAGAACTTGGTGTTACCATGTATGAAAAGTTTTACAAACTTGTCAGAACAGCTCAAACAATACCCTCCAGCTTTGGACAACTTTTTCTCACTCCAGGGAGTTGGGAATTACCAGCTACATTTACTCGGGGAATATTTTTATCTCTTCTGAATATTTTTACTTTTGTGTCATAATAAGTAAAGCAGGGGATTTTAGTTTTTGGGGTTTGTGAAAATCGGAGTTGGCATAATTCATAAAAATTCTCTAATGAGTCCATCCCCTATAAGAACATTCTTTTGAAAAGTGTTAGAATTAAAGTTATCTAAATATTATAAAGCATGATTTAAGTCTGTTAATTTAAATAATTGAAGTATGATAAAGTTTCATAAGGATATTAGTGGTCTGATTTTTTTTTTTCCATTTATTTATTTAAAATCTGTACAATTATTAGCAATACAATAATCAAGTCTGTTGATGCAGATATGTACAATTTGACAAAAACGGTAAAAGTAAAATAAAAGAAAAGACAACCACTGTTGGCACTTCCAGAGATGTCTTGGTAAATGTTTTAATGGTCACGATAAGATCAGATGATTAGATTGTCTCGAGGCCACTGTCTCTTGAGCCGCCTGGGAGGATTGTCTGGATGGGATTGGGATGATAAGCAAAACCCAACAAAACCCTTTTGATTTCCAACAAAACCCTTCACAATGACCTCAACATCCCATTTGTCCTTGACCTTGCTAAAACCCGATTCCAAATGTTCCACTCCAAATTGTCTTACCATCCTAATCCTGAAGGTCTAGTGGTCTGAAGGAATATTGTTTGTAACCATCATTTTGATAAATTGAATTGAAAAGAAAGGACAAAACCGATGGAAAATGATCGAGATAGAAGTACATCTGAAACATGATAATTCTGAAGGAGTTCTGGAACCTTCTAAAAGCAACCAAAGAGTCTTTAGATTGGAAACATTTTCACTCAGAAGAACTCTCATGAAAGTTTTATTTCAGCCTTTTCACTTGGCCAACGCTTCCCAAAAACCTTCTTTCTTTTCGTTCTTATTTTTTATATCTTAAAGCTTTTTCATTTCTTTATTTTTTTTCTTTCTCTTATTTCAATGCTTTACAGAGTCTTTTGTGAAGTAAATTGTATTGTTAACTTAATTTCTACAAACATTTTAACAGTGTATAAGCATTTTACCAATTGATTTGATTGCCGAAAAAACACAAACGAAATATATTCAAAGAAAATTGAATTTCTTCATTTTTCAATTATTTGAATGGTACTAAAAAAAAATATCAATAGCACAATAGAAGGAGTAGCTTTGATTTTGTGAGGTGGACCAAATATTTCCGTTTAATTCAAAACAATGCCGAACAGTATCAGAAGAAACGGAAAGAAGAAGGTTGATTTGGTTTGAACATGTCAAGAGAATGTCAAATGATAGATGCCTCACATTTTACAGTAGAAACCGACTGAAGAGAGGAATAGGTGCAGACCGCGGAGTTGTATGAATGATGGTGTAGAAGAGGAAAAATTGTATATTCGGGACAGAAAGACGGCGCTAGGTTAGTAATCCGTTTTATGAATGTGTATATATATATATATATATATATATATATCTGATTCTTGACCATACGGCACTCTAGGGAGATAGTGTGGTCAGTATTATGCTCTGGCCGCCTGATTTTCCCCTTTGCAGGTACCTTTTAATTAATTAACTAATTAATTAAAGGCTGGGTGAGCCTAGGGACGACCTGGGACCCGAAATCCAACCCTCGGACGACAATACTAGAAGAAAAATCTTTAGTGCGCGCTCGGGTTTAGGCTCTACAGTATCTGCCCGTCTGAATATATATATATACACACACAGCGGAGTCTCACTTATACAAATATAAGGGGAACGGAAAATGATTCATACAAGTGAATAATCCGTATAGCTGAGGATTTGAGGCTATTTTAAAATAAAATAAATTCTTCCAAAAAAAGTTCACAATTTTCATTGTTTGTACATATCTTGTTGTTAGATAACGTTGTGAATTATTATATTTTCAAGTTTCAAATCACCGCGCATCATATAAAAAACGCCGCGGCGCCTGAAATCAGAGGGATAAATATAAATAAAAAAAATGAAGTTTTATTGGGCAGCACAAATATTTTCACATAAGGAAAAGAAGAACACAAAATGCAAAATTATAGCAAATAATAATGTTTTAAAAATGAAGAAAAAAATAATGAATATATTCTTTAATGTAATGGAGAAATATTAAGCTTAAAAACCAAATATTTTATAATTAGACATCTTGTTATGGTTTATATGGATCTTTCGATTTTAATAGATCATTCTAAGTATCTGTTGTTAATCCATGTATAAGTTTTAATTCTTGAAGTGGCTCAGGACATTTGTGTTTGAATGTTCGTGTGTTATGCCTGCGACAGAAGAGTTAACGAGCCAAGATTCGATTACCAAACGATGCTCTGCATATTGAGTTGAAGTGATATGCTCCAGGAGTTGGGAACAGATATCCGTATGGCATACAACGCGTAGATTATGTTTGCTTACTGGAAGGTAAGTGGTCTTAAGTTCCTCCATCGAAATCAACCTCCTCTCTACTTAACATAGCATTCCTCTTATCCATCAGACCAAACATTACTTTTGTATGATTTGTTAGCCTTTATTGTTTGTCTATATTCAACGCAATGTTGTTCGTGTGGTATAATGTTGCACAAGTACGTAATGACCAAAAAGAACTACACAATCAAACATATACTTACCATGGGCCGTTGTACAGAGTGTATCGCAACTTAATGACAATACTCCAGGGGGTGAAATTAGGCAAATATATGTAGCTCAACGCCACCAACCACAAATTAATATCTCACTCCTTTCCAGAAATATGGCCTTCTAAAGGTTGTTCAGAAAATACCCTGTTATTGGTAGTACAACTCCAATTTCTCTCTGATTAGAAGCTTTTATTAATTTCTACTTTTTTAATTGATATTACAGTTTGAATGAGATAAGTGAGAACATTGAATATGTATTAGGGCTAAAGAAAATTTATTGTTCATTTAAAAAATGTAATGAATTGTTGAAAAACAAATGTATAAAATCAGAGAAAATTGGAGTTGTACTACGAAAAACAGGATATTTTCTAGAGAACCTTTAGAAGACCATCTTTCTGGAAGGCAGTAAGATAGAAATGTGTGGTTGGTAATGTTGAACAATATTTTTTGTCTAGTTTAACCCCCCGGCGTATTGTTATTAACAGTAGATTTACCAGAACTGGTACTGGTATAAATGTCAATAACAAAAAATATATTTGTTACTAATATATATAAAGTAACATTAACTTCATTAAATGTATCCTCTAATTATAGCTACAAAAGTCATAACATCATTTAGGAAAGCAAATGTTATATGTAGTAGGAATTTTAAATTGAAATTGCACGACCAGTCAAAATGACTGCTCTGGTAAATCTAGTGTTAACTTGCGATACATCCTGTAATATAGCGAAAGGTCATGTATTTATTTAAAACACTAACTTCTCATAATAACCATTATTGAAAACTACACATTTTTCCACATGTGTTTCCAGTCAGGACGTGGCCCTACCTATGGAAATCTCTACTTAATTAAGGCTCAAATTATATGTATAGCTAAATTGCTCCTGTGAGGCATCTCTAGACGTGAAGCTTGAATAGAAAATAAATAAAGTATTTTATGAGAAACTAGCTGTTACCCGGCGTGCCATGCTACGCCTACTTTCTGCGAATAGAAAAGCCTAAATAAATTAGAAACCAAATAAGTATTATTAAAATCTAATAACACGAATCTGTAACTGTTATGAACCCGTGGCCTCCCAACTGTGAGTCGTAGACGACTTTGACCTAACCTATAACACCCCCCCCCCCGTATCAAGACATACATGTATGCCAAGATTCGTAAAAATTGGTCTAACGGTGTGGATTTGTATAAGGGACAAACATACAGACAGACAGCTATAAGACGTTTTTGACTTAGCCTACGACACTCCCAAGATTAAGATCTACATGTGTACCGAGTTTAGTCAAAATCGGACGAACGGTGTGGATTTGTATAAGGGACAAACATACAGACAGACAGCTGGTAGACGTTTTTGACTTAGCCTACGACACCCCCCAGATTAAGATCTACATGTGTACCGAGTTTAGTCGAAATCGGACGAACGGTGTGAATTTGTATGAGGGACAAACATACAGACAGACAGCTGGTACATTTTTTTGACCTAGCCTAGGAGATTTCTCGTATCAAGACCTACCATTATTCCAAGTTTGGTCAAAATCGGTCAAACGGTGTAGATTTGTATAAGGAACAAACAAACAGAAAAACAGACAGACACGTGATTTTTATATATATAGATTGAACTGTTTTAAATAGGTACATGACCTTTCGGCACGTTTAAAATAAATTATCCAGAAGAAAGAATTCAAATCTTTTATTGAAACGAAAAATATTTATTCTTATTCCGGGACACTTGTTCCTTAGGAATAATTTTGAATTTACGGAATAATTATAACAATTGAAGAGGTCGGGGCAAAATAGTGCCAAGCAACATTTTCAACATCAGTTGAAATGGTTGGGGACAACAAGATTAAGTAGCATACAGATCACTTTGAAGTCATATCTCAGTAAGATCATCATAGACTGATAGTCCCACATAATATCCAACATATAGCAGCTAGAGATAGTTTTTGTTAAAAATGTTGCTAGGCACTGTTTTGCCCCGACCCCTTCAATTTAAAATACGAAATTAAATACTACAGCTTGTATATAAACTAGGGGTTGAGTAAAACAAGGATAAAAAGTGGTGAACGAGTCGTGGTTTAAAGGTTTCTAGGCTGGTAACAAGGCGGACAGGCAGTCGTAGGTAAGGAATTCCATAGCAAGGTGGCAAAGGGTGAAAAATGATTTTTCGAATAATGCAGTACGGTGAGAAGGAATATGAAGTTCGGAAGGACTAGATCGGGTGTTAGTTGATTCAAATTTAAGGAGTTGAAAAATATAAGAAGGTCTGCGGGATTGAATTAGGTACTTGGTAAAGGACTGAACCGAGGAAGTACTGGCGACGACAATAAATAGCCAATTTAGCTAGTAGAAATGTGGGAGTCACTGGGGATTCCGTGAATAAAATTAATGAAAACAATTATTTCGTTTAGAGCCTTCTGCTCAAATTCAGGAACATAAATATGCTTTAGGCCCACCCGACAAACCTATGTAATGTACTGTACAACATACAGTATTCATTTTCGTACGTGGCCACTGCACATGCGCGAACGCCAGCGGACACCTTCTTGTGACACTTTTATGTAACGCTAGGTCCACCCGATAAACCTACGTAATGTTCTCTATAACATTCAGTCGTTTTTTTCGTACATGGCCACTGCACATGCGAAAACGCAACTGAGGAAGTACGAAAGCCAGCGAACACTTTTATTGTGACATATACAGTCTTCTTTTTCGTACATGGCCACGCCACTGCGCATGCGGGAACGCAAGCGGACACTTTTTTGTTACACATACAATCTTCTTTTTCATGCATAGCCGCTGCGCATGCGTGAACACCACTGCGCATGCGCGAATGACAGCGAACACTTTTTTTGTGACACATGCAGTCTTCTTTTTCGTACATGTCCACGCCATTGCGAATGAGCGAACGCCACTGCGCATGCACAAACGCCAGCGGACACTTTTTTGTAGCGTTTTCTCCAGTATAGTCACTGCTAACGCATATTTATGCTTTAGACAGCAGAACACGAATAGAAAAATGCGCATTCATATTGTAACAAGCGTTGTTATCATGTCCAGTGTGTAATGAAATGACTACATTTTAAATCAGGATGTCTGGATTTTGTCATCGAATTTTTCTACGTTTTTCTACAGTTCGAGAAGAAAAACTGTGAAAATAGTAAAATTAATTCTAAATAGATCAGTGTCAGGGTGAACTAGAAGCTACATTCGAATACACGTGCTATTTACACATATCGTATATTCTTCTTATACCCGTGTGAAACATGTTTGCATTTCAGGTGTGTAAATATTGTTTGAATGTGTTAAATACCTTCGTTTTGGAGATTAAGTAGATTACGGGAATCTCATTAATTATGTTTAAAATGTCGACCGCTTGGTGGATTAATCCATTCTGGGAATCCATTCTTGGATTCCCAATAATCCGGGATAAATTGTTCTAATTAACAATGGCGGATAAAGGAGAGTAACAAACTCAATTGAACGATGGAACTGAAATTAACGATTTTCATATTTTTTTTTTTTTTTCTATGGAGGGTGGAGCCTTTTGGTGTGGCCTGCTTTACCTCAGTTGTAGTTCGTGGCTTTCTTTTGAGTACTTTGTCTCAAATAAGTCTTAAATTACCCCCATCTACTTGAGTCCTTTGCAGGGCTGCCACATCTCAGAGCCGGGCACGGGACCAAATCACGGGCCCCACACTCAGAGCCAGAATGAAAATTCTAGTACTTTGGTATAGGACTTTGGGCATTTTAAAATTATTTTCATCTTGAGTTTTGAGCAAAATGAGAATAAAAACCGACAATCGGTGCTGCAAAGGTCACTTTCGGTACTTTTTTCCAATTAGCGAGGCCCGGCCCGGGCCGCCAAGGTGCCCGGGCCCGGGGCAACTGTACCCGGTTGTCCCCCCCATGTGGCGGCCCTGATCCTTTGTCATTATTTGGTTCATTTGACCAGCGCAAAAGTTGATAATTAATAAATACACATAATTTTTTTTTTTATTATTTTAATTGTTTAAACACTTTTATAATTTTGTTTAATATTGGATATTAAGTCTGTACATCGTGATTAATCGTTTATATATATATATATATATATATATATATATATATATATATATATATATATATATATACATACATAAAAATCACGTGTCTGTCTGTTTATCTGTTTATTTATTTGTATGTTTGTTTCTTATACAAATCTACACCGTTTGACCGATATTGACCAAACTTGGCACACAGGTAGGCCTTGATACGAGAAATCTCCTAGGCTAGGTCAAAATAGTCAAATTTCAAAATTTGGTCAAAAGGTCAAAAGTTTTGTTCAAGAAAAATTGGCTACACTGAACCATTCAGATTGTGACGGCCATTTTGAATCGACTACTACTGGGCTCTGTCGGCTGTTAGATGAAGTGCTTTGTGCTGGCCTCTTCCGGTAACATTATGAACTAAAACAAATTCACATCGTTTGACCGATTTTCGCAACTGGGCATAGACAACTAGGTATCAAGTAGATCTTGATACGGGGAGAGTCATAGACAGAAAATAGGTGTAGCATGGCACACTGGGCCATGCTACACCTACTTTCTGTCTATGACACGTGGTTAAATGGAATGTTTTATTAATAAAACATTCCATTTAACCACGAACTGAAAATTCCCGGTTCCTAACCTTTCGCTCCGAACTCTGCTCATCCCGGAGCTGGATCCATCTCCTTTCAATCCTCAAAATGCCTTCAAGGAGACTGAATGGAGCATTGCAATGGAGCATATATAGTTGATCACCAGATCCATATATATTTGGCATATTCAAAAGTCCTTGTTACATTAATTTTGATAATTATGTTTTATAACCTTAGTGATTGATTTTTTTTTTTTCTACGGCGCATCGACGCCTGGGCCAATAGCGCCGTGTTTAATATTGTTTTTATTATTATTTTTATTTTTCATTTATATCTTACCTTAACCATGATTTTTATATTATTTTAAATTAATTTAAGTATATTTTACAATTGAAGGGGTCGGGGCAAAATAGGGCCAAGCAGCATGTTTAACAAAACATCACAGTGATGTTGCTTGCTGCTATATGTTGGATATTATGTGGGGCTATCAGTCTGTGATGCAAATGCTACTAAATTATGACTACAAGCTCTGTATGCTACTTAATCTTGTTGCCCTTAACCATTTCGACTGATAGTCCCACATGATATCTAACATGTAGCAGCTACAGTGACGTTTTGTTAAACATGCTGTTTGGCCCTATTTTGCCCCGACCCATTCAATTATGACTTATTTTTACTGAAATTTTATTATGTGAGTTCATAAATAATTTCCTCACTTTATCATACTTAACTAATCATGTAATGTATTTTATTATTTTACAGATTTTAAATAAATGTTGTATTTATTTATTTCTAGCAATGTATCATTCTCCTGTACTTTCGAGACATTGCGATGGTACAAGGCAAAGGTATAACTAAAAAAATTGTTCATTAAAAATGTATTTTTTTCCAATGAAACGAAACATTCAGGCTAAAAAGAATGTAAGAAAAACGTTTCTAAAAATCGATATACTTATGTAAGGGTCCAGAGTTTTCCCAAAGACGTAAAAAAAAAACTTTTGTTTTTCCATAGGCATTCCCTGAGCATGCTTAAGCCCTGGGCAGTAAAATCCCAGTCGGAAAGCTACCACCTCGCGCAGGTTCGAAACTTGTGGAAGAATGTCTGGACCATCCCCTCCCCCACTTTCTCGAGTCTAATGGCTGCTCTTGGCTAGGGAGTTAGAAACTCTCCCAACAGGAAAAGCCTTCTACAAAACTTACTTATTTGGGAATGCAACATTTATTTTAACATGACTTCATATTTTTTTTTCAAAACGCAATGTCTTTTTAGGTAAATGCAATATGTATGTAAGTACATATTAATAACCTGACTCCGCTTGTAGCAAAACAAGGTTAGACATAATATTTTGGACTTATAATCATATATATATATATATATATATATATATATATATATATATATATATATATATATATATATATATATTATATTAATATACATATATACTAGCTGTTACCCGGCATGCTATGCTACACCTACTTTCTGCATCTAGAAAAGCCCACATAAATTAAAAACCAAATAAGTAATATTAAATTAAAAACCAAATAAGTAATATTCATAGTTTTGAACCCGTGACAAAGTAACTGTTAGTCCTAGGCGATTTTAACCTAGCCTACGACACTTCCCGGATCAAGACCTATATGTATGCCAGGTTTGATTAAAATCGGTCAAACCGTGTGGATTTGTATAAGGAATAAACATACAGACAGCTGAAAGTCTTTTTTGAACTAGCCTACGAAACTCCCCGTATCAAGACCTACCTGTGTGCCAAGTTTGGTCAAAATCGGTCAAACGGTGTGGATTTGTATAAGAAACAAGCATACAGACAGACAGCTGGTAGACGTTTTAGGCCTAGCCTATGACTCTCCCCGTATCAAGACATACCTGTGTGCCAAATTTGATCAAAATCGGTCGAACGGTGTGGACGGTGTGGTATAAGGAACATACAGACAGACGCGGGATTAATATATATATATATATATATATATATATATATATATATATATATATATATATATGTTTGATGTTAATTTTCGTCGCTGGGATAGTATTTTTAGATGGAACGGCATTTTTCTCCAGCGGTGGTACTCCTCCTCACTTCTTCCCGGAATATTTCGATGGATTCATCTCCATCTTCTTCAGCCAGGTACTTGTTTCTTCCTCGGTGGTAGCCAAGGGAATGACTTCTTCCCTTGGCTACCACCGAGGAAGAAACAAGTACCTGGCTGAAGAAGATGGAGATGAATCCATCGAAATATTCCGGGAAGAAGTGAGGAGGAGTACCAACGCTGGAGAAAAATGCCGTTCCATCTAAATATATATATATATATATATATATATATATATATATATATATATATATATATATATATATATAAATATATATATATATATATGTTAAGGAGAGTGAGCTAATTTTTAATAACAAAGTTAATGAGTTCATTCATCAATGGACTCGCCTAAATAATTCCCTACAAAAAGTTAAATAGTAGTAAAATGTTTCGAAACTCTTAAGTAATTAATAAATATGAAACTGAATATTTAATACGATTTATTCTTTTGTGGGGCGGTTTATTATCCCTAAGCCATTGCAATTTAATTCAATGGTGTTAAGGTGTGCTAAGTAAAGTTTCGTTTAATTGCTGATGTAATTGAAATAGCCTAGGCATTGTGGAGTGTGTGTGCATTGTGGTTGTACCGCGTCGAGTTTTAACCGGCTCCATTGTCACAGTTACTGCATATTTAACCAGCTATAACGGTGTTAGTGCAATTTACCATGGACCGATCCTTTTACTGGCAATTATCGCCATCTGAATTCGTTATAGGTATCAACGAAGATGGAATGCATTACATTAAACCTTGCCAAAAAGTGAAAAATGTCCAATCTATAATTGACATTTGACAAATCTATGCCAAGACAGCTTGACACCGTCTAGGCAAGACAGCTGGACTCGTCTGACCGGCAATAAATTACGTACAATCAAAACCACAGCTCAGGAGTGGAAATCCAGCTACCAAGACAACAAGAAATTGTACTTGCTCCACTCCGAATTGGCCACACAAGACTAACACATGAATATTTCATGACAGGACTTAACAAACTAATTTGTGATATATGCAATACAGACTTTACTATAAAACACCTACTTACGGAATGGAGAAGACGACAAAACCTAAATATCCCACATGATGTGTACAAATTGTTGAGGGACAGCAGCCAGTACATAAACACAATACTTTCTTACTTGCAGGACACTAAACTATACACTCGCATTTGAAGACATCTCCTGAATAACCACATGCTTCCAATTGAATCAAATATTCATCATAATGCTGGTTCATTAGACCATACAGGTACTTACCTTGAAGGAGTGAAATAGCAGTAGACGCGAATCACTTATAAATAACTAAATCAATGCCAAACAGATTTATTCAATTTTCATGATAGATTTATAAATGTAAATAAATATACTAATTGGAGAGAGGGGTCTCCCGTGGTCTAGTGGCTAGCGCGCTAGATTCATAAGCGAAAGATGATGGGTTCGATACCCACCTGCGACAGGAATTTTCTCATCTCAGGGCTCGCTGAGAAAATTCCTGGCTGCACCCTGGACGTCGGCGCTAATGGCCACGATTTGTCGATGCGCCGTAAGAGAATGTCGGTTTAACGGACAAGAAATAAAATAAAATACCATTAAAAAAAAAACAAAAAAATTGAACGAAATCGTTTACTAGCAAAAGTAGGGGTTTATTCTGGGCATAAATTACCACCAAATTACTAATATAACCAAAATACTAATATAGGAAATATACAAAATTACTAATATACGTCGTGCCTAGTTAAAGAGAAAAATTTGTTGTGAAAATACTACTGAATCAAATATTTAACTTGTACCGGCAGTTTCTCATGCATCCCTGCAAGGAAAGTTGATAGATATCACTTCCAACTAACTAGGAACAAGTGTTGCACTGAAAAACAGAATATGTCTATCAGAAGTTGGGAAAAACAAACACTTTTTAACTTGCTGAAGAATGTAGTTGGATATGCAGCGGGAGGTTGGATGTCTTATCGCTTTCCCACCGGTTTAAAGATGGTCTGGTTTTGATTAAATTCGGTACAAAAACCTTTTGTATAATTTGAATGGTCGAGTTCGTTAACCAGCCAAATCCGTCCACCGGAACATGGTTTTTGGAGAAATATTCGTGCGAAAAAAATCGCAACGCTTACATTTTCGAGATCATATGCTTGCAGATAATCGTTTTACAGGTTTCTTAACTTAGGAAAACGAATGAAACCATTTTTAAAGCGATATCTGTAACTGTTTACGAGAAATATTGATACAAAAGTACTTTTCCATACGAATTTTCAGTTTGGGTATTCGGAAACGATTGATTCAGTTGAAACTTCTATCGGATGTTTGACATTCATCTAACCTAAGATAGTTACTTTTTGGATCCGTTTGAAGTTAAGGAAGTACAGGAAATAAAATATTTCATTAACAGGAAGTTTTGGGATGTTCTTATATTTTCTAAAATATCCCGAAAACGGTAGGGAAATTGTGGTAAATGGAAAGTAGCCATTCAAAAGGTAATTAAACTCTCTACAAAAAAGGTTCTAATGCCATTTTTGATAGGGCGATCTCAATCGGAGAAATAAGGGCTTCAAACGTTGGAATTGTTGGTTTTGGTCTTTTGAACGGGTTTTTGTATCTATTTACCTAAGTTTTCATTGGTGTGTTCATTTAACAGGAAAATGCGTATTTTAGTAAAACAAGTTAAGAAAATGTGAAATAGTGTTATAGTGTTTCCAAGAGCGAACGTTGTGACAGTGGATGGAGTAATTTCCGCTTAGGATACTGTCAATTTCCGCAGAGGATACTGTCAATTTACGCTTAGGATACTGTCAATTTCCGCTTAGGATACTGTCAATTTCCGCTTAGGTTACTGTCAATTTCCGCTTAGGATACTGTCAATTTCCGCTTAGGATACTGTCAATTTCCGCTTAGGATACTGTCAATTTCCGCTTAGAATACTGTCAATTTCCGCTTAGGTTACTGTCAATTTCCGCTTAGGATACTGTCAATTTCCGCTTAGGATACTGTCAATTTCCGCTTAGGATACTTCAATTTCCGCTTAGGATACTGTCAATTTCCGCTTAGGATACTGTCAATTTCCTGTTGTGGCGTCTTAAATCTTCCTCTTTTGATTTTATTTTTTATTTTTCACGAAAGATCAAAAGCTACTAATAACTGCTTCTATTCTTTTACTAGTGGCACCACGCTAAGATGACGCAGCTCCTGCGAGTCGGATTTTTTTTTATTTTCATGTGGCTGAATGATTCATATTGGTTTTGGCGCGAAAGCAAAATATAAAATTATAGTTGGTCAACGTATGAGCCCTTAATCGATTATCGGAGAAAAAGAGTATAGAGGATGTAAGAGAAAAAAAGTCTGGAGTATACCACCTTTTTGGAAGGATAACATCTATCCAAGAGGCCTTCCTCTTCCAGTTTGGACTCCAGCCAAGGTAAGGCCATTCACTTTAGGAATTGTGGCAAACTTTTACAGGAAACCTAAGCAATACATTTTCTCGGAACCATTTTTTTTTATTACTATATCTAACGAAAAAAAAATTTTTTTTTCATATTTACCTGGTTACATATCCTTTGTGTTTTCAATGTCCAGTGTTCTTAAATGGCGTTGTATTATATTACAAATAAAAACAAAAAAACTGAGTTTTTACAACTATGTTAGTTTTCGTAAATTGGTTATTCATAAGGTTAGTACTGAGACTCTATTAAAATTCTTTCTATTTTTGTTAGGGACTTATATTTACTGTTACATAGATTTAATCGTCCGCTTAAGTGCCAAGAAATGTTGTTATGCTGCAAGGAAACTCGACATAAGTTGTGCTTATCTAAGTTGTCATGTGTGTTTGTAATAAATTAATAATCTAAAAAAAGGGTCAAAATTTTATAATATAAATAGGTCTTGCTCAAATTGGAATTTAGTCAGATACCGAATTATTAATTTGACTTTACCGGCTGTCATTTTTCGTCTCTTGTAAAGTTTCGAAACATTTTTGCTTAATTGTATAAATTGTAAGAATTATTGTAATAATGTATTTTTGTAAAATTAGATGTATAATGTACTGCATAATGGGTGTTTATGTAAAATTTTATTCACACATTTGGATAAAAACTATGTAAAAATGTAATTGGAAATATATTTGCAATAATTTTTCTGAGTGAGCCAACGGCCATAGCCACGTTGAATACACCGGTTCTCGTAGATCACCGAAGTTAAGCAACGTCGGGCGTGGTCAGTACCTGAATGGGTGACCGACCACGTGCTGTTGGCATTAGAAAAGGGTGGCAACCTGTAGATAGCCCGGCGCTAATAGCCAAACAGTTGATGCGCCGTAAAAAAAAAAAAAAATAAATAAATAAAATTCTGAGCGAATCGCTTTAGTTATGGATGCTCATAAATAAATATAATGTTAGCTCCTTTCAACGAAACTATATATATATATATATATATATATATATATATATATATATATATATATAAGACTTAGCCATTTTAAGACTGTGAACATAACCGAATTTACTATTTTTTCCTTTGTGTTCCTTTTTTTTTATTTAATCAAAGACAATGATATCATGTTTATTATTTGTTAAAATACTCTCTATTTTCGTATATGTTTATGTAACAACTTATTTTTGTATTTTTCCCCTTATTTTTATTTTTGATGTACTAGAATGCTTCAAAACCGAAGAGTGTATTGTATACATATGCATATACAGGCATACGTTACCTAAAAGCAATATGTATGTGAGCATATTTACATAACACATAAGTGACAGAAGTCACTCATTAGCTTATTAAATTCTTGTTTCTGTTTTCGGTTTGTTTTGTTTTTTCTTCTTGACTGGACAGCGGAAAAGCAATATTAGACCAGAAAATATGTCAGGCCAAACCCGACTGAAGACCTTCGGTCTTGTTTTTTTTTTTTACCCTTCCTTCACCACTTTGAAACATCTTGAGTGAGTTTTCCTACTAATACAGAGACAGGATACATGCCTAAAGAAGCGTACTATTGAGTTATCCGCTCTGGGTTCTATAAAGCGTATTGTACTCCAGGCAAGAGAGTGCGATAGTAAGCAGATGCTGTGAGTTCTACATAGAGTTCTTTCTATAGGCAAGACTTTTAGGGGGAAACTAGGTTTCTTTCTTAGGGTTCTCTTCCATGGGGGTAATGGAGTATCCAAATTACTTTACGGCTTCCCCTACACTCTACACATCTCCCTTCTATTTTTTCTACATATTTTTGTGAATTTTTTATTTCCTTGTATTTTCTACCATAATTCTATAATTTGAGCGCATTTCAACCCGCTCTCCACAGGGAGGAAACCCGCTACGAAATGGGCTACTTTTACAGGCACTACAGCTGACTTCATCGGGTAATACATTATCCTCGTTTATTTTGCTTTCAGCTTTAAATATAAATTAAATAGATCTTGGAGTTAGAGTTTTTAAGTTTTCTTTGAATTCTCATTTTTAAAAAAATATTTCACTTATCTTCAAAAACGTATCGAGAAACAAAAAACTTAAACAGGTTGTGGAATTTGTATTTGCTGGGTATTAAATTTAAAGTCTAATTACTGGCACGCTGAAAATGAAATGGAAAGTGAGCATAAGAGCTTCATACAGGTCAGAGAGAGGCATTGCAAGAAAGATGTCTAGAATTGTTACATATCGTCACTACAAATGCAAAGTATCGAATGTGAAAATCACCACTTTTCAGAGTGGAAAAGCATTTATTCATAACTTTTTTTGGACAGACAAATATTCGGCAGATTTGACCTTTTGATAGTGGAATACTTTCCCTTTAATAGAGTGAAGTCAGATTCAAGAATTTGCCGTAAATAAGTCCAGCAGAAATTAGTAAAGATTGACAATGAAAGATGCATTTTTTTCACATTCGTTACTTTACATTTGTATCGACGATATATAGGCATTATACACGAACGCCTTAATTCATGGGATCCACAAATCACCAGGTTAGGACATTTTTCACTTACCATGATCGAGAAAAATGTTGATGATGATTTAATTTTATTTTTTCTATATCCTTATTAATTGTTTATTTAAGTAATTAGTAGATACGTAAGAAGAATACAAAATATAGTGAGACATGCTACATAAATTTCATTAAACTTTTCTAAAAAATTCATCTTCATTGTAATATTGCTCTTCCAATAACAATAACTATCTTTCGTTGGACTTACATTAATTCTTAAATCACTATCATATTCTTCGCGAATTATTCTAAAAAGAAACATAAATCGTAATGACCCAAATTATGTCTTTACGATATAAGTTTCCTTTTAGAATAAGTAGGATCACCAAATATAAGCAGGAAAGTTTTTGTCCAGCTAAATTATGATTTTGGACCATTGTGCAGCGCCTAGTACAGAAGTATGAAGGAAACCTCCGAAACTAACAGTTCCCTGCTAATAGCCGGTATATATATAGGGGAAGGTGTTGTACCTCTGACCATATTGTTCCTTTGACCACGGAGGCTGTGGCAGCATGTAGCAATAAATTTTGGTGTAATTAGTGCTTAGCTCCTTCTCTAGAGGGCTTGTCAAAGAGGATTCTTGCAAAAAATACTTATCCATTACTATCATAAAATTGTAAGTTATTTATTGATGGCTTTTGCCTCATAATATTTTTTTGTATTATGTCTTTTTAGATGGAAATCATTTGACAATGTAGCTATTACAATAAGAAACATGGTGTAGCCTCTGAAATTGATTTATCTTAACCCTAAAATTAATGGCATACTTTTTAATTTTCACTACCAGGGTGTTGTACCTCTGACCACGACTAGTTGTTGTTCCTTTGACCACGTCAAAGGTACAACACACCTGAGTATTTTTTTTATAATTCAACTTTTATGTTCTTCTGCAACAAATTAAAAAAAAATTAATATTACTATTACATATTTAGTCGCAGAGATCTGTGGTATTAAATGTCCAATTTTTAAGATCCAATATTTGAAAAAACAAACATTAAGTGACAAGTTTACGAGAGAAGATGAAAATTTGTATGATATTGATGTTGAAGACATTGTGGCTAAACTTCCATACCCTACTATTGCTAGTGGAGCTGCTTGACAGTTTAAACGTTTATCGGTTGGACTGGATTTTTCAGCATATTAAGCATAACATAATAACAATAATAGTTTTTTTTATCATGCTTACATCCATGTCCTGTATTTATTAAACTTACAATTAATTACAATATTACTGAATACAATTTTTTTTTGGACTGCTGTATTGTTTTTATGTGGTCAGAGTTACAACACCCAGTGGTCAAAGGTACAACTACATGTTGTACCTTTGACCACTGTACAATTATTTTTTAAAAAATTAATAAAAAATATTAAATGCAAAGCTAGAACCTTGAAAAAATTAAATATGATAAGCAATAGAATACTAATGACAATGAAATAAAAAAAATGAATTTAGCCTTAATATTCAAGCTAAAAAAAAATTCAATTTTGCAAAGTGGTCAAAGGTACAACACCTTCCCCTATATATATATATATATATATATATATATATATATATATATATATATATATATATATATATTTGTCAATTTGTTCACTAATTGATAAATATTTATTCAACAGAAATATTTGTGTCGCAATATATAAATTCTTTATGTTGGGACTTCTGGGTTGAACTATCGTGTTAATTTAAGACTAGAGTTCTTTCCCTATGGTGCACTGTGGGCCAAAATTCAACATTACCACGAGTTCATACAATAAATCTCCATTATCCATGATTCTGGATATTTTTTGAGTTCTGTTTTTTCTTATTTCCTTGCTAGTGAATTATTGGTTCATTCACTCCATTAGAGAGAAAATCATTTTTTGCCTGATTCGCATTTAAGATTATGACAACTTATTACAATTATAGTAAGGATTTTCCACAGAGATTTCAAACATGGGTGCATAATTTTTAACACATTTAAAAATCGAAAAAATATTATATCCAAATACTACTTAGTAAGTAGTACTTACCTACTAAAGCGTCTTCCATAACTAAAATGTATTACAGAAATGTTCGTTGAACTGCACCTAAAGGAAAAGACAGCCATCTTGTCACTTTACAGGTTATAACGCGACTGTATTTCTTTTCTTCATTGTTTTCCCTATCTAATGTAAACAATGTTTGTCCAAATGAGTTAATCCTTAGTTTTTAAAGCAGTATTTAGACGTGCTTAAAGTATGAAGTCGATCTGACAAGTTTTATAAAAAATGTTTTTTCGTGCTAATGTTGCATTTTTCACGACTGTGTGACGCACAGTGGGGCCAAACGACTTTTCGTGTTTCAAAAACAGCTACAGCCTTCAAATCTTAACTGAGTTTAATGATTTTTTTTAGAATGGAAGCTTTTGAAATTTAGAACAACTTTGTCTGGCCAGAATTATGTTGTTTGTTTCCCCTGTTCATTAAATTGCGTGTAAATAATTCACGAACTTTTACAATTTAACATAAAATAATATTTTAAATTTCCTCTAACTTAATATCAGCACTTATATCGTTGTAATTAAACATTGAAAACCTGATTAGAATTGGAAAAAAATTAGACTGACATCTTCAAAACCTTATATTTACTTTAATTCAACAATGAGATTAATTGAAATAATATTGTTTTTGAATGATTTGAAAATATATTTTGATATTTTCCAAGTCTAATCAGGGTTTGAATGTTTAATTTCAACAATATCAAGCTGATTTTAAGTTAGATGAAAAATAAAATATTATTTTACGTTAAATTTTAAAAGGTTGTGTATTATTTAAACATGGGAAACAAAAAACAAAAATCTGGCGAGACTTGTTCTAAATTTTATTAGCTTTCATTTAAAAAAAAAAAAAAAAATCATTGAAATCGGTTAAGATTTAGAAGCTGTAGTCTTTTTTGAAAGACGAAAAGTGAAATGTCGTTTGGTCCCACTGTGTGGCGGGAGGGTGGAAAAAGCGCTACGTGATTTTCTATAAGTCCATCTGATCGACAGAGAGCTGACTTTAGAACCTCTCTCTAAATAACCTCTGTTTCTGAGTTCCTTTCACTGTTGCCTAGTAAGAAAGAGAGTTTGGAGTCGACTTAAACAAAAAAATAAAGGGAAAAGAAAAAGGGGATGCCGAAAATGCTGTGTCGGTTTGAAAAGGGACCCAGTGTAATTCTGAAACAAGCTGAGAGGAAGGGTTGTTGAGCCGTACGGGTCAACCGAGGGAAAACATCTCTCGGTCCTTCTGTTTTTATACTCCCACTTTCCCCAGTACCCGCGGGGGAAATTATACAAACACTCTCTCAGGGACGACAAGGGCTCTTCTCGAGGCCTTTCATGTCTTCTTATTTTCCAGAAGGGCATTCGCCTTATGGTTCGGAGTGAACGAGAATCTATTTTGTGAATGGAAATGGTATTTCGTAGAATAATTAAATCATTTCATTGATATCGGATATGTCATGGTCGCCCAAATCATTTATATCAGATAGAAAAACCTTGATTTTATGTAAAAAAAAAAAAAACGAGAAATTATAAGGCAACCCACAGAATTTTTTATTGGCCATGTAATCAAACTTCTCATGATATAGCTAAGCAAGGGAAGCTGGCCTATGACACTCCCCTGATCACGACCAACCTGTGTGCCCAGTTTGATCAAAATCTGTCAAACGGTGTGGGTTTGTATAAAGAACAAACATACAGACAGACAGATGGTAGCCGTTTTGACCTAGCCTATGGCAATCGTCGTATGAAGACCTACCATTATTCCAAGTTTGGTTAAAATCGGACGAACGGTGTGGGTTTGTATAAGGGACAAACATACAGACAGACAGCTGGTAGACGTTTTTGACTTAGCCTACGACACTCCTCAGATTAAGATCCACATATGTACCGAGTTTGGTCAAAATCGGTCAAACGGTGTGGATTTGTATAAGGGACAAACATACAGACAGACAGCTGGTAGACGTTTTTGACTTAACCTACAACACTCCCCAGATTAAGATCCACATATGTACAGAGTTTAGTCAAAATCGGACGAACGGAGTGGATTTGTATAAGGGACGAACATACAGACAGGCAGCTGGTAGATTTTTTTTACCTAGCCTAGGAGATTTCTCGTACCAAGACCTACCATTATTCCAAGTTTGGTCAAAATCGGTCAAACGGTGTGGATTTGTATAAGGGACAAACATACAGACAGACAGCTGGTAGACGTTTTTGACTTAGCCTACGACACTCCTCAGATTAAGATCCACATGTGTATCGAGTTTAGTCAAAATCGGACGAACGGTGTGGATTTGTATAAGGGACAAACATACAGACAGACAGCTGGTAGATTTTTTTGACCTAGCCTAGGATATTTCTCGTATCAAGACCTACCATTATTCCATGTTTGGTCAAAATCGGTCAAACTGTGTGGATTTGTATAAGGAAAAAACAAACAGACAAACAAAATAACAGACAGACACGTGATTTTTATATATATAGATAATTTTCTGTTTTAATAATTGTAAAGCAATTTGGTTTATTTGCTGGAGGAACGGCAGCGGAAAATTTAATGAATGTTTTGTTATTTTCCTCAAACTCATGGTTTTAATTCATTTAGGGTGAGTTGCCCTTTGATAAGTTAATGTTTTAACTCATTTAAAAGTTCTATACATTCTTATACAATAACACAGTAATAAATAAATTGTTATATTAATTAAGACTGTACTAATTTAAGACATATTTTTTTTTTTTTTAAATTAAATTTCATTTGATTCAATGTTTTCATAATACAGATTTTTAGAACATTTTGCCAACAATTGACTGAGGTATTTTACTTTTTCCAGAGAATAGCCACCACAATATAGAGAAACCGAACCCACTTCCTTCGGAAAAAATCTCTTAATTTAAATTTATCACCCTCTCTTTCTTTTGCCCCCAGGCGGAGCAAAAGAATTCAGCATAATTTTAGATAGCCTACACTGTAGACTATCTAAAATGATGGAGAGAATGGAACCCTGTAGAGTCTACAGGGTCCCATTCTCTCCACGTGCCCAAACCACCGTAGTCTACCTTTCTTGATGACATAGATGATGTCAGGCTCGTCATACAGTCCTGTAAGTTCGGCATTGCTTCTGTCGCTCCACCTGTGCTGCTCTCTTACGACACCAAAAATATTTCTTAAGACTTTTTTTTTCCAGACCAGCAGACCTCTCCTCATTTCTTTGGTCAGAGTCCACGTTTCGCTGCCGTATACAACAACTTATTCTTTTTAAATAAGGAATTTCTTCTTATTCTACTGGATATGTAGTAGTTCACAGAGATGTACTACCTGTATGATGGGTTGTTGGTTTTACAGGAAGTCAGGATAAAGCAACGATTGACCAGACAACATAATAATAAAGAGTAGTATTGATTTGTTGGGCTATTGTCTGGAGGAAAGAGGGCTGAGGATCAGGAGGCAGGGAAAATACAACGCAGAATTTACAGATTAAACAACTTCAGCCTTTTCCTGTTTTCCTAAAATCCTCATATTGAATTTTCGTAATAAAATCTGATTTCCTTGTCGATGTTTGGTGTGTTATAAAAAGTGCTCTGGCGGAAATTGCTGAAAACTCAGTATCAACGGGGGAAATGATCAGTGTTTTCCCTGATTGAAGTTTATGGTGATAGCAATATTGCAATTTTGTTACTGCATTAACAGGTTTCTACATGACATTGTGTATTACAATTTTGTTGCTATTTTGACGTAAAAATCGAATGAATTTACTTTATATTATAGTTATTGGAAAAGAACTGAAGTTTTGTTGTCCGTTACTACACCTAATGATGATATTTAAATTTGAAGTAGGGCAACTATTACAAAGGCACCCAAAATAAAAAGAATGGTCTGTTCCAAAGACATCATGCATATATCTTATGTATTTCGACACGCTGAATCCGAACCCGGAGTCCGTTTGACCCCAGCACATGAGGTGAAGGTCAAATGCGACCCTCAAATCTGATCTAGTCATTTGTAGTTAAACGACTTTATTCAAAATTTGACCATGGAATGACCTTTAAACTGAGCGCGGATTCAAAGTCAGCGAACCCCAGAACTTATTAACGTAGTAGTCTAGTTCTTTGAAGCCACATAATCGTATTTTTGCATTTTTTACAGGTAGTACATAAAGTGACCTTGAAATGACATTGAGGATTGTTTGTTGTATAGTTGATCGTAAGCTTGTGAATTTTCTGTGCTATACTTTGTTTTTCGTTCACGTTCAGTTGCTTTGTTGCATTTTTGGCTTCTTTGTCTGCGTCTGAGTTTGTTCAAGTAGCCAAAACATTGTCACTTGCATGTTATGTTCTTGTAGTTTTTGTATCTGCTCTAATATTTTAATCAGTATTGGGTCTGATTCCTATATGCCATTAATCAAGAGTAAAGAACTTCACTTTTTGTTTCATTACACAAAACCACGCTAAGTCATGATTCAAACCGACAAATCTTTTTCAATCAAAGGTTTGCATAATAATGACGCGTGACAATACCTCGGCTCTCTTGATGAATTGTTTCAAAGCATTTCAAATAACCATTCCGCTGAAAGCACAATAACATTACAAACTTTGCATTCATTGCCAATATTAGCCACTGAGAGTTTATTCGTAATTAAAGTATCAGGTTATTACTTTCCGCATCATATCGATTCTGGTTACTAATAAAAAGACTCTGCATTTATATGAAACGCTTTCAATTTAGAGGAATTTTTGTTTCTCGAGGAATGAGGTATCCATTTTATGTAATGTAACGCAGGAGCTGTATAAATAAGCACATTCCTCGAGAAGGTGAATAATGCGTAATAACATGCATTCCTTAAGACTCGGCTTGGTAGTTGGACAACCAAACTTTTCTAAAATAAAGTTTTTTTCTTCTTCTTCTTCATTGTATATTTTTATACCTGAACTTTTGTATAAAGGTATATATTTGAAATGTAAACATTCATATATATTGATTAATTGATTTTTATCATTTTTCAATATTGAGCTTTCATTTATGTATGAGAGAAAAATATTAATTAAAATTATTAAAATTAATTATGAATTAAATTTTAAGTAAGAGAAATTATAATTGAATAAATACGTCATAAAGATCAAACAAAATTGCATTTTAAATTACAAATAGAAGACGTGAAGATACAAATGTCTGGTGGGCTCGTACGATTCCGGTTGATCTACCGACAAATGTTGCTGGTTTGATAACGTGCTCATGCTGCCGTTATTTTTTCGTTGTCAAGTGCATTTTTTTAATTTAAAAAGAATTACTATAATCAATTAAAAAAAATTAAATCGTTTAGAGCCTCCTGCTCAAATTCAGGAACATAAATATGCTTTAGGTCCACCCGACAAACCTATGTAATGTTCTATATAACGTACAGTCGTCTTTTTCGTACATGGCTACCGGGCATGCTCGAACGCCAGTAGAGGCTTCTTTGTGAAACTTTTTTTTTAACGTAAATTTATAAGTTTTTTTTTTCAGTTTAGCCATCGCTAAAGCATATTTATGCTAAAAAAAAAAAATGTCCCATCGAATGTTACCTATAATATAAATTAGGTGAAGCCTCATAAAAAAAAGTTGGAGACCCTAGAAATAATTGGAGAACGCCTGTAGGAGTGCGTAGGGGAATGAAAGGTGTATAATAGAGGTGGTGTGGAAGGGTATAAAGGAAAAGGGAGGGACGGGGTAAAATTTGGGAAATGTTTCCCTTCAGCTGCTTGCTATTCAAACGAGTTTCTCCCTTACAAAGGATCTTTAGGTGAAAAAGGAAAAATCAGGACGGCTCTTTGAATCAAGGGAAAATCAAGGTTTTCACAGGACTTACTTTAAATCACAACAAGGTTCGGGGCTGTTGCGGCAATACCAAAAAGCTTCAATGGGATCTAGGAAATTTACATTAAAATACTCTCGGTTATTAGAATAATTTTATCTACGCTTAATTTCTTAGTGAGTCTGCAACAGTATTGTAGAAGTTATGGTGCTAATGACCTTAGCAGTAGGAGCACCTGCTTTATTAATATGTAAATTAAAAAAAATAAACATTATTGTGGGACACTTCAGCAAAATTTGTTATTTTCCCCTCATCGCGTCAGGTTTAAGAGCATTTGAAGGTAATATTTCGTATGAAGTCATTAAAGAAAAAATAACTAGAGCTTCCATGGTTTTTAAGCTCGGCGTAAAGTTAAGGTAATTTCAAGGACAAATATGGTTGTTTTGGAAGAAATGAATCTGCAGTCAAAATTATTTTTTTTTTGCAAAATAGACATATTTTTCCTTCAAATGTCCTTGATTTTGTGCCGATGGAGTGAAACATACCCCGGATTCGAATTCAGCGACCCTGAAAACCACGAAAGCTCTATTTTTTTTTATTAAACGATTTCTTACAAAATTTGACCTTGAACTGCTCTTAAACCTGTAATGGGGTTAAACGGACTCCGGATTCGGAATAAGTGTGTCGAAATACATAAGAATATATATATGGTGTTTTTGGACAAGATCACTTTTTTCGTGTGTGCCTTTGTTATTAACAACGAAAGTAAATTAACTCAATTTTAGACATATTTGGGGGCATTCAAGCAGGCAGTTGACGTTCCGATTTGAATCCGACTGTCGATATCGGATATAGACAGATTGTAATTAAATTAATTTAATGTGGACCACAGTCACTGGTTCGGGATTTAAGAACCGAGATTAGAAGATCTTCGGGAGTAAATGTGGAAGGCACAGAAGGACTAGATGGGATCGAACAAGAAGGTTCTAAGTGAGCGTTAAGAACATCGAAATAAGGAAATAGAAAATGGACGGTTAGTTTTGCAAAGAGAAATTGTACGAAAGATTGACCATTTTGCAATAGAGTCTAAACTACAGGAAAATGATTGGTGGACGTAGAGGGAATTAACTCGATGGATGTACGACATTGTGAGTTTACGCAAGTATTTGTAGGAGGTAAGTTATCTTTAGAAAGGTGGACCCTAGTCTGTATACATCTATTGCCTAAATTTTCGCCTTACTGCTTCTTTCTGATTATCAAGGATTTGAGCTGGGGTTTAAAACAAGGAGCAGGAGGACGGCTTAACTGGCAGTTTTGAAGTAGATCAGCTGAAAGGGAATAAAAATAAGTTAGGAAGTTAACGATGTGAGTTAAAAAGTCCGGATAGAAAGATTTTATCTTCTAGTGTCGTCGATCGAGGGTTGGATTGGTGGCCCCTGACCGTTCCTAGGCCCATCCAACCTTTAATTAACTTAATGAGTACCTGCAAAGAGGAAAAACGTAGCCGGAGCACAGTACTGATCTCCCATCTTCTAGTATGCCATAACTGCTAATAAGTGTCCTTGTAACCTGGAATATATATATATATATATATATATATATATATATATACATAAATGTATTTTTCTACCTTCTGGGGCTTTAATCGTTGATAGAGGAATTTATGCCGCTTCAGCAAAACGGACCATTTTTTATTCATAATGGGATCCCGTTAAACAAGAAAGTTGTGACGGTGATTAAAACCGAAATATTTAACATCAGATAGAAACAATCAGGTGGAAATGAAAAAAAAAGTCGAAAAAATGCTGGTGGTTTCAATTGAAAAGGCTGTCAAATATTGATAAAGGCCTGGTTACCGTTGTGGCGTAGGTAGCCATGGAGGGCTGGACTAAAATTCAAAAAGAACCCATGGCCAGTGCTCATAGAATATTCAATGCAATAACCATTTCTAACTTCCTATACCATCACCGGACCGGCGGCCATTCTGGGGTTTGCTGCGCCTATTTCGCGATTTATAGAATACAGGCTGTTTGGCAGGATTTGGCTAGGGTATTTCTTACAAATAGGGCAGATGGAAATGATGGGAAATAATGGTTTTATTTAGGTCACTCCTCTTTTAGAGAAGTGTCATTATTTCTAACAAGTCGGTGAATGGCTAAGATTTGGCTTAGAGAAGAAGTTAGATTTAAATAAAAAAAAAAATCTATAGTTCAAAAGTTTCGGCATGCTATTTTGGCTGCTCTCACAGTTTCTTCCTGATCAGGAGCAATCAGCTGTATGACACGTGCCCCGGATGTTGGAATGTTCTCTTGTTTACAGTGGCATTAAATCATTTTATCTTGAGCACCTGATGAAGCATTAAATGTGCGAAACTATTACAGCGGGAATACATTAATTGTATTTATTAATTCAAGTGTTTTATTTGTTCACCTTCCTTCTGATCTACTATATATTTGTCATAAGCCACTCACTCACTCACTCCCTTTTGCATGGACACTCGCTTTCGAATGTAAACACTCGCTAAGAAAGTTTTTTTTTATATTCAAATTTTTAAGTATTTTTAGAGGGGTTTGAATTTTTAATTGGTTATAAAGGGAGCATGCACGCCTAGGCCAGCATGCGTTGATAGGACGATAACAGGTCAGATGCTACCGCAGTGTATCTATTTCATAATATTATTTGAGGCTCATTTCAGCTATGATGGGAGACATTGAATTACTAGAAATAATCTGTGATTTGGTCCCTCATAGAGTTTACGCTATTACGCTATACCTGGTGATGGTCCATCCGAGGTAATAATATCCCGAACCCTTGCACAGCCTCCTCACGCATCGGCATCCCATGCTCGCAAATATAATGGGTGTTTCCAAATGACATCTTGGAATCATGAATGTTTAAATTTTAACTTAAACAGCTGTTATTCATAAACTATAGATAACGGGTCAATCTATAGGTTATCTCTTTGTTGACACTGGTCCGGAGCGCCTTAGTCTCTAGAAACATTGTAATTTGATTACTTATCAATTGATGAATATAATATAGTATTACGGGAACCGTGCCATAATAAACTGCCCAAAATTATATAGTAGCGTTAATTTTGATGATACATTATTTGACGCAATGAAGTAACTACTTATCTGCAGTTACGAAGCACGGATATTCAGCTAGTATATAATAAGTGGATTGACTAGGGTCACTTTTTTATTATTACATTGTTAGGTGAGTAAAACATGTTACATCGTTTTAAATCTATTCAATCTTCAAATCAGCTTGGCATCAGCGAAATCGTGCTCGGATTATGAGATATAGCCAATAGTCTGCCCTAGATTCGACTTGGAAAATGAATCGAACCGCAGTCCTAATTTCAACCAATCAAAGGACTAATTCACATCCCCAAATCAACGTTCAACCCAGCCTCTTTTAATTAACTATCTAATGAGGATTGGATTTTCCCCTTTTGAATCAATTATCCTTTAACTAGTTAAGGGGGCATTTTATTTTATTTTTTTAGTTAAATTTTCTACTTCTTAATTAAAGGAGAAAAACTCAATATTGACGACGATCAGATAACGCAATCCGGAAGTACTGGCGAGAAATATCAACGCTTGATAACTTAGAGCGTTATCATGTCAAATTCTTCAAGTATCTTGAAAACCCTTGGGAAATCGAGATAAGTGGAATTTGATCATCTCGAAGTATAATAAACCCAATGAGAAACGTGTGTTCCAAAGAAATACAAAATCGGTCCATGAGGTGTTGGGATTTACTCCGAAACAAAAATGGAAAAGAATAATTAAGACTGCTGTTCGTTACAAACCTATTTATATTTTGTATTTATACGTTTTTTTTTTAAGCAAATGATTAAGGAATGAATCGTTCCAACTGGAAGTTATTAAAAACCTGGATACTGCTATCAATTGGTCTGATGGTTATTCCTATGTAATGAAGAGTCAATTCACCTCTTCATTTTTATTTTATATATTCTCAGACAACTCTTGATCCTTGAAACGTCTTTATATTTGGCGACACTTTCCTTGAATCGTTCTGATAAGATTGAGAGAGGATGGGTGGTGTCGTTTTCAGATAGCGGACAAGAAAGCCAGAAATGTATAAAAGGAAAGAAGGCTTGGAGATTGGAGAGGAATGTAAGAGGAAACCCTTCAGCGATAGTAGCTAATGCAAGATCTGGAGAGGAATTACTCCAACTCTCCAATCCATCCTTTCCAATATCTCCAATCATCATGCCACACGGAGATGTTTCAGCCACAACCTTCCGAGAACACTTTCCTTTAATGGACTATGACAGCTCTTATTATTTTCGGACTGGATGTTCTCCCTCGAAAACAATTCTCTTATTTCAGTCAAGGAAGACTTGTTCAAAAAATAAATCTCCTATTTAGAGCATCAAGCTTGAACGGAGGGTCACTCACTGGAATATTGAGGTTCCCTTCAGATTAAGGGTGCAGTGCCTTCCACAAATATTTCTCGCGCAATTTTAATGAATTCAAATCCCCGCAAACTAATTGGATGTCCGAATGATAAGGTGACATTACCTTTACGTTTTTTGGAGCATCTTAAGCTGACTCTGGCGTCCATTTGACCTGATGACGTCCGAGTCACAGTTAGTTCAAGTCCAAAAGCATAAAATTGACCGATAACGCAATGAAACATGGTACCTATACATATGCTGTCACTAAATCCAAATCCGGGCTCTGTCTGTTCTCATGAGGTCCGATTAATAACCAGTATAAGGTCAAACGAAGTAAATTGATAGATAACAAGATATAACCTGAATCCGGGTTTCGGTTGACCTGATTCAATCATCTCATTCAAAATCAGTTTAATCTGTTGATCTCATTCAAAATCAGTTTAAGGACGAAAGTACAGAATTCATTGATAACACAATGAAACCTACATATCTGTATCTACATATCTCAGTCAGTTTAATGTCTAACATACAGGATTGAACATTGACGCATTTAAACATGGTACCTAGAAATATGTTGTTAGGGTACCTGAATCCGGATCCGTTGGGCGTTTAACCTGATCAGGCAGACGTGAAGGTCAACACATACTCAACCTACAGATACGGCCAAAAAAACAATAATACAATTGTTTAATGGACTACAAATCCAAATCCAGTTTATGATTCAGATCTGCTAAATACTCTTCATTTCTAAATTAAAAACACTGAAATTAAGCAACTATGTGTATACAGGGTGTCCCGCATTGAGATGTCATAACTTTAAGGGTTTATTCAGCACCTCATTTGTAGTTCAGGGACGCAGAAATGAGCGTCCATCCTATGTAGCAGAGCTATTCCAACTTTTGTCTATTTTCAAACCTATGGTTTTATTGAAAAAAAAAAAAAAAAAATGTGTTTTCCGGATTTCTGGTTAATATATCGCAAATAAAAACCACATTTTTAGAATCTACATTAAATTTCCAATTATACAGTTGAATTGAAGATTGTAATATTCCATAAATAAAATATTTACTTAATAAAAAAAAATCCAATAAGAAACAGCCGTCATTGAAATGTACTCACGAAAATTAAGAGCTATACTAACAGCCAAAGAATGAGCCATTCTGATTATTTCAAATATGTTCTTCTGTCATCTTTCACTCATTCCAAGGTGTCCCCTAATACTTAATCAGAGCAAAAAGTGTGTGTACCGAGTATGGAGAGGATGGGACATCACCATATTCGCGTGGAATTAAATAATGTGTTCGTAATGGCTTCTTCACGCTAAAGCAAATTTATTAGACAATCAGAAAAAAATATACTTAAATAATTTTTCTTCTAAAACAAAGAGGTACCATTTCAAAGCTTATTAAATAAGGCAACTTTTGAGGCGGAGGCAAACCTCTAAGTCTACAAAAAGCTGATTACGAAAAGATTGAATGAGTTAAGAAAACACTAATAACAATAGTTCAAATCTATATGGCTCTTAGTATAGCTCTTAATTTACATGAAAACATTTCAATAACAGGTGTTTCTTATTGGAAATTTAATGTAGATTCTAAAAAAGTGGTCGACATTTACGATACATAAATCAGAAATCCGGAAAACACAGTTTTTCATAAGAAAACCCAATAGTTTTGAAAATAGACAAATGTTTGAATAGCTCTACTACATGTTGAGATAGGGCGCTCATTTCTGCGTCCCTGAACTACAAATGAGGTGAAGAATAAACCCTTAAAGTTATGACATCTTAATGTGGGACACCCTGTATACTCGAAAAATTAAGGTAATCACTAATACTATTCGGTAAAAATGAAGTTTCACGCCCTAAAAACCGATTTCTTTCAAATGTTGTACAATAACGTATTTTGATGCACTAAACACGAATAAAAAAAACCTTCGCATTTAACTACGAAAGAAGTAATAAGCACTAAAGTTTACTGTTATGCGGGTTATGAGAGCTAATGTTAACAACTAAATTTGTGATGACTTTAAGGCATAAATGACGACTTTAAGGTATACATGCTATGCGTTTCCGCTCGCTCAATAAGATAACTAAACCCCAGTCAATCCAACTCGCTAAAATTAATAGAATTATAATAGAATATAATTTTAAGCACTAAAGTTCACTGTAAGGAAGGTTATAAAACTAGGCGTCAACGGCGTATTTGTAAACACGCGTATGCGCAGATATGTAACATTGGGAAACAGAGAACTCTCATTTGAAATGTTCATAAACCATTTATTCAAAAATATTGTTTATTTTAAGGGCATCCTCACTCGTCGTCACCTGTCGCTTAAGGGCGTACGTGCTATGCGTTTCCGCTCGCTGCGCTCGCTCAAGAAGATAACAAAACCCCAGTCAATCCAACTCGCTAAAATTAATAGAATTCTATTAATTATTCTATTAACTTTAGTGCTTAATAACTTCTTTCCTAGTTAAATAGTTTTTTTTTAACGTATTCGTGTTTAGTGCATCAAAATACTCATACCATCTTAAGCTTCTTTTTTTACTGCAAAAATCCACAGATCCAAAAAGTGCATAGATGCCGCAATTTATTGTGATACCATTTGTTTTAGTTCATTTGGCCTTGACCTTACCTTGACCCAAACCTGATACGGATACTGCAATCTCTAAAAATACATGGGTGATAGGTTTTGCTGTTACCAGTTGATTCTTTAGATTTTTATTTGAATTGACTTTCACCTCAACCTGCCTTGGACAAATGGAAAAAACATTCGGATTCATCGAAAATTAATGATTTTTGAAATGACATTTGACGTCATGAGATAGTCGTAATCAAAGGGAAAGCAAAAGGGACAAAATGTTCTAAAACTCAACCAAGGAATTAAGTCGGGGTTATCTGTTTGATCTGAGGTAGAGAGTAGAAAACCCAATTTGACTGGATGTTTCTTGGGTCTTGGATATGCAAAGATTGAAAACACCAGGGTAATTGTTTTAGGGTTAGCTTGTAATATACGTTTCGATAACGCTATGGGGCTTTAAAAAGGGGCGTGCATTGAACGTTAGCGAGCTGATAAAAATAATGGAATTAGGGTTTGAGTGTGTTATGGAACAGGTGTGATATTGAGAGGGGTATTGTCTACAAGACAAGGATCAGGATATTGGGGTTAGACATGCGCGCCGCGCCGGCGCCGCTACGCCACGCCGGGTTTTAGCGGCGCCGCCGCCGCCGAGCCTTTTCAGTCGGAGCTTACCTTCTGATCGAAAAACGCTTGTGTGTTGTGATCGTTGATTAGAAAATGACAAAGTTTTTATCGGAAAAGCATCTCAGAGCCGGGCCCAGAACCAGATTTTGATCACGAGTCCCCAATATTGATTGATCGTGGTTGAAATGTATACTTATCTACAATGTATTGATTTACTAAAGGTGAAATATGTGCTTAAAATCTTTTAAACAAAAAATTTTAATACAAGAAGCGTGTGCATATTGGGATTTCAAATCCACAAAACTGAAAATTCAAGTACTTTTTCATTAGAGACATTGGCAAATTATTTTCATCTTTGAAAAGTTTTGTACGAAATGAGAATAAACGCCGTTTGCAGAGAAGTTTCTATTTCATTTTCATCAATCCTCAACAATAGAACAAAACTGGCAAAATTCTAATTGACTGATATTATTACCATGGCTGGAGCCTCCTCAACCCCCCCCCCCCCCCCTTATATCCACACATGGCTCACGAGGGCACAGATGACAATTGGTCAGGGGCCCTTGGTCTCAGGGGGGGGGGCGTCATTTTTGTACTCGCAATATAATTTGGAATAACAATGTTTACGCGATGTTAATAGCCCTAATGTTGATACGCCGTTAAACACACACAAAAAAAAAATGTTTATGAACATTAAAAAAATATAGATCCCATTCCAACAAATATAGGCTGAACCCGCCTATATTTCTCAAATCAATTTGACCTATAAAATGTTTTCCAATTAGCAAAGCTCCTGCGGTGCCCGGGGAACGCCCCTCCCCCCAGATGTGTCCGCCCTGCCTTTAACTCAACGAATAAATCCATCTTTTGTGGGAGATGTTTTGGAAACCTCCTAATTGAAGAGAAAATCTAAAAAAAAAAACAAACTTCCGACTCGCAGGAACTGGGTCATCTTAGCGCGGTTCCGTTCATACCTCTAGTGCTAATAGTAAAGGAATAAATACAGTTATTGGTAGGGTTTGATCATTGGTTAAAAATATAAAATAAAATCTCAAACAGAGGAAGTTTAAGGTGCCACAACAGGAAACTGACAGTATCCTAAGACTCCCACGCCAACACAACGTTCGCCCTGCGAAAACATTACGAGTATATAATTAAGTTTCTCATTTTCTTGCCTTCTTTTACTAATAGACTATTTTTTCTGATAATTATAATTTATCAAACAAGTGAGTTAAACGAACACAAAACCCCGTTCCAAAGATCAAACCAAAGGCTTTCGAAGTTTCAAGCCCTTATTTCTCCGATTAACCTCGCCCCACTTTATAACCATTTATGTAGAGACATTAGTAAGCTTTCGAATGGGAACCTTCCCCTTGCCACGACTTTCCAACCGATTTAAAGATATTTACTAAAAAATACGAAGATCCCAAAACATTTCATGTCTACTCATAAAATATTTTTTTCGAATACTTTCTTCACTCCAAATTTAATCAACATCTTAGTTTAGATGAGTTTCAAACACATAGAACACATTTAAATGGAATCCCACGATTTCATGTACCCAAACCGCAAAATCAGTTTGTGCCACTTATCTCAATAACTGTTACAGATATCGCCTTAGAAATGGTTTCATTTGTTATCGTATGTTAAGGAAAATATTACGCGAGTATCAGCAAGCATATAAACCCGAAAACGTAACCGTTGCGGGTTTTTTCCGCAAATTTCGTGCCAAAACCCATGTTCCGGAGGGCGGATTCTGCTGGCTAACGAACTTGACGTTTCAAATTAGACGATTTTCGTACCAAATTTCATCAAAATCGGACCATTTTTGAGCCTGTGAGGTTAGCGGACAAATATATATATATATATATATATATATATATATATACACACTGTTATAAAAATTTTAACATCTCCCTTGGGGGTTGAGAAAATCCCCACGCCGCGCGCGCCATTTTAGTCCGCCGCGCCGCCGCCTGAAAATTCAGCCTAGGCGCGCATGTCTAATTGGGGTTCACTGGGGATCAGACAGAACATCTAGGGAGGTTTTTGTCGAAATATATCCCACTTCTGTTTCCATTTTAATACAAATTTTAGGAACTTGTACAAACTCGATTTTGGTCTTTAAATGTAAAATATCATACATTAATTTTTAGGGGAAAAGATTTAATATTTTGAGGAGATTCAGGATCCACATTTTAAAATTCAATATCTTCAAATTAACTTCGATCATTAATATAATGTACCCAGAATGTCCCCGAATAAAATAAATATACATTTTTTCACATAATTGTATTTAAATCTTCTAAATATTTTTCCTCGTATTTTTGTAACGGCCTTAGATGTCAAAAAATTGTTTTAAACTTCTTTTTACACCATTTTTTAAAATTATTTGTCGCCTCCTTTCTGGCACTTGGCCTCCCTTCACAAGACACTTTACTTATAGTTTTCTTAGTGTTTGTTATTTAAATAAATAAGGCCAAAACCAACAAAACAGATTGTTGTTTTAAAATCTTAAAACAACAATCACCAGCCATTGCTCTCTCTCTCTCTCTCTCTCTCTCTCTCTCTCTCTCTATATATATATATATATATATATATATATATATATATATATATATATATATGACCCGTTGAGCGTTGGCGAAGCTCCTAAAACTACATATATATGTATTTTTTATTTTATTGACTTTTTGCACCTTTGACAATATGAGCTTTACATGTAGTAAAATTCTACATTGATAGATACTAGATAATTTTTCATCCTTTTACATAAATAGTTGGTAAATATAATTTTACATGAATAGTTATGGAGCTTTAAATGTGATATAGTTTTACAGAGGGTTATAATTCATATTTATAGTATGAACTATACAACTTTTTGCAGCGGCTGTTGTTGGGAACAAAAATATAATGTTAAAACTACCCAAAATAACAAGCATATGTTCAGCTGCACTGCAAGCCAACTCAATCGGTACGTATATAGAAAATATAAAGGACGTAAATACTGACAGAATAACAATATGCACGGACAATATGTGCATTATATTTATTACAGAACATTTAAAGCCAAAACGATATATATTTGAAAAATTAATATTTCCAGTACCTAGAGGTCATAAAACAAGGAAAATTCGTGTTGAAATTAGCCATTTGGAAAATAAATACACCTCTTGGTTTTCCTCGAAATACCGATAATATAGGAAAAGCATGAGGATCCTTTTTCTTTGTTGGGAAGTCGTTGTCGTAGTCAATTTACGCTTCACGGTAGGTTTTCCCTAAAGGCAGGAATTTTATAGAAGAAATTGATATAGGGACAAAATATGTGAATATTCTTATTGCAAAAAAAAAAATATATATATATATATAAATTAATAAAATGTCCTCAGAACTTGGTAATGAAGCCTTCATTAATGAACCGAACGGCCCCTGGTCATTATGATACCCTGTACCGACTTGAAATGTAAAGCAGGAAGCCGGTATTTAGGTCACGTTGGCAGCCCTGTAATTCCCTTTGTTTGTGCAACTCTAATTACAAGAACCGCTAAAGCATGTTTGAAACTTGTTTCCTTCCTCTAAAAGCAGATAAGAGCCTTTAATCTTCTGACAGGCGAGAAACAGGAAGAGCTATCATGTACAGCAGTAACTTGTGACATGAAGGGGATATTCTCCAACAATCTAGAAAAAAATATACCACGCAGGAGCTGCATAACTAATCTAATTACAAGAGGTTTTGTTAACGCCGCATTACGGAAGAATTTGCATAAAATAACATACGAAAATACAAAATAAATAAAAATTCAGTTGCTCTTTTATACTTCATCATATTCACCGCCAAAGCTCCTACATTAACTTTTTTATTGCCAACTAGCTGTTACCCGGTGTGCCATGCTACACATATTTTCTGCATCTAGAAAAACAAAAATAAATGAGAACCCAAATAAGTCATATTAAAATCTAATAACGCAAATCTGTAACTCTTTGGGTTCACAGTTTCGAACCCGCGATCTCCGAACTGGGAGTCCTAGACGATTTTAACTTAGCCTATGACACTCCCCGGACTACCTACAAGACCTACATATGTGCCAAGTTTGGTCAAAGTCGATCAAACGAAGTGGATTTGTATAAGGAACAAACAGACAGGCAAACAGCTGATAGATTTTTTTAACATAGCCTATGACACTCCCCGGATCAAGACCAACCTGTGTGCCAAGTTTGGTCAATGTAAGTCAAATGGTGTGGATTTGTATAAATAACAAACATACAGACAGACAGCTGGTAGATATTTTTAACGTAACCTATGACACTCCCCGAATCAAGACCTACCTGTGTGCCAAGTTTGGTCAAAGTCGGTCAAACGGTGTGGATTTGTATAAGGAACAAACATACAGACAGACAGCTGGTAGACGTTTTTGACGTAGCCTATAATTAGACACACACACGAATAACTTATGAATACTTCATGACTAAAACAAAAAACCCTAAATACGAAACAGGTAATTCTGAGATCACGCTGAAACACAACATAATTTTTTTTATTTTTTATTATTTTTTTTATCGGCGCTTCGACAAATCTTGGCCATTAGCGCCGACGTCCAGAGTGCAGTGAAGAATCACCATCTCCCGCTCATGAATCTAGGGCGCTAGCCACTAGACCACGGGAGACCCAAACACAACATAACATATGTAATTCTACCAACGTCAAAATATAGACTTATCACATGATATGTACGAATTGCTTTTTGACAGCTGTGAATATATTCCAACCATTTTACACATCTTAAAATCATCAACATGTCCAACAAAATTTAACGCCCTTCCTATTTTTCGCAACAAACTATTGAACTTCTAACTAACGGTTCTAACTTTTACCTAGTATAGTGAGTGTTTTGGCTCCTGAATATGCTCCTCCAATGGTGTAAAACATGTAGAGTTAAAAAAAAAAGTAGTCATGTAGAAGAAATAATTAAATAATTTGGTATTTATTAGACTTCCGCTTCCTATACATATATACGAGCTGAGAAATTTTGGTCACTATAAAATGCAAGTCATATCCACGGACGATTCGAAACTCACTTCCCATATTTTTCCATAACTTATAAGGAAAATGCGAAGACGCCATTTCGGCGCAGAAGTTGATCCCGTAAATAAATATTCAATGAGAGAGATCTCATATGTTTAAAGGCTGAGAAGTAGAAATAGCCCCAAGCACTTAGCTTATTAAATAAAACGTTTTTTGATAGTTTATTTTTAGCACTTTCCTCCGAAGGAAATTAGCTATTGAGGTTGGACTCATGACGGAATTTTTCAAAAATTTCTTCAAATCTTTATCGATCCTACCTAGTAGACACCGAAAATGACCCCCGTTAAAATTTATATATATCTATATATATGCATATATATATATATTTATATATATATATATATATATATATATATATATATATATATATGTGTGTCTGTTAACACGATAGCGGCCAGAGTTTTTGTTTTTTCGCCACGAAACTTGGTATATAGCATTCAATTAGCAAACGATTGAACGAGTTCGTTAACCACCAAAGTCGGTCCACCGGAAGGGGGGGTTTACCCCGAACCCAAAACACTAATTTGACTATGTCAGCCGTAATATTTGTTATATTTCAACGAAACTTGGTATTCGTAGTGGTAATATAGAGAGAAAAGTGAGATATAAAAATGAACTAAATCGGTTCATTAGAAGGGGGGGGGGGAATACTCTGGACCCACAATACCAATTCGCCACTACCAGCTGTGATTTTTGGTATATTTCAACGGAACTCGGTATTCGTAGTGGTAATCCACAGGTAAATAACTGTTGTAAAAATAAACTAAATCGGTTCATTAGGAGGGGGGGTTTACTCCGGACCCACAATACCAATTCGCCACTACCAGCCGTGATTTTTGGTATATTTCGACGAAACTCGGTATTCGTAGTGGTAATCTACAGGTAAATATGTGTTGTAAAAATAAACTAAATCGGTTCATTAGAAGGGGGGGTTTACTCCTGACCCAAATTCTTAATATACTCATACCGGTCGTAATTTCTGCTGTATTGTAACGAAACACGGTATACGTCGTGGGTAACTCATGAGAAAGAAGTGTTGTAGAAATGAGCTGAATCTGTCAATCGGAAAGCGGGGGTTTAATTTGTAATATATTTCAATAGAAAAGCCCGTCAGACGTTGGTTCACAAAGCCGCCGCAAGGAGCGCTTTCTACCCCTAGAGTGACTGTATCCTGTTCCTGCGTTAGATCAAAATACGATAATATGAGGTTTTTTGTATTTATTACGAAGTGTAATAGGTACCATGTAAACATAACTCTGGAAGCAAATTATTAATTGATCAGTTACTCATTACAAATTTAAAAGAGAACTATTCAAGTTTTTATTTTATTTATGTAGGATATTTTAAGCAAATTGTTCTGGAAAGCAATCTACACTACCCAATTTCTGAGGAAAGTGCTTAGTTATGCAGCTCCTGCGTGACGGACTTTTTCTTTTAGTGTGAATTTATAGTATAAACTGTTACGATAGTACAAACGCTGCCATTCTGTGTAATCTGTGATATCTATAAATGGAAATTAAACATTATAGGAAATAAATGAAATAATTGTTTGCATAGTGAATAAAAATGTATTCCCATCAGATAATAATAATGAAAGTCCAACTCGCAGGCGCAACTGCGACATCTTAGCACAGTTCGTTCAAATCCCTAGTGCCATTAGTGAAGGAATATAAGCAGTTATCGGTAGAAACAGACACTAAAACACGTTGAAAAAGCCAAACTAACAATTTTGAAGCACTTATTACTCGGTCTGACCCGAAAATTACTCGCCCCATCGAAAATTACATCTGAACTATTTTTTTAGGGTATTTAGTTAACTTGAAAAATCATTTTTGTGCATAATACGCTATGAATTGGTCCAAATAAAATTGTTTTGTTTGTTTGAGATATTTTAGAAAATATACTAAGATCCAACAAGTTTTAATGTCCATTATTAAAATTATTTTTCTCGAATAGTTTCTTACCTCCAACCGCAACAAAAATTTAAATATTATAGATTAAATGAATGTCCAACATATGGAGCAAGTTCCGACTGAATCAAGCATTTCTGAATACCCAAACTTAAAATTAGTTTGGAAGAGAAGGTGTTTCAATGTTTCTTGAAAACGGTTACAGATATCGCTTTAAAAACGGTTATATATATTTATATACACACAATTTTCAATCACCGTTATATTCGTGATCTATGGGATCTGAAACATGAAATTTTCGTGTCGGCACACCCGGGTCGCGTCATGAAGTCAACCTCATAAGCGGGATTTCTCCCTATGGACGGAGGAAAGAACTGCGCTAAAAACAAGAATGTTTCTAAAGCAATTAGATATATTTAAAAGCAATGTAGTTAGCGAAGAAAAATATATGCTTGAAACGAATCTTTTGACCTACTTTTCTCTACTATATAAATGAGGGCAGAGATTGTGGATTTATGTGCTGATATCGTGCTCCTGACGGACCCATATACTACCGGTCTGGAGTTGACTTGCAGATGACGTGTGGATCTGAGGAGCGATGTGTGCTGCATAAAAAGAAGGGTGTGTGATTCTGTGTGCTTGAATGATTTCTCGTTTCTTCTCCTCCTCAATGTCACCTGCCTCCCACACACCTCAATTCTTCCTTAATCTTCGAACTTCTTACGCATTCTATCTCCTTGGCCGCATCAATTTATCAATGGAGCCCCATTTTATCAATCAAAGCCACCACACTTTTTAGGTATGTTTCAACATTTCATTTATTGTCCATTCTTTCTTGTATTTGAAACTAATACGAATTCCGAGAGGATCCCTGATTGGCCCAGGTTGGGTTGCCCCTAGAATTATGTGAAACTTGAGGAGTACCTGATCAAAATGTAATATCTCCATTATTGATCAAAATTGTAATACATATTATCAAAGCTGGGGAATTCAAATGTGAAGTCAGAATTGAACAAACCGAATTAGATTCCCCAAATTCAGTATCAAAAATAGATGATTCATACAAACTCCAACATCACCAAACTCGTGGATCCAAAAAAACCACAACAGGTCCATATCGACCAATCAGAACGCTCCATTTACAAAATATTCCGTAGTAGTTTTGTTGTTATTACCTGTCAGTTTCTTTTTGTGTGATGGACACTCCGGCGGCTTTCTAGAAGATGACGTGAGTATCCAAATCTAAGGCCAATTTGTGCTATATTATCAATTGGAACCATAAAAAAGGTAAAAATTGCATGAATATTATTAATGGTTTACTGATCCGTTCAAAAAGTAGCTTCTCCATCCTTGATTTGAACAAAACGCAATATGTCCAAATTTAAAGTCTTAATTACTCAAATATCTGAGAATTACGATTGGATCAACGGTATTCCAATTTTTTATAATTTAACAAGGAGTATATTAATAAAATTTTATTAGGGGACGAGGTTAGCTCAGTGGTAGAGCACTCGACTAATGAACTGGAGGACCAGGTTCAAAACCCGAGCGCGCACTAAAGATTTTTTCTTCTAGTGCTGCCGTTCGAGGGTTGGATTTGGGGTCCCAGATCTTCCCTAGGCTCTCCCAGCCTTTAATTAATTAAATTAATAATGGGTACCTTGGGTGCTAATGACTCTAGCAGTTGAAGCAGCCAAGGGGAAAATCAGGCGGCCGGAGCGTAGTGTTGACCACACTATCTCCCTAGTGTGTCGTATGGTCAAGAATCAGATACCTCTACAGTATCTGCCCCTCTGGGCCCTTGTGGCCTGTTACGGGAATGATTTTTTTTTTTTTTTTTATATTAATAAAAACTACAATAAAATATCTCTTTCCATTAATGAGCTATTGGTTTTTCGCATTTTCTGAAAAGTTGCATTTGATGGACGTGTTACCTTTTGTTCAGATGCTCTTCATTTCATCTTCTATATACACTTGTTCATAACGCAGGTTTTTGGGACGGGTCATATACAGGTTACCGCCCTTTTCTAGCCGAGATACATCTTTTATCGAAAGAAAAGCCATCAGCCTGAAGGGGAATTGAACCCACGACCTAAGGCAATGAGTGCACTCACCTCAACATAGCATAGGGGACACCGGACCTCCTGTTTATGTTTTGGGGGTTACTTCACGCATTATTTTCTTCAAACTTCAACACCAATTAAATATACCATTTTTAACGAATCTGTCAGTCCCATGATCAAAAATGTTGGAGTTGTCAAACCGAACGATTCACAAAGCTGTTGTATTGGTGGGGCTCTGACGTTGGGTAAGTATTCTGTGACCTAACTCTTTAACAGTTTTTATATTTTTATATGTTTTGTTTTATTTATTTTTGTTTAATCCGCATGGGCATCAATACCATTAGCTGCCATTCCTAAACATCCTTGGCGGGGTAAGAAATATCTTCAACGGGCCATAAGTGAAAACCGCTTCAATGAGGTAGCCAACCCGCACTTTTTTAAGATAAAAAAAAGACATAGAAAAATTGTTTTAGTCACATAATTACAATAAATCTTAGTAATATTAATACCAATTATTTATTTAATTTATGTGTTCCGCCTCATCGGCAATCGACACAAAGAACAGCATCCTCTGAACCATTCATTCTAGGAAATCAGTATGGCTTATGTAATTGTATAAAATTTTAACTGTAAAAGACTCCGTTAAATTGTACCTAGTATTTATGGAAGTGTAATGTTATTTTTAAGTCAACAGTGCTTATTGCCATCAAATAAGATTGTATAGTCCTGTGTTCTCAGGTCAGTATAGTGTTGATGTGTGATTGCCTAGGAGTTCTTGCATATCATTCCGGATGTTCAAGTTGCATCGTCTTTGGCAGTCTGTCAGTATGTGTTTAATCGTAAGTTCTTTGTTACATATACTGCATACAGGTTTATCTAGGCTTGTCATTAAGTATTCGTGAGTTAGTCGAGTATGTCCAATCCTCAGTCTAGCAAGAATTATTTGTTCACGTCTGTTATCTCGATGACTAGAAGGCCATTCGTCAATTGTGTTTTTTAATGTCCGGAGTTTATTGTCAGCTAGTTGTGTCCATATGTAGTTCCAATGTTGTTTTATTGTACGTTTTTGACAGATCTTAGTCAGTTATTTGCTGTAAGTCACAAGTGACTGCATTTTTTGCCTCATAATCAGCAATTGAGCTTTTCCCGAGATCTTCATGGCCAGGTAGCCAGTACATGGTTATGTTTCTGTTTAGAGTTTGTGTCTTGTTAAGAATTTCTGTCAGTAGTGGATGGGTTGTATATCGTTATTAAGTGCATTAAGTGTCTTGTTAAGAATTTCTGTCAGTAGTGGATGGGTTGTGTATCTGTCAGTAAGTGCATTAAGTGTCTTGTTAAGAATCTCTGTCAGTAGTAGATGGGTTGTGTATCTGTCAGTAAGTGCATTAAGTGTCTTGTTAAGAATCTCTGTCAGTAGTGGATGGGTTGTGTATCTGTCAGTAAGTGCATTAAGTGTCTTGTTAAGAATCTCTGTCAGTAGTGGATGGGTTGTGTATCTGTCAGTAAGTGCATTAAGTGTCTTGTTAAGAATCTCTGTCAGTAGTAGATGGGTTGTGTATCTGTCAGTAAGTGCATTAAGTGTCTTGTTAAGAATCTCTGTCAGTAGTGGATGGGTTGTGTATCTGTCAGTAAGTGCATTAAGTGTCTTGTTAAGAATCTCTGTCAGTAGTGGATGGGTTGTGTATCTGTCAGTAAGTGCATTAAGTGTCTTGTTAAGAATCTCTGTCAGTAGTGGATGGGTTGTGTATCTGTCAGTAAATACATTAAGTGCGCTTAAAGAGTCAGTAAATAGTACTATGTCCCTATTGTCAGTTTCAGGAATATTATTCCGACCGATGAGGATGCCATGGAGTTTTTCTGTAAAGATACTACAGATAACATTGATTTTCTTGCTTATGATTTGATCATCTATTACAGCTGCAGCTCCCACACCCTCATCTGATTTAGAACCATCAGTATAGGTAATACCAATTAGGATACATTGAAGGTAATAGCGTATATGCCGATACAGTATAAAAAAAAAAAAATATATGTTATGGTTAAGGCACTGTCTAATTCAGCCAACACAAACCCCGTGATCACTGTAACAGCTGTTTACAACAAATTGGGCTGCTTTATTTACTGATGTGACCAAGAATAATTTAGTTATAAGCTCCTGGAGGGCGTGAACCATGTACAGCATTGAATAAAGGCTTTGGAGCTGAAATAATGGTGTGTTTTTATTATTGGCCTTCCACCACATTTGCGTGAATAAACATTCTTCGTGGTTTGACTGTTCCATCCTGTATATATACAAATTAATGTTTTAATTTAGTGTTTTTCATTAAATTATACTCTAATTATAATCGACGGCGGTGCACATCGACGGTGATTAAATTTTCAAATCTTTAGCTTCAGTAAAATTTAACTGCCAGACTAGTACGTAAAAAAACTTTCTCTGCTCTTAGTTTTTCTAGGTTTAGATATTGGAATTACTCTGATTGTTTTTATTTGAATTTTAACGTCCATTGTTATGAAGTACGAATTTTAGGACAGGTTATCTATAGGTTACCTCCCTTTTCTAGCCATATTTTTGGCCAGGAACAAGACGGTAAGTAGTAATGTTCGAAATTACTGAATACCAGGATCATGAAGGTATTATTCAGATCAGCACTATATTATCGTGCCTAATTAACGAGAACAATAAGCACGAACAGGAGCTATTGATTGGTATCCTAAATTCCAAATTAACTCTCAGAGAGACCTTTCTTCCTGAAGATAAATGGTTTCCAGTATTGCTAATAATACTAATTTCGATGTAAAGTTATATGCATTCATTACAGAAATTTTATTTTTATTCTTTCTACTCATAATTTTAATTTTGTAAATGCAGAGAATTAATTATTTTTATTTTAAATTTCTTATATTTAAGTAATACGACTACTCAACCACTATTGATGTACATCTAAACACACACGAACAAATATATATATATATATATATATATATATATATATATATATATATATATATATATATACAGGGTGTCCCGTAAATGTCTAGTCATATTGTTAGGGGTGATAGAGGACTCTTAGGGAAACAAAAAATGTTCTGTGACGATTTCCCGAATTCTCGCCTATAAGGGAGAAAACGTCATTTTATTGTTTTTTCAATACAAACGTGGTTTTTAGAAGAGTCATCGATGTAGCTCCGGCCCAGGTAGTTCTACTAGAAAGGGAGAGAAACCAATCGAAAGCTAAGTAAATTTACTATAAGACTAGTTGGGAGTAAACATAAAACTGAATGAATGTAAGTATGTACATCTTACCAAAAGAAAGCTATTCTAAATTTCCTGACATTATACTGATCGGCGCTAATGGCCAAGATGTAGATGCGCCGTAAAAAAAAAAAAAAAAAAAAAAAAAAAAATTATACTGATATTTCTTTCTAGCGTAACTCCTCAATGGACAGGATCTGAGATTTCCGGGTTTCAGAAAAACTTCCTCATTTAACCAGCTTTCCATTCATGTATCACAACCCTGTGTTATTGAAGTATTTGAACGGTTTAAGAACAAAAGTTCTTAAGGATCTCAGATCCTGCCTATTGAGGAGTAACGCTGGTAAGAAATATCAATAAAATGTCAGGAAAATTAAAATAGCTTTCTTTTGGTAAGATGTACATACTTACATTCATTCATTTTTATGTTTACTCCCAACTAGCCTTATAGTAAATGTACTCAGCTTTCGATTGGTTTCACTCCCTTTCTATTAGTACCACTTGGGACGGAGCTACAATGATGACTCTTCTAAAAACCACGTTTGTATCGAAAAAACAATAAAACGACGTTTTCTCCCTTATGGGCGAGAATTTGGGAAATCGTCATAGAACATTTTTTGTTCCCCTAAGGGTCCTCTATTACCCCTCACAATATGACTAGACATTTACGGGACACCCTGTATATATATATATATATATATATATATATATATATATATATATATATATATATATATATATATAGTAGGGTTCCGATTAACCGAGGTCCGGTCAACCGAGATCTCGATTAACCGAGGTGTCATGCCTGAGGGGGGGGGGGGGTGTGGCTATGTATATATATATATATATGTATATATATATATATATATATATATATATGAAGTTGAGCCAATGGCCACGACGGGAACTTTATCCCGATTCTCAGAAGAAATACAAGTCTCAATTTGAGAGTCTCAAATCGTAAGCACCATTTTGTACCTCATGTAAAACAAATTCTTGACGAAAAAAAACTACCCATCGAGCCCTGCTCCTAATTGATAATGCACCATCACATCCTGACGAGCGTGTCCTATGCGAGGGCGAAATAAAATCGATGTTTTTCCCTGCAAATGTCACATCAATAATCCAGCCCTTGGACCAAGGAGTAATTTCGGCCTTCAAACGATACTACAAAAAGAAGCTTTCGTCTGAAATGCTATTAGCAGAAGAGGACGGGTTAATTCAAGAAATGAAGAAAATATCTATTAAGGATGTGATTTATATGGCTGCTGATTCTTGGCATTCTGTAACAAAAAGCACAGTAAATAAAGACTGGGAAAACATGTGGCCTCGAATTATCCATGATAGCCAGACAATTGACGAACCTCCAACAAATCAGCAGTTGTGCGATTTGTTAAAAGACCTAAACTCCCCGGATATAATGGATTCCGAAGTTATAGATTGGTTAAACGACAACACAATAAACAGAGCGACTGTCCTTACGGATGATGAAATTATTAATGAGGTAATGAAGTCCAATTCCGATGAAGATGTTAAAGAAGACGTGGAAACCATTCCCCCAAAAATAAGCCATGAAGAGGGTTTCAATCTGCTTGACAGATCCCTTCTCTATTTAGAAAGCAGAAGCGATGTACCGCCAAATGAACTCATGATTCTAAGAAAATGGAGGGACACAGCTGCTGCCGATAGAAAGAGTTCATTTAGGCAAGCAACAATTAAAGATTTCTTTTAAAACAAATAATGTCACGGTTTCTGTTATTATTGTTATTACTACATATTATTATACATTATTATCATTAAATATTAGTTTTTTTAGCATTTAAGTAGTTTTTATTCAAAAACAACCTACATTTCCAATTGCTATTGGTAGGGTTCCGATTATTTCGATTAACCGTGGTAACCTTGGTCCCTATCGCCTCGGTTTTATATATATATATATATATATATATATATATATATATATATATATATATATATATACAGGGAGGTGTAAAACTTTTATTCCAGCCTCCGAAGAGGGCACATGTTGATGAGAGGAGTTGCTCACAATAAGTGCCCCGGAAAAAGTATGGTCAAGGCACGAAACACGTCGAGCGTAATTATTAAATAAATTAGATTGAAAAAATAGTTACTGCTTTACTGGGTCCCTAGCCTCTAAAAATTTGAAGCAATTTTGATATACTTTTGGTCACATCCGAGAAAATGTATATATATATATATATATATATATATATATATATATATACACATATATATGTATTAGTTAACACGGAAGCGGCTACAGTTTTTATTTATTTTCCACGAAAATACGTGCCTAGCCATAAGAAACGATTGAATGAATTCGTTAAACAGCAATGTCGGTCCATATGGGCACTAAATGTAATAATTTTCCCAGATCGGCCGTAATTTTTAGTTCATTACAGTAGGACACGTTTTGAGGGAATGATATATTGTGAAAAAAAAAACTAAATCGGTTCCTTAGGAATGTGGGTTTACTCCGGTGCCAAATTATCTATTTGCTTCTTACTACCATTTTTTTTGTTACTTTTCTTGTACGAAACTGAGTAGACATGATCCGCAAACAATGAGGAACATTCTTGAAAAAAAAAAATAGAAATAGTGAAATTCTCATGGTCACCTTTACTCGTTGAAATTCTCTTTGAAGGGGCATAAAAAAATCCAAATAATTAATTTTATGTACAAAATTATACATATTTAACGTTAAAGCAGTGTGTAACAGCCATAAGTCTGTATTTAAGTGGACTCAAAGTACCTTGATCCCCGCTGCTAAAGAGCGCCCTCTAAAAGATTTTAGGATGAAAATCTCCCGAGAAAAGATGTTGAGCCCACAAGGAGGCTGTTAGGATCAATGCCAACAACATGTGGCCTTAGGGATTCCATCATCTTCATAATTCATCCAAGATGGAGGGAGTGTAAATCCTATATCACCTTCTCGCTCCAATATATCATACTTGTTTTCTATATCCATCCAATATTCATCAGATTCACTCTCTCTCTCGTACACTTTTCACTCTCTTGTCTACCGCATGTACACGGGGTCTGGGATATTGATTCCCTACCAGATTTCCTATATTATTACTTGGATTTATATTGAACATATATATATATATATATATATATATATATACATATAGCACGGTCATCTTCCTGAAAGGACTGGGACTAAACACAGACCAGCTGGCAGCATTAGCTGAGTCAATTTTAGTTGTCACACTCGGAATAATTGCCAATCTTATTTACGGTCACTGAGTGCTTATCATCCATTCACACTGTTTCTTAATATACTTTAGACTATATTTTAATTCCAACAATTCTTTCTCTTCTTTCCCTATCTCCTTTTTTCATGTTCATCTTGTTTAATCACTATTTCTTCTTTTGAACTTCTTACATCTTCAGCCTGTAAATTAACCCTATTTCCGAATGGATGATAAGCACGCTGTGTACCTAGCAACCCAATGAATTGGGCAGTCCATTTTATTTTGTATACATATATATATATATATATATATATATATATATATATATATATATGACTATATTAACACTTGACAACGCGTGGTATCCAGTAGATACATAGGGGCAACGTCTCTTGGAAATCCACTATGATAGGATAGAGTGTGGTAGCTTCCGCTTATTCTTTTTTTTTTTTTTTTTTATTTAAATAAGCGTTTATTAACATCTGCACAAATAATATAGTATGGTACATAGCTTAATTGAGACAAATAAAGACATTTTTATGATTTCACATAATGAGATTACAGAAAAAAAAAAATAGTACATACTTAAATTATTACAAAAAAAGAAGAATAAATAAAGGGAAAAAATAATAACAAAATTAATAATAAGAAAAAAAAAGAAATAAACGAAATGATTAAAGGAAAAAAAAATGAAATGAATTATAAATAAACGAAATGATTAATTCCGCTTCTTCTATCTGCTTTTAGCGCGGTTCCTCCCTCCCCCATAGGGAGGAACCCCGCTTATAAGGTTGATACTATGAAACAATCCGGAAGTGCCGACTAGAAAATTTTGCGTTTCAGAACCCCTAGAAACCGAAAATAACGGTGGTTCAAATTTGTATATATATATATGTATATATTTATATATATATATATATATATATATATATATATATATATATATATATATATATATATATATTTGTCTGTTCGCTCTCTAAATAGAAGACGAATGGTCCGATTTTGATGAAATTTGGTACAAAAATCTGTCGTCCAATTTGAAAGGTCAAGTTCGTTAACCAGCAAAATCCGCCCACTGGAAGATGGCGTTTGGGGCGAAATTCGCGCAGAAAAAATCGTAACGCTTACGTTTTTGAGTTCATAAGCTTGTAAGTACTCGTTTTATAGGCTTCTTGGGCTAGAAAAACGAATGAAACCATTTTCAAGGCGATAGCTTTAACCGTTGTCGAGAAAATTGGAAAAATAGTTTTTGAATACCGTTTTTGGTTTGGGTACTTAGAATAACGGGATTCAGTTGAAACATTATGTGCATGTTCTACTTTCATTAAAACTAATATGTTGAAAGTTATGTTACGTTTGGAGTTAAGGAAGGGTTAGAATAAAATATTTTATGAACAGATATGAAAAGTTTTGGAAACTTCGTATACTTTCATTAATATCTCGAACACGGTTGGGAAATCGTGGTAAGTGGATTGAAACTATTTGAAAGCTTACTAAATTCTCTACAAAAATGATTCTAAAACTATTTTTGATTAGGTTATGTCAATCGGAGAAATAAATGCTTAAAACTTCAAATACGTCTGTTTTGTTCTTATGAACGGGTTTTTGTCGTTCTTTTTGTAATTTTTGTCTCTTTCCCTTGGTTTTTTATTGCTTTTTATTTCTTTAATTTCTTATGTTGTATTTTTAAGGAAAATGTATGTGTGTGTAAAACAGGATAGGTAAAATATCTCGAAAACGATTGAAAATCTTGGGAAGCGAAAGGTTACCATTCGAAAGCTTACTAAATGGTCTACAAGAAAGGTTCTAAAGAAAGTTTTGAATAAGCGAAGTAATGTCAGCTTTGGATTTGTCGATTTCCTTCAAATGTCTTGAAACTGTCGAGGCTCCTACTCTGAGTTCTTTGGCATATTCCCTAGTGTTTTTAATTGCTTATAGTAGTCAAATGTATTTGTCAATAAAACAGGATACGTATAATTAGAATCAATATTTTGTTTGTTAGAATTCGATGATGCCGTATGAATATCTAGATTACAGTACTGGTGTTGATTTCGTTCTTTAGAATTATTCTTGGTATTCCCTATTTTCATCTGTTACCCATAGTTTTTTATTGTTAGTAGGTTTTTCTTATTGATTATAGAATATAAATCTATTTGGCTATAAAACAGGATACGTAAAATTAGTGACAATATTTCGGAGATTTCTGAGCGAAATACTTTTAAGATTTTCTACCACCACGAACGGCTTTTTTCCTCTATTTTTATCCACTAGATAGGCTTTATTTTGCATATTATTCTATATAAGTTTTATTCAGCAGGGGATTCTGATGAAATTTCGTGTTTTTGCTGTGGATTTTAAATACGATGTATCTAAGATTGGATAACATTAGCGAGTCTACATAGTTAAGAACCGACGACGGAGGATTACTTCTTGCTATGATTTAGTCTACATATGTATATTAAGTCCTAAATCCAAAAAATAAACTTCACAACGGTTAGATACTATGAGCGTATATGGCGGTTCAATGCCCGTAGAACACAATGGGGCCGCAGGAAATTTACCTGCTAAGAGTTAATCCTCAAGAGCTGTAAATATACCCCAGGTATCTGCCGACACAAATACAAAGACTAGGCGGAGAGCACCCCAAAAACACAGATCCAAAAATAGGTTATATACTAAATATTCATAAAGACTACTTAGTTGTAAACCGATTCATCAATTAGCAATCAATAATTTTCAACAAAGGTTATATACTAAATATTGATAAAAAGTATTTAATTAGAAAAAAATCAATATTCCACAAGACTTGTTTTTGGTCCATTTGTGTCTACTCCGTAGACTTAATTAGGTATATTATTCTATTGTAGTTGGGCAACTAAACTTTGTTTTATTTTGTTAAATAAAGTATTTTTTTTTGACTTGTTATTCGTCAAGACTTTTATTTGTCCTTGTGTATTTACTAGATACGTTTTATTCGGCATATTATTCTATATAGGCTATATTAGGCAGGGTATTCTACTCAATCTTGTGTACTTCTTCTTGATCCTTCTGTACATGGGCGTATATAAAAACAATTTCGGGGGGGGGGGGGGCTGAGACCATTTCCAGGGTATGGAATACTAAATATTTAGAGCTTGGAATAGTTTTAGGCAACTAAAACGCTATTGCACGTAAAATAAAATATGTTTTATGAACTAAGTGATCTTATTTAATTTATTTTTAAGGGTTTTACGAGAAGTTTTTATCATCAATTCAAAATTTCGGGAGGGGCTGGAGCCCCCCCCCCCCCCTCATATACGCCCATGCTTCTGTATCCTCTAGAAAGGCTTTATTAGGCATATTTTGTATTGATTTATAGAGCTTTGCTTTAGAATGAGAGCCAGATTCTGTAATTTCCGCTTCTGTGTAAAAGTTAGCTACTGTCGGTGTCCCTGACGCCTTAATATCACTTTTATTCGAGATGTTCGAGAGGATTTTGACAATTTTCACGAGATATATAAAAAAAATAAGTTTATTTCTTTTCTAAGCTTATCAAATGGCACTAGGGACATGAACGGAACCGCGCTAAGATGCTGCAGTTCCTGCGAGTCGGACTTTTTTTTTATTGTTTCCGACACCTCAGTTTTTTTTTTGCTCTTCGGATGAGGTTAATCCTGTTTGTGCCCTAGTTTTGCTTCGTGGACACATCGGGTGTTCCCAGATAATAATCCTTATTTACGTTTTTTTTTCAAAAATTGATGAGCCCATTAAGTTCTACCAATTTGTTAGATCAAAAATATCTTTACAATGTCGTACAATAATTTTTCCATTGTTGACAAAACAAGATAAGAGAATAACTTTTGCGTGCTTCCTCAACGCTTAAGTACCTAATTTTAGTTTCTTTGTCATTCTTTTGAAGTTTTAGTATTATTGCTAGAAGATAAATCTGTTATTCTTTTGATGTCTTTATTTTTCCATATTGTGCTTATTATTTCATTTTATTGTTTTCATCTTCTAACAGATTTGATCTATTTTTAGTTGACCCAAGATAGCAGTTTTATGCGCAGCAGTATGTTTTCTAATTTATATTCTTGTTTTATATGTTTTTATAAAACTATTTTTTTAATATTATTTTTTTACGGCGCTTCGATGACCATTAGCGCCGACATCCAGAGTGCAGCGAGGAATTTTCCCAACGTGCCGTGAATAGAGAAAATTCCTGGGGCCGGTGGGGATCGAACCCACTATGTCCTGCTTATGATAGGCGCTACCCCATTTATTTATTATTACGTTGTATTTTTTTTATATATATTTATGTATCTTATTTTTTCGGACTGGGACTAATTTTCTAAATTATAGAACTAAATGGGACCTTCGCAAAAGTTGCGAAATTCACAAATAATAAGTGTTCACTTAAGTCTGAAAATGTTAAATTTACTGTATACAGTGGTGGTGTTTTGACCGCTTGTTCATCCTGTCATATTATTTTCTACCTTTGGCACTGTACACTCGTATTCTCTATAATTTTCAGGGTTATTAAATGAGGCTCAGGATTGTTCCCGTTAGGATGTGAACGCACGCAGGATTCGGGGCATTAAAGGACAGAAGAAAATATAATTACGCCATAAGAATGATGGCCTGCCCCTTGATGTGTAGTGTAGCAGGTGGTGTTTGATGTAGGCGAGGGGAGTGGTGTACAGATGGTGGTCAGCCAACTCGGGACGTGACACAACACACGCCTACCACTAGTGGCAAAAGCTACACTTTAATTCCACTCGCGGGAAATTATACCTCCATCAAGAAGTCACTCTAGTTGAAAGTAATTATATAATTTATATTCTTCATTCTACCTCTCGAGTCACTTTCTCGAAAATAGAAAAAAAAACAAAAAACGTTTCTGGTGTTTTGATAGGAATCACATTAAACGGAATATTAATCAGAATAAACCGAAACACCGTTAATATTATTTGTGATCACCCTTAAGTGTCCCCCCTGCATTAAACCCATATGGACTTGAATTAACCTTGCTAATGATCTGTATGGGAGTTCTGAGATAATTGAATTCCATTTTAATTTAACATAAATTCCTCTAAAGTATGAATTTATAATTATATACATAGAACAATCGGAACTGAATAATCGTTGCCACGGAATTTATAATTGAATACTCAGCCTTAACAACGCTAGATGTGATTTATTTTCAAAATCGGTTTTCCGGCGGAAAAAAGTTGGTTTTATATTGCGGAATAAGGCACATTTACACTTAGATTAATGCGAGTGCAAGTGATTAGTGATTAGTTGTTCTTGTGAGTGATTAGTGCTCAATGTTAAGTACGAGTAGTGTCCACTGTATTATTTAGCGTCCACTGTTTAGAACAGCAGGTATTATGGCCGAACAGCCTCAAAAACTTGTTGAGGTCCGCTGGCTGTACTAATCACTAAACATCTGCACTAAGCAATCGCACTAATCAAAGTGTAAATGGGCCCATATCAATGTGAGACTGTTTAGTGCTCAAACCGATTCCTAGATAGTTATTAGTTTAGTTAAAGCGCGTGTGTCGCGTGTCCAAATTATGAAGTGACCTTAGATGTGTACTACGAAGTCAGTCAGTCTGCCATTGTGAGCCAGTTGGTTTCGATTGCACTTTTCAATTCATTTTGGCATGCATATGTCTTAGCTATGGCCTAGAAAGACGCTAAAACTGTAACGGTTTGGCTACGTCCGGAGCATGGTACACAAGGGTTCCGTTGCTATGGCGACTATCCCACGTGGTTACCATACTATCGAAACCGTCAAATTTTCACAGGTTATGACGTAAAATCATTGGAAATTAAATCACTGAGTAAGTAAAAGCGTAATATTAAACATTACAAACGGGCAATAAATAATGGGCCCTCTTCCAGATCAATAAGAAATTTTGTTGATAACTCATTATGTCCCCTTTAGACATATTCATGATACAAGCTATTTCCCAAAGGTAAATTTTTTGTATATGATGTTTAATATTAAGACTATATGTGTAACAATTTCGTTTTGCATTTGCTTTACTAATTTTAATTATAATTCCCAGCTAACCATATTTGAACAGCAAGAGATATTTCAAAACACTGACACATATCGCACTAGTACTTCTAAAGTGAAACTTTAGTTATGACTATGAAAGACATGGTCAATATCTCTTTATCAATCTTCAAAACTGGGTGCACTTAGATTCAAAACTTGTACACCAAAGGGCACTTGTTTCACCCTACCTATCCTAATGCCTCCTACATAGGTAAGAGTGACACATTTTCAGTTGAGTTTTATTTTGAGTTGTGTCGCTTTAGAAATACGAGTGCGATATATATGATATGTATATATATACACACATATTTATCGTAATTAATTTATAGGTTTATCTCAATTCCTTAAAAAAATAACAATAGGTTAAGCAAAGGATATTAAAATTTTAAATATTTCAGGCACAGAAAAAGAAATACATACAATCGGAATTACAGATAGTCGGCGACGCCAAAGTTTGTACAAAGTATAAATATGCATATTCAAATGAGCACATGAATTGAAACTGTTTTAAAAAACATCTAGGCATTAAGGGGATCCGGATCGGAGGTTCAGATCCTAACCAGGTTTAGCAATTCATATCAAGCCGGCAAGTTGCACGGTAGGGACGGTATTATACCACCTGGACTTATTCCAAAGGGCTTTGTGCACTCGGAAATTATAGTTCTGCTCTTTATGGTTCCTCTACTTTTTCTAACTTTTTATTTTTGTAGATACTTTAGTAAAATAATCAATATTTTGACCAATAACATAAGGTACAATTGGAGAGTGATTTAATGTCATGTAACACAGGCACACAAAAAAATAAAAATGGTCTTTTCCAAAGACACTTTACATATATTCAACACGCTGAATCCAAGTCCGTTTTACCCCAGAACGTCAGGTTTAAGGGCATTTGAAGTTCATATTTTGTATAAAATCGTTATAACTAGAGCTTCCATGGTAAATTCAAGAACAAATATGTTTATTTTGCAAAACATGAATTTTTGTCTGCCGATTCTGAAAGAATGGAAAATTTTACGTCCAAATATGATTTTTATTTTAAGTCCTGAAGGTCATTTAAAGGTCACTATGTTCCTATTCAAAATGCAAAAATACGATGCCTGTGTAATTTATTATGCAGATATGAGAAGACCACTCCTAACGTTTAATTTAATTTTTAATTCGGTAAATGCATTATTATTCCCCTGCATCAATTGATTTTCTCGCTGAACTCTTGTGGATGAGCAAGTTCTTGATGGCCATTGATTGTGGGACGTTTTCCTCTGCTGCTCCTTCACAAACTGGCCGATTAAAGGTTACTTAATACTACCTTGTAACCTTTTTTCCATAATTTTCATTTTTAAGGACTTAAATGCTTCCTTAATTAATTGAAAATGATATCCAAGAATGTTCATGTTCCGGAACAGTTTTTAAATATGCCAAAAACTTGTTGTTTTTTTTAATCTTAATTACAAGATATTATGAAAAAAAAAATGAAAGTAAAAATAGAATTTTCGGTAAATTTAACTTTAATGTAGATTATTCGTGTAGAATTCTCATCACTATGTTTTTCAAATCGGGCGCTTTTAATTTTCACCCTTTCAACATCAAAATTCAAACAACAATTCCTAATATTTGCTAGTAAAGTACGTATAAATTTTTCCAATTATTGAATTATTACGATTTTATGGCCCTTTTTCGTTGGATTTTTTAAGAGAAAATGAATAATTACTCAGCATTTTCGAAAAAATTAATATTTCTTAAAATTCCTACACGTTTTACTAGATTTAAAAATTGTTGATTTTTGCTCTGGATTAAAAAATTGCCGCCTGGAAAGTATGAATAAAGAGGGTTTCCGTTTGTCTGACATAGCGCCACCATTTTGTTATGATCAAAGACTATGTTTAGGGTCCATGAGCTTGGAGGGTCTGGTCGGCCTGGTCCCACCGAACAGACCCTCGCTCACAAGCTCGTGTCATGTAATATCTGCAGTTTACTGTAAAGCCTCCTTGAGTAGGGGGGCCTGCGATATCGGTGGGCGTGCCCTCGCCTGGTCGGGTCCTGTCGGTGGTGGTGGCGCTAACTACCGCCTTATTCAAGGCATAAATCGCCCGAGTGGCTGACATGCCTTAAAACAAGAAGAAAAAAAGAGGCTATGTTTTTGAGTTAAGGCAAGCATCTCCAAATCACATGCTGAATACAACACTATAGACCAAAGGAGTATTATAAAAAATTATGATAATAATTTAATAATATCCGATTTATTTATTTACAATGAGCTCCAGACTATGGTTTGCAATATCTTTAAAGTTGCTTCTTGACTTCTCCACTGATAGCAAATAGTTCCCTGTAGATGATAAGGAAGCATGCCGAAGGGTCTTCCATCTTCTCGAAGGAAGGCAGACATCAAAGTAACTACCTCCCAATATAAACACTAAATCTAAATAACCGGTCTAAAAACAAACTTTGATTTATTACATCGCTTTCCATCTCGGGAAAATATTACTTTAATAATCTCACCCTTTACCGCCTTTCCTCCCTTACTCCGTAGGAAGAAACTCGCTTATGACGTCGGCCTAAAGGTGCCAGAGGTGCTACTTTGTTTTATATATATATATATATATATATACATACATATATATATATATATATATATATATATATATATATATATATATATATATATTCATTTCAGCGGGTGTTAAAATAAATTAATATTATGTAGTGCGAGACTCGTCAAATGTCTGTGGGTTTTAGAACGTTTCAAAGCAATACAGCTATTAAAGTTGCACTTGTGAAAAACGTTTTTAAGAATGCCTTTAAAGGCTAATTCAAACGCCCGTGCCCGTTCTAGGTCACGACCTACTACTCGGTTTGTTGCAGTCAAAATGTTAAATGCCGGTGACGGTGGCGCTATCTATCATTCCAATCAAGGCATAAATGGCCAATGTGGGTGACACGTCTTCAAAAAAAATGTTGAACATTTATTTAATAGTTTTTAAAAGGATTAATTAAATGGTTCCGTATTTTTTAAAACTGGAAACCGCTTGTACAAGTTAAGTACGTTGGGATGTGCCTCCCTATAATTGGTATGATTTATACAATCAACAGGTTGGTCAGAGAACTAAACGTCACAAAGCAGAGCGGGAGGGCCTGATCTGTGCCGACCTTTCCTCCCGAAATCGGTTAGAATACTCTTCCGACTCCATTAAATTTTAGGGCCGACGGAAATCGGGTCCGACTTAGTGACCAACATCCCAGATTGGATGGTGTAAGCTGTCGTTTAACTTCATCGGTCCAACATACATTGATGCCTTTAAAGAAGCGGTGGTTCACCCGGTAAAGAATAAGCCACACACACTTTCCTCGTGTCAAATAATGCACCTCCAGTGTGCGGGTCGTGCAATGTGTAACTCACAGTGAATCATATTGTGTCGACTTGCTGAGATGATGAACCTTTAACACGTTGTGGCCCAGCGCCGTTGCATATTCGTCACAGAGACGTGTTCTGGGGCCCAGCGTCGAGACATACATATGCGTTTCTTACTATCCTGCCTTGTCCCATACGCTTCGTATTTGATTTGGGACCTCATGACGTATTCCTGGTTAGGTTTGCGGGTCTGATATCGTATGATACTGAATCTGCCCGAAAAATTCCTTCAGCGGGCCCGCTATCGTGGCGTCTTTGACATTTTACAAAATTGTAATTAATCCACTAAAAGTACATCATTTTTATAGTTTCTTAGCTATTAATTTTTTTTTATGTTTGCCGAAATAACTATACAAAGAGAAGGCTTGGGCCCTGGTGGAAATTCTTTTCGAAGCCATCGGTCCTGAAAGTGTTAAAAGATCAACATCAACTGTCAGATTCTATTGATGAAATATTAGCCGATGACCCCAGACAAATAGCAAGACTTTTTGTAGACCGCAGACCTAATCAGCAAAATTTAATTATTGGAACAATATCTAAAATCACTTTAAATTCAATATCGACCCCGAAGTTGAAGTTGTTCCTCATTGCAGACTAGATTCATTTAAAAATAATTATCGGCTTTAAGAGACTCATGTTATAATATACTGCTTATTAATGGAATGTATTTAGTTTATGTTAGGTAATAATCTTTGATGATTAAAACCATCAAAGATTATTCGCTTTACAAAGGAATGGCGTTAATGAACTAAAAGATTGGCATGCCATTAAAAAATGTCTTTTTTTCTCTCCATTAAAGCCTGTAACTCTGATTTTTTTCTCATTGAATCTAAGCTTTTGCCTTTCAATAAGTCCTTTTGGAATTCTTTATGGAGCGGATTGGTAATATGTAATTATATGTTTAGTAATGGAGATGAATGACTTACCTTGATGGAAGGAAGATAACCGAACGGGAAATGCTTGAGCCTCTGTTGAATGTTTGGATCCCGTTTGATGTCTCCATGAGGCGGCAATCCTTCTTTGATGTTAGTAATTAGTTGGCGGAAAGCTATAGAATGGCACCGTATCACCTTCTCCTTATTAAAGCAGATCTTTCATTAATAATCTCATTAGGTCTATTAGTTCAGACTCACAATGTTGTGTGGAACTTGAACAGTCAAAACCAGTATTCCTAATAATCGAGGAGGCAACTTGCCAGAGTGATCGCTGTAAGTGGAAGATATATGGGAAAAAATACTATTCGGTGCCTTTATCACCCAAAACAATGATTTTTACAATTTTTATCTGTATATCTGCTGTCTTTCAGACACTCTATACACACTAGGTTTGTCTGTATATCTGCTGTCTTTCAGACACTCTATACACACTAGGTTTATCTGTATATCTGCTGTATTTCAGACACTCTATACACACTAGGTTTGTCTGTATATCTGCTGTCTTTCAGACACTCTATACACACTAGGTTTGTCTGTACATCTGCTGTCTTTCAGACACTCCATACACACTAGATTTGTCTGTATATCTGCTGTCTTTCAGACACTCTATACACACTAGGTTTGTCTGTATATCTGCTGTCTGTCAGACACTCTATACACACTAGATTTGTCTGTATATCTGCTGTCTTTCAGACACTCTATACACACTAGGTTTATCTGTATATCTGCTGTCTTTCAGACACTCTATACACACTAGGTTTGTCTGTATATCTGCTGTCTTTCAGACACTCTATACACACTAGGTTTGTTTGTATATCTGCTGTCTTTCAGACAGTCTATACACACTAGGTTTTAACAATCCTTAAGGGGTCAGCTTAGTGGCTCTGACACGTTTAACAATCCTAGCAGCCTGTTAGCCTATGCTTGATCCCTCATGGCTATACGCCTAATATAATGTATAGAGAACCATTATTATAAAATCGATTTTTTCCCCCAAAATAAACCAAAAGGTATAACCAAAATAAACCAAAAGGTATAACCAAAATAAACCAAAAGTTATATCCAGAAATGCTGTCCTAAGTCAATATCCACTCGTACGAATTCGCGGGCACAGCTAATCATATAATATGTATATATTAAGTAATATGAGTATAAAAAGCAATCTCAAGATTAGCTAATTGGAAATAAATTAGATCTCACTTATGGGATTTTGAATATACGTTTAGTAGAAAACAGACAGACATCTTCAAAACGTAGTAAAATCTTAATTAAAGAATGAAATTAATTGAATTAATATGATTTTTAAATGATTTGAAAATAGATTTTGATTTTTTTCCAAGTCTAAGCAGGATTTGAATGTTTAATTTCAACGATATCAGTGCTGATATATAGTTAGATAAAAATAAAATATTATTTTATGTTCAATTGTAAAAGTTCGTGAGTTATTTACACGTAATTGTATAAATAATGGAAACATAAAACAAAAATCTGGCCTAGCAAAGTTGTTCTAAATTTTATTAGCTTAAATATAGACAAAAAGAATGCATTGAAATCAGTTAATATTTAGCGCCTGTAGCCTTTTTTGAAACACGAAATGTCGTTTGGCCCACTGTGCGGCGTCTCGGCCGGGTCGTGGCGTTCTGCGGGTCTGTCCTTTGCCGGTGCCCTTTATTCCGTAATTATATAAAATACCAATAGAAAATTTGATAATAAAAAAAAAAGAAAAATACCACTTGCAGTAGTTTCCAGGCAGACCCCTGCTTATCTTGCATTTCATTTTTGGTAATTCATAAACTTACAATGTGTTCTTGACAGATTTCAAAATAAAGTGAGGTGTTGAATGAAAATACAAACATTAAAGTCCGACTCGCAGGAACTGCGTCATCTTAATGCGGTTCCGTTCATATGTCTAGCGCCATTAATAAATGAATAGAAACAGTTATTGGTAGATTTCGATCTTTGCAGAACAGGAAATTGATTTAACCTAAGCGGAAAATTAGGTCGTTCGCTCTTGGAAACACCATAACAATGTTTCTAATTTTCCTACCTTACTTTACTAAAATACACATTTTACTGTTAACTATAATTGAAAAAAAAAACATACATCTAATTTAAAAGTTATGTAAAGAGAAAAGAACCAAACTAACAATCTAAAAGTTATAAACACTTATTTCTCCGATTGATATCGCCACATCTTCGTTGGTGAAATTTGCTTCGGTGAATCTTGATTCATCTTTTGTCATCAATTAACCATTTCTAAATTACTCGTTTAGCACTTTCAGAGTATTGATTGTCTTTCAGAGTATTGATTGTCTTTCAGAGTATTGATTGTCTTTCAGAGTATTGATTGTCTCTCAGAGTATTGATTGTCTTTCAGAGTATTGATTGTCTTTCAGAGTATTGATTGTCTTTCAGATGTTCCTGTTTGGGATGTTTTCACTATCAATTAAGGGTGCGTTGAAAAATTCCTTTGTTCTCGAAGAGCTTATCAAGGATCATTCATTTTGTTAGAACATAGTACAACGGGTATTCAAGGATTTCTCTTGATTTCCGTCGGAAAGTGTGGCCTGCGAGATAAAAGCTGGTGTGAACAACAATTGTATAAGATATAAGCGACAGCTACAGCAGGGCGATTTCTGGCAAAAGAAGAATCTACAGATTCCAGCTCGACATGAAGGAACTAATTCCCCAGAGTGGCTTCCCTCGATAAACCCAAGAATAAAGGAATTCTCTCTCTCTTTCTCTCCTTATTTTATCTCTATTTCCCTGTCATTCTATCACTTTCCCTTTCACTTGCTCCTCCACTCAATTTCTTCCACCTCCGTTCTCTCGCAGTTCTCATCCCATTATTCACGGCTTCATATTGAATTACTCAGCCTCCAATTTCGACGGAAGAAACGGTACATTTTCAACGATCAGTCTAAGTCCTGACTGATGGACAATGAAAGTTATTTCGAGTAATCTGCTCTGGAGGAATTTCATTTACGCTGCTTAATTAGACTCCGAAGAAGTGAAGTGTGAATTCAGATTTAATTGTTATAAGTATGGCTTTCACGGCGAGTTCTGTAGGTATTCAAATATAGTTCCTACGTAGCGTAAATTCTGCAAATGAGTAAAAATATGGCACAGGAACTAGATTTCCATTAATAATCTTTATAAATGTAGTTACAGGTATTCATCCAAAACACGGGCTGTCATGTGGAGTACCTCAAGGGTCAACAATAAGCTCCCTTTTATTTCTAGTCTAGTATATAAAATCCACCTCCCTATGATATTTAACTAGATAAATATGCTTATGATATTGCATACGTTTCGGCATGAGTTCTATGCCTTTGTCAAGGATATGAGGCGAAGAAATGCTACCAAAAAAAAACTCATTTTTATTTTAAAATAACCTCGGCCGTTTCCAAACTTGGTTATCCTCTATTGTCAAGATTACGTCACTAGAAGGTCACGGGTACAAATATTCTTTGACAAATTATAATAAAGTCTCGAGACCACACTTCATCATTTAGTAATATGAAATCAGAAAAATATGTCGAAAAAGAGAATTCGCAATAATGCAAACGAGAAAGGTTGAAGAATGGACACGTTTGAAAGCTTATCTCATGGGTAGTCCTTTCTGACTTCAAGATAACATATACAATTTGATAAATTGGTCAAGTTCGCAGTCAAGTTTTATATAATTCAAATAACCTATTAATAATTAAGGCGAGTTATTGAAATAGGTTAAAGGTTAATAATACTTCAATATTCACCATTTATTTCACTTCGCAACATGTTTCGAGACATTGTGGTGTTTAGGGGAATATGCTTTAGATGCAACAGTTTCAGGCTCAAATTGAGGAGGAGAACCTTCCGCTAGCAGGGCCACGTCTAGACTGATTATTGACTGAACGAATTAAATATAGTGGAAAGTAGTCAGCTGATAAATCATGTTTAAAATTAATTTTAAAATCGCGATTAAATAGTCATAAAACTGTTTTTTAAAAGAATTAAAAAGTAACACTTTTTTTTTAAACACAAGAGGTGCAAAGCTTGTTGGGAAGAGAAACAAAAATTGTGGAAGTGTAAATATAAAAATTATTGGCCTTCCGCCTATGTCGAGAATTGGCTAAATATGAACAAAGGATAAGTAAATAATTAATTATTAATAAATGTTCCCTCCTGGGATACCGAACGTACTCTGATTTCAATGTTTGGTGAAAGCTTCAAGGCATTTTTAACTTTAATGTTTACGGTTTACTCTCCACTACTTTATTACATTATGCACGTTTTCTTTAACCGTATGATACCAATAAAGGGAACAAAAATGTCTGAGGGAGTATTTTACATTGATCTCCTTAGGAATATTTTAGTTTTTAATCAAAGAAATTAATTAAGTTTTAAATTTCCCATCCAGAAAAGAGCCCTACAATCTTAGGATGTAGAATTAACAAGAGAAACCAGGGGGCAAATTTTCTTCTAAAGCAGACGAGAAATAATCAAGTGTGTGTTAAGTGAGCTGGTTCATAATTAAGAAGTATGTGATGGCTGTTAGGGAAACCTCGCCAAAGGAATGCTTAATTAACGTCAGAAATAACTGGGAAGTCATTATTCAGATAAATTAATAGCAAAGGTAACTCGACATTTGTTCATTTAACTGTTTTTAGGGAAATTTCTCAATTTTATTTATTATAGAGTTAGTAAGTCATCAAGTGTCTTTGATTTGTTAAAAGATTTCTCAAAACCATTATTACCTAACTATCCTACTTATTAGATGCCAAAAATGACCCCTCTTAGAATTTATATATGTGTCACAGGTGTTGGGAGCTGGTTGGCGAAGGTTCATCATCATGTAGGTAAATAACTAGGCCGACCTTCACTAGTTATAAAAGTTTTATTTTACATAGCGCTTTCGAGATTCAATCTCATCATCAGTGCCTGTTGACAACAACATAACAAATAAAAAACAAATCTACAAACTAGAATAAAATTTTAAACAACATTTTGAGAAATTTTTTAGTCACTAGAATAAAACCGTAAAAGTTAGAATTCTTAAGAAGAATGAAATAAATTAAAAATAAAAATTAAATTACAAGATTTGACGTCCAAGAATGAATAAAATATATCCTTTTATCTTTTGTTGTTAAGGCTTAATCCTTCAATTATATATTTTATTCATTCTTGGACGTCAAATCTTGTAATTTAATTTTTATTTTTAATTTATTTCATTCTTCTTAAGAATTCTAACTTTTACGGTTTTATTCTAGTGACTAAAAAATTTCTCAAAATGTTGTTTAAAAAATTTTATTCTAGTTTGTAGATTTGTTTTTTATTTGTTATGTTGTTGTCAACAGGCACTGATGATGAGATTGAATCTCGAAAGCGCTATGTAAAATAAAACTTTTATAACTAGTGAAGGTCGGCCTAGTTATTTACCTACATGATTATATATGTGTGTTTCTGTTAAAAGCATTGCAGCCACAAGTTTCATAATTTTATTCCATATTTTTCTAAGACGATGGTCTATTTTTAGTCAATATTCGGTCCACTGAAATGGTATTTTCTTCTTGCCCTAATATTTTATGTCCGGAGCTGTGGCCTCCTCAGAATATATGATCCTTAAACCTAATAAAATATAATAACAATTATAATAAAATTATTATAATTATTATTAATTATTTGGATATATTATAATAATTATTATAATGAATAATTATTATAATGAATACTAAAATATATGACAAAATATGGATCGTAAAATGTATAAAAAAATTGGATAGTAAATTTTTTTACCATATTCATTAATTTTAAATAGCAGAGCGTCGAATATTTAACTCTCTGTGATTATAAAGTCCAGGCAGTAACAAATTTGACAATTTTGATGATGTGTTACTGCCTGGAGACTAGTATGATTTAATCATTTTTACCTGATTCAAATATATTTTTATAAAATTGAATGACAAACAATTACATAATATGAATCATTTAAAGTTTGATCATTTTTAGACGGTGATATTAATACAGATTTCCTGATGATGGCATTAGGCCAAAATATTGGTTTCAATGAATAAAGGATAAATTTTGGAACTGGGATACCTGATGAAGCTAAAGAATATAGTGGATGCCTCTAAAAAAGGTATCACGATTGGTAACCTTCCGTTTACCAAGATTCTCAACCGTTTTCGAGATATTAAGGAAAGTATACGAAGTTCCCAAAGCTTTTCAAGTCTGCTAATAAAATATTTTATTCTAACCCTTCCTTAACTCCAAACGTAACCAAATTTCCAACATAAAAGTTTTGATAAAATTCAAACATTCAGAAAATGTTTCAACTAAATCCCATGATTCTAAGTACCCAAACCAAAATCGTTATTCAACAACTATTTTTCCAATTTTCTCGAAAACGGTTAAATCTATTGCCTTATAAACGGCTTCATTCGTTTTCCTAGGCCAAGATATTGTTGAATATATGTATATATATATATATATTTTATTATTATTATTATTATTATTCAGAGTTTGATATATTTATTATTTTGTCTCTTATATATTTATTTATGCTTTTCATCCAATCTGGGTACGCAGAATGCCACTCCAGCTAACGGGCCTTGCCCAAGCTTTTCTTTTGTAAATAGGCATTAATTATTGTTAAAACACTGTACATATTTTAAGAGAAATATATGGTATTTACTTATTCATTCATTCATTCATTTCGATTCATAACGAGATGAAACATCCATACCCGTCCTCCCCCACCTTTCCTCCACGGATTGCTCATTACTCCTAAGCACCACAGATTTAAGAATAAAAAAGTCCGACTCGCAGGAACTGCATCATCTTAGCGCGGTTCCTGTTCATATCCCTATTGTCATTTGAAAAGCTTAGAATAGAAACAGATAATATTTTCCTCGGCCTTTGTTCAAAGGGCTTTATGACTTTACCTGGTCGGGTCCGCCAGACCCTAGAATCCTGTTCTACCGATACTTCATTCATACATTTCAATGAATTGGAAAATATCAAAAATTTTCACATATTCCTGTGTTCTTTTACTATAGTAATAATTCTACAAATAAAATCAATTAAAAAATAAAATAAAAAAACCAACAGCATGAAGGCAATTGAAAATATTCAAAAGACGTCATCGAATCTCTTTCTCTTGGCAAGCTATATTTCTAACAATGGATAGTTTTTCTTATTTTGCTTAATCTGTTTTATTGTCAAATACATTACCCAACTATAAGCAATTAAAAAATAACAAGGAATAAAAACTGACAAAAAGAACCGTTCGAATAAACGAAATCAATTACTTCAAAGTTCAAGCACCTATTTCTCAGATTGACATCACCTAATCAAAAATTGTTTTAGAATCTTTTTTGTAGAGAATTTATAAAGCTTTCAAATAATTTTTATCCACTTATCACGATTTCCCAACCGTGTTCGAGATATTAATGAAATTATACGAAGTTCCCAAAACTTTTCATGTCTGTTCATAAAATATTTTATTCTAACCCTTCCTTAACTCCAAACGTAACCAAAAGTTTAACATGTTAGGTTTGATGGTATTAAAACATGCAAAAAATGTTTCAACTGAATCCCATGATTCTAAGTAACCAAACCCAAAACTTGATTTAACAACATTTTTTCCGATTTTCTCAGAAACGGTTAAAACTATCGCCTTAAAAATGGTGTCATTCGTTTTACTAGCCCAAGAAGCCTATAAAACGAGTACTTACAAGCATATGAACTCAAAAACGTAAGCGTTACGATTTTTATTGCTCGAATTTCGCCCCAAACGCCTTCTTCCAGTGGGCGGAATTTACTGGTTAACGAACTTGACCTTTCAAATTGTACGAAGGATTTTTGTACCAAATTTCATCAAAATCGGACCATTAGGGACTCCAGAAATCCGCGAACCGACAAATATATATATATGTATATATATATGTACCATATATATATATATATATATATATATATATATATATATATATATAAATATATATATAAAAATTTGAACCACCGTTATTTTCGGTCTCTAGGGGTTCTGAAACGCGAAATTTTCTAGTCGGCACTTCCGGATTGTTTCATGAGATCAATCTTATAAGCGGGGTTCCTCCCTATGAAGGGAGGAAGGAACCGCTCTAAAAAGTATAAATGCCACGTTCGGGCGCAACTCATCTTGCATATTAGTTGAAGACAAAACCTTCTTTAATTTTCAATAATTAAGTCTGTAATCCATAGTAGTTCCATTAAATAGTAATATCACAATTAATTAAGATAAATTTAACAAAAAAAAAAAAAAAAAAAAAAAAAAATGGAATTAGTTAATTTACGTGTTCAGGCGCAATTAATCTCACAGATTTAAACGTCTCTGGTGGCGTCGGAGAACTTATTGGATCTAAAGTGAAGGTAGGGTCGGCGATAACAGTGGGAGTCAGGAAGATAGCTGGGAGCCCGGCGTTTTGTTGTGAAACACAGAAACTCGGTAGACCAAAACAAATTCTACTCATCTCACAGATTCAATGCGCCCAATGGAGGGTTAAGTTTCTGGTTGTTCTAAGCTGGGATAGGATATGGATTTGGCATATATATATATATATATATATATATATATATATATATATATATATACTAGCTGTTACTCGGCGTGCCGTTCTACACCTTTTCTCTGCATCTAGAAAAGCCAAAATAAGTTAGAAACCAAATAAGTAATATTAAAATCTAGTGGTCTAGTGGCTAGCGCGCTAGATTCTTAAGCGGGAGATGGTGGGTTCGATCCCCACCGGCGCCTGAAATTTTCTCATCTCAGGGCTCGCTGAGAAAATTCCTGGCTGCACCCTGGACGTCGGCGCTAATGGCCACGATTTGTCGATGCGCCGTAAAAAAAAAAAAAAAAAAAAAAAAAAAATTAAAATCTAATAGAACAAATCTGTAACTGTTCGCGTTCACAGTTTCGAACCCGTGACCTCCGAACTCTGAGTCCTAGACGATTTTAACCAAGCCTATTACACTCTCCGGATCAAGAGCTACCTGTGTGCCAAGCCAAGGTCAAAATCGGCCTAACGGTGTGGATTTGTATAAGGAACAAACAGACTGACACGTGATTTAAATATATATATATATATATATATATATATATATATATATATATATATATATATGTAACAATGTGAATTCCAACAATCCTAAGTGCATGCTCATCGGTAGAATAGTTGATGAAGTTGATGCCTGGAGGATGGAGCCGAGCAGTTATTGGATAAGTTCTCCTTTGTGATCACAAACACTCAAGGGCTTGGAATATTAACGCGGTACGGGATTATCTTTGATAAAGCCTTAACTCTAGTTCTTGATAAAGGCTGATAACATCAAATGAGATTTTTCTTTTATCTCGTTATTTTTATGTTATTCTACTTTGACCCTTTTTGATAAGTTTTTATTAGAACTTTTTCTTAGGATTTGGTCTTACCGCGTTTCATCCATCGATCTAACCCGTGTTTTGCTGGGTTATCCGCAGTAAATGTCTTCTGTACAAGTATTTCAGATAACTACAATGAGGTAAAACATCTTTGCCATTTCGATTAAATCTTGTAACAAAATAAAAACCCGAAATAATGTACTTTTTTTTTCTTTTTTTCTTTTTTTCCCCCCCAAATCTTGAGATATTCCTCACCGTGTATAAGATTGAGGCACGAGTTGAACTGTACAGTCCATCGAAGTAGAATGAATCAATAGATTAATGGTACAGACCAATGATGGATTGTGAAGGCCTGATTGTGGGTCTACTATAACTGGACTGTGTAGTTCTTGCCTTGTGGTTTATTAGCTTATTGTGTGTGTGTGCAAGACCCGTGCAGTCCTGGCCTTGATATTCGAACCGAACATGTATGACCTTAATCCTTAACTGCTGGCGTCGGGTCATATTGACCCGAAGGTATTTATTAATTCGATTTTTGCCTTTCAACTCGTTGTAATTGTCTTCCCTATCCATTGTAATCTCCTAGAACTGCTTTCCTCAAGTTTCAGTATTAGTGATATCTTCGTCAAAGGAGTATTTTTGTGTCTATTCGACTATTTGACCCGACGCCAGTGTTTGTGTACTAACACGTGAGGCCATTATGACCCGACGCCAGTGTTTGTGTACTAACACGTGAGGCCATTATGACCCGACGCCAGTGACTGTGTACTAACACGTGAGGCCATTATGACCCGACGCCAGTGTTTACGTCCTAAAATTTGTAAGACGCAATTTACTGTTTTTAAAGTATTTTCACTCTTAATAATAGCTAAATTAAAATTATTTAGTACTTTTGAGGAAATATTGGCGGAATTCAAGCGACAGGAACGGGAAGAAGAGGAATATGTTGGAGAAGTTGGTTCAGATGTAGTGGAGACGTAGTTCTTCAAGGTGACCACGATAGTAATTCTAGTTTTTCGGCGAAGAACCTTGCGGTGAAACCTACTTTTTTATGAAAGGACTACAATAGAGTTTGGCCAAGAATTGACGGGTACAAAACATAAACCAGCTGTGATTACTTTTTACAATTCTACAAAAGGAGAAATAGGCATCTGGCCAGGCCAGATTTGTGCGAACTATAATGTTGGGTGATGCACCAAGAGGTGGCCTTTGGCTCTATTTTTTCATTTGATCAATCTCAGCGCTATAAATACATATGTTGTTTACAAAACTGTCACTGGATTCTGAAAAGGAGATGGTAGGAAGAGCTTTTTGAAAGGCTTAGGTCATAAATTAGTCAAGAATTGGTCGCAAATTTTTGTTCTAGCTATGCCTCTCAAACCAAAGGTTAATATATGTATGGAAAAACAAGGTTTGATGGTTATTCAGCCAGGAAATGTTTATAAAGCAGGAGAATGAAGCAGACAGAAAAGGAAATGTATAGTTTTTGTCCTTATACTAAAGATAATAAATTTTCTTTATTTTGTGCCACTTGTGGCACATGTGTGTGAAAGGACCATTCCTCACTTGTTTTTAATTAACGTAAACCTTAAGTTTTTTGATTTTTCGTTATTGAATGAAAACTACATAAATTTTAATTTTGTAAACAAATAACGCCGTCATTTTCATACCTTCCTTTCAGAACTATTTTTTTAAAGATTTTTTTAAGTAAATTTTGATAACTATTGTATTATTTTAATAAATGACAATTATTTAATAAATATTTGGGTTTATAATTATTATTTTTAAATTACATTACACAAAAAATCAATTTAAAGTTCGGGTCACCGCTGACCCGACGCCACTAGTTATGGAAGAAAAAGCACGCCAGTAACTAAGGGTTAGGAATCGCTACAGTCCACGATTAACTCCAAAACCATTTTACTTACGGTAATAACAGATTCCCCGATCTCACCACCGCGGTGCACCGTGCTCCCAGGAGAAATGGACTGCAGATCTTATTTTTTGGTTCACACATCTACAGGCGGACACTGGACATTAGACAACAAGGATATGCACTTGAATGGCTGAACATCCATTCAATTCTAGCATTGGCAGGAGATTAATGGAAAGACGATTTTTTCGTATAATACTTTTGAAGTCGTATCAATTATAGACAATTTAATTAATTTGTTAATCCAGAAATTGGTAAATGGGAAAAGAGGCTCATTCTTTGGGGGTTCTTAGTGTTCATTTAAAAAGATTATCACTGTAATCAAATTTAAGCGATAAAAATCTTTGACATTTGATTAGAGATTCCTAGACTTTTGTTCAAAAATGAATACTCGATTGGGCGCCCAATCAAAAGATTTGTTGGAAAAACTAATCCATAGAAAAACTTCTTTAGGAATAATTGCTTCCTGAAGACTTTATTAATAAGGAACCCGAACTCTTTAGGAATTGACTTTTTATCGAGGAGAACTTAATGGGCTCTAGTCCAGATTAAAGCTGATAAGTTCTAGAGAAAAGAAGGTCAGGAAGACAATGGGATAGAGGGAGGGGGTATAGGATTGGTGTTAATTTATGGAGTGGTGGGGGGTGTGGCTTCTGGAACTGACGGCTGAATCTCGGCTCCTTATTGGTCCGACCTTCCAAAGGAGTGGGGGAATCCTATTTCTTTTCAAGGAGTTTTAAATATTGGAAGAAGAACTCATTATGATCATTAAGTCGGGCCTCAAAGGTCTTTTGTCGACGGGGTTTTTAGCGCGGTTCCTCCCTCCCTTCATAGGGAGGAACCCCGCTTATAAGGTTGATCTCATGAAACAATCCGGAAGTGCCGACTAGAAAATTTTGCGTTTCAGAACCCCTAGAGACCGAAAATGACAGTGGTTCAAATTTGTATATATATATATACAATTTTCTGTATATGTTTCCTCGTTCCATTTGTGTCGTGTGTTTTAAGTGTGTTTGTAGGTCTTTTTTTGTGGTTTTATTGACTACATCATTTTCTGTTCGGGCGATATTCGCTTCTCTGTCAGCCTCTTCGTTGGCAATGATAACGAAATGGGATGGTACCCACATAAATATTATTTTTTTCAACCTCCATGGAAAGCGCAGTTCTTGAATGCCTTCCATTCCAGATATCCATTTTTGGATTCATCTGCAATTATTCATTTTATTGAACTTAACGAGTCCGTTATGATCAAATTGTTGTTCTGTTTGGATTCTTTCACAATTTTCATGGCTAGTAAAATGGCATATAGTTCACCTGATAATGCAATTTTTGTACTAGTATTAATATTATTTAATATTGGCAGAGATCAGTGAAGAACTACTTACCACAAAACTAGGTCGTCTCAGGTTCATGGGGTTATTGTTAAAGGACTAAGCCTATGAAGTGGTTCATTGCCGAGTGGTCGCCCTTTCCGTATTGTGTTTTATTACGGAAACCACTTAGATCTTGAGCTCACAATACTCTCTCCTTTCTCACAATAATACCACCACACCCAGCTCAAATAAACACATTTATCATTTTAATATTTTATATTTTTGGTTTTAGTCTTTCTATTCCTGTAAACAATTTTAAACATGACATTGCTGGCGACTAATTGGTGTTCAAAAAAATATGAATAGTGTAAATTACATAAATATAAAAATAGAAGTCTAATTTTTGTTATTATTATTATTATTGTTTATTGTGAGGTCCGCAACGGAGGCGATTAACTCATTACATATGTATATATATATATATATATATATATATATATATATATATATATATATATATATATATATATATATATGTCTGTATGTCTCTACAGACATTCGTGTTTTTTTTTTTTTTATCCTTCGATATTGTTTTGTTGTTTGTATTCTAATCCCTTTTTTCTCTTTCTTTTAATTTATTTCATTCTTTCTCCTTTATGTTCTACATTTAGAATGTAATCATAAAGAATATAAATATTAATATGTAATCAATTACATGCTATGTACATTTGTCATGTACGGCACATGTAGAAAATAAAAATAAACTCCCTTCCTTAAGGGTTACTTAGGGAAGGAAATAAATTAAAAAAAATATATATACATATATATATAAAAATATGTATATATAATTATTCTTGTAGATGACCGAAAATATTTCTGAATACTTTTTGTTCTTTAAGGCCAAGGGTCGGAAAAGTAGCAATTCTTTGTATTACAATTCTTTATTTTGTAAGCTCATCTGTGCCACTTCTACAACAAAATAAATTTTTGTACCTCCCAATATTAAATATTTTAAAAATATAACAATATTTTATACGTCATAATCTTATAATATTTCTTAAGTCCTACCTTGCTAAGAAGTCCTCTCGTCTCATGTCCGTTCTATATGTGGTCTCTTGTGAATTTGGGAATTATGATTTTTCCAGGAAAGGTTTTTCTTTTCTTTTTCTTTTTTTTTTTTTTTTCCCTATCCCCAAAGAAAATTCCACATTCCACAAATAATTGTCAGGGTTTGATGGTGGAGTACACTTAATACCTTTTATACATTTTCATTTTTTATAGATTTTTTTTTCTTTTTACATATTTAGATTACAAATATAATTTTTAGATAATATGCTAATTAATTTACAAGTCTCACTTAATTTTTAAATATATACTGAAATTAAACTGACTTATATTTGCACCATAGATTTTATTTCTTTGACAAATAAAAAAAAAAAACGAAACTTATAACAATTATTTGCTATTTCAGGTAAGAGAGAATTTCCTCAGTTTGAAAATACATTCCTTGTCGGATTGCTTCATTGTAGTCAAAGACTGGAGTTGAAATAGAAACATCGACCATAAGGTAAGAAGTTGCAAGTTGTAGTCGCTTGTAGAAAACTCTTCCGTACATCCAGCTGCCTCTCCTGAATACACATTAGGCATTGTTCAGACATCTCTTTATTCCCATACCTGCCTTCTGGAGACGAAACAATAATCTATTTGTCTTTCGACGTGAGCAACATTTTCCGCGAACGTGCCCAGAATGTACGCACACATAGAAGCAGGAGATTGCTAAGTTTGTATAGTTAACTGCTCGCCGGAAGTAATTATGGAAATCCGCTAAAGCTTAAGTCCTATTAAATTGATATCTCACACAAAGTTCTGATCCGCATAAATTCTTCTATGTAATTATTTTTATTTACTTGACTTGCACAAGTGAAGTTGAACTGTAAAATTAATCTTATTCTTTCTCTATGCATAAAATAATACGAGAATCTCTAGTTGCAATGGCATCAAGCAATGAATTGAATGTCTTGATGGAATACTTACAAGACAGCCAATTGAATGTCTTGAAGGAATACTTACAAGACAGCCAATTGAATGTCTTGATGGAATACTTACAAGACAGCCAATTGAATGTCTTGAAGGAATACTTACAAGACAGCCAATTGAATGTCTTGAAGGAATACTTACAAGACAGCCAAATGAATGTCTTGAAGGAATACTTACAAGACAGCCAATTGTTACATATAACTAAGGAACGGATGTTATTGCAGTTACATATTTTTTTTATAATTCGTAAATCTTAATTGCTGATGTAATTCTGCACGTATTAAGTGATTTTAACCCTGGAATCACAACATGATAAAACTGTTACAAATCTCACAACGTGGGGTCATATATGACCCCATCTAGTCTTTCGTAATTCTTTTACAAATTTGGAGTTAAGTTTCTGAAATGGTATTTTAAGATGACTACCATGTATAATATAACAATTATATTACTTAATTGTAAAATGGGTGAGTGGGAAATCAAACATCAAAATACCACAAATTTAGACATAAGTTTATTTGAATATTTGTCCTCTGAATATCAACATTAAATATAACGTTTTTTCCTAAAATATTTTGTCTTTATGACTGCTAGAATAAAAAAATACTATGATATGTAAAATTGGGTTAAAAGGGCAAAAAATATAATGACTTGAATGTATGCACATTATAATGATCAAAAAAATTAAAATATTGTTATTCATTTATACATTTTTCAGATATACTTTGCCTGTGTTCAGCACACAGACTCCCTCTACTCTTTGCACAATGTGTTCCTGTCTTTTTTACTATCACAAACACCACATCGTATATATGACCATCCTCTTTTTCACACGTATCACATACTTCAACAATTTCACTGTCTTTGCTATCCAAAACACTCTGTTTTTCTCTTCTACAAGTTTCCAAAGCAACTCATTGTGAATTTAATCTTCAGTGCAAAATAATATATCGTTAGACATACTACCTTCGGTAAATAAAAATATTACATAAACCACAACGTGGGGTCGCCCCTGACCCAAAGCCTTTATATTCGTTCACAGGGATAAGAATGAAAAAATCCTGACTCTCTATTATGATCACCTTGTCAGGACAGGAAGGTAGATGATCGGAGATGTTTAACAGCTCAAATGTGTAGGAAATAACAAATATTTTCAGAACTCAGGGGCACGGGTGACCCCACGTTGTGATTCCAGGGTTAGCATTTAAACAGGTTTTTATTTTACATTTTTGGTCAAAAATCCATACTTTTAGATATTCTGCCATAAATACATATTTTGATATTCTTTTTATTTTGTAATAGAAAAAAATAAAGGGGAAACCGATAATGAATGCTTTACCCACTGGATCTAGATCACTTGTGTCTTTCCTAATTGCAAGAAGCAAAGGTGGCTGGCAGCCATGCTTCCCCGGCGCTAATGGTCTATGAGCAAAAGCGCTTTAAAAAAATATATATAACAAATTATTGTTTAAAAATTGCAGTATTCCTTTAATCTACTTTCCAAAAACAAATTAATTAGTAAAATAATCATGTCGATATCATTTTCTAAACTCGAGATATAAATTAATGAATTTTCAACCTATTTTATTTTATTTCTTAGCGCTTAAGGAACATTGGACGAAACGCATGGGCACGTGTCGACTATTTTTGATGCAAAATCACCAGAAAAAAAAATGGGCCTGATCGGTGACCCTACCACTTTATATTCCCTTTTTAGCACTTTCCTCCGAAGGAAAGTCGCTATTTAGGTTGCACTCATGACGGAATTTTTGAAAAATGTCTTCAAATCTTAATCGATCCTACGTCGCAGACACCGAAAATGACCCCCGTTAAAATTTATATATATATATATATATATACACATATATATATATATATATATATATATATATATATATATATATATATATATGCATATATATATGTCTGTTAACACGATAGCGGCCAGAGTTTTTGTTTTTTCCTCACGAAACTTGGTATATAGCATTCAATTAGCAAACGATTGAACGAGTTCATTAACCACCAAAATCGGTCCACCGGAAAGGGGGGAGGTTACCCCGAACCCAAAACACTAATTTGACCATGCCAGCCGTAATATTTGTTATATTTCAACGAAACTTGGTATTCGTATCTCGAGAGAAAAGTGAGATGTAAAAATAAACTAAATCGGTTCATTAGAAGGGGGGGGGGGTTACTTCGGACCCACAATAGCAATTCGCCACTACCAGCCGTGATTTTTGTTATATTTCGACGAAACTCGGTATTCGTAGTGGTAATCTACAGGTAAAAATGGGTTGTAAAAATAAACTAAATCGGTTCATTAGGAGGGGGGAGGGGTTTACTCCGGACCCAAATTACTGATATACTCATACCAGTCGTAATTTCTGCTGTATTGCAACGAAACGCGGTATACGTCGTGGGTAATTCATGGGATATTACTTTGTAATATATTTCAATAGATTTAGGTTCGCAAGGCCGCCGCAAGGAGCGCTTTCTACCACTAGAGGGACTGTATCCTGTTCCTGCGTCAGATCAAAAGAGTGCTTAGCATACCAATCTGAAAGGAATCGGTTCAAAATTGATGGCACCTTAGACGAAATTCTAGGGGATTATCCAGAAAAAATCATTAACCTGTTTAAATTCCTAGAGGCTACAAATTTAACAGACAAAATTTAACATAATACTGTATTTTGCTGACACAGAATATTCCAACAAAATACAGTTAACGAAATAATATAGGCGTTGTTGTGTTTCGATACTACTAATATAACCGCATCTAGAAATTAATGTTATTCTCAACAGCTATTTTTATTTTAACCTGTTACTATATAAAATCTTTTATTTATTTATTTATTTTATTTTATTTTTTAATGATTATTTTTTTTTTTATTATTTTTTAATTTTTATTCTAATATCAATTTATAGTAATTGTAAATGTCTCCATATTGCAACAAACAACAACATCAATAACTATTAAATGACAACTTTAATACGTTAAGTACCCTTTGGGTCTTACTTTCACAGGGTGACCATGACCCATTGTGGTTGATATTCCCCTTAATACAAAACAAAAAAAAAAAAAAAAGATCAAAAGACGAAAATATGAAGATTTTGTATTTATTAAGTAGTGTAGAAGTTACCATATGTAAACATAACTCTGGAAGCAAATTAATTACAAAATTAATAATTGAACAGTTACTCATTACAAAATTAAAAGAGAATTATTCATGTTTTTATTTTATTTATGTTGGATATTTTAAGCAAATTGTTCTGGAAAGCAGTCTACACTATCCAAATTCTCAGGAAAGTGCTTAGTTATGCAGCTTCTGCGTGACGGACTTTTTATGAGATCATATCGGCGTCATTTCACGTTTGATAATTTAAAAATGCATGTTGTTGCAAAACATTTTCCTAAATAATGTTCATCTGTAGATTTTTTCAACTTCTTTTTTCCCCTTTTAAAATAAGTCTCTAATTTTTATTTATACGTATTTTTTTCAATATGTTATAGAGTTTTAGTCATTTTTTTCTATACATTATCAACATTTGTTCTTTCATTTTTTAATAAAAATTTATACTAAAGTTTTTACTATTTATTTATTCTTTTCTTTTCAACATTTTATAGTGTTTTTGGTATTTGTTCCTTACATATTTTCAATTTTTGATTACATATGTCATCATAAATAGGTTAATATATATATGTACATAATTTTGAATTTTATTTTACATAAAAATCCGTTCCCTACTTATAATGTTCAACATTTGTTTGTTACGAGTTAACGGACAAAAGAACAGCTAACCTGAGCAATGCATTTTTGAATTGTTTTAACGTTCAGTTTACACGTAGGCATTTTTCAACCATTGATGTTAGAAGAATACATTCGTTATATCTTCAGTTCACCAGGAGGCATTCTATAAACTTTCTCTTTAGAAGTAGCTAGAGTTGAAACATTCTGTTTACTTGAATTACATAAATATTCAGTTAACATGTTCACATAGATGTTAATTAAACATTAATTCTGCAAGAGGTCATTGTGTAAACATTCCATGCTCAATTAGGCATTGAGTGCATATATTAATATTCGTTTAAGTCTGCCATTATTAGGGAACAGAATATATTATTACATTAAAAGATAATTACTTCAAAGAATCCTATATTAACCGAAATGTAAATTCAATTAATTATATTTTCCCCGTAGTTGATTCATGTAGAATTCAAGAGTTGATATTGTGCACTTTTCCTGTGTGTATTCAAAGCATATGTTCCGTTTGCATTAAATCTGCTTTCGTAATAGATATATAATTTTACTTATGATAAAATATATTGCTTTGTTCTCTTATTGAGCTGTTAAATTATCAACTAAATAATGCGGTACAGAACTTTTACTGGTGTCTACTTGCGCAGGCTTGAGTTGGGTGGGGTTTCGTAAGGGCAGAAAACTGTTAGGTCATCACCTGTTACTTTTAAACAAGCGGTTGGGTTAAACCGGGTTTGAAGTATAATTAAAACATTTTCGTGTTTCTAATATCATATTTAAGGCAACGTTGCGTTTTTAGAAACACAACAAAAACACCTATGTATATATCGTTCTCCAGTGGCCTTGCTTTTCTTTTCTGTGCAATATTTCGCCGGATTCCTCTCTGGCTTCGTCTGGCTGTCATTCATCGTAACTGGTTGGTAAGGGAATGGTACCAGTAAGGATGAGGACAATATATTAAATAATCCTACATATATACACGCCTACACAAGAATATTTAATTTTTTACATGTTTATTATTTGTTTGAATACATTTTTATTTATTTTAGTTTATATATATATTTGTTTTTAATTCTTTTATTATTGCATAGGATTGCACATAACAATTCCGAAATAGGCTCCTAGTGCATTTTTAAAAATTACTTTTCATTATCTTCTGAAAATTAAAAAAAAAAGATGATCCTGGTTATAATAAAGATTTTATTAAAATTATTTGAATACAATATAATCACAATACTCGTAGATACAATAATACTTATAGACTAAAAAAAAAAAAGTCCTTTTATTTAGAATTATTATCCGTATTTCTGTGCTAAATGTACATAATGAAGCTGCACTCATGAATGAATTTTTTAAAACATTTCTTCAAATATTAGTAATATGCAACTTTCCTAAACCAAATTTAACCTTTACTATTTCAAATTCATCCTCTTTCAATGTAAATATCATTGGGAAAATTTTGAATGTTAAATGAAGAAAATTAATTGGAAAAGGTTGAACTTGACCAGAAAATTATATATATATATATATATATATATATATATATATATATATATATATATATATATAGTCTGTGTATTCCAAAGCTCCAAAGAATAACACAGGTCTACAACCAAAAATTTGATTTGATGATTTTGGCTAATCTCTGTGTTTCTCGGTGTGCTGAGGCCGAGAATGAAGTCCGTTTTTCTCTATCACGTACAGATTTTTTTCAAATCCATAGAACATAATATACCTGCTATACACATAAATTTGGTAAGAAGTAGGTTTTTTTTTTCCAAACGATTTCTCTTTTTATAAACAGACATCTTTCACTAGGTGGTGTAGGCAATGACTCCCTCAGTAGATGTTGTAGACCTGAGGGTGTCTAGGCACGACCTGTTCAGACAGGAACGTACTTGTTTGGTCTCAGATGTCACCGTCTGAAGCTAAACGAGATTGAACCTGTTGTATCAGGAACTTGGAGCTAAATTTCTGTTCATTCTCTCAGTTCAGTAGTATCAACTGAAGTGAACACATTCACTGAGGTCTCTTAGTTGTGTCAAAGTGATTAAGAACGTATTTTAAGGTTTGAAAGTGCATTTAGACAAAATGTCTCATCGTCGTTGTGTTACCAGTCCAGACTACTTCTGTTTTATCTGTGGTGAGTACACAGTTAAGAAATACCAACGAAATATAACAGGTTTTGTCAAAAATGTATATTATGCATATTTTGGCTTGAGAATAGGAGATCAAGATAAAGTGTGGGCTCCTCACAAAGTATGCCATAGCTGGGTAGAAAAACTTCGCTTATGGTACAAAGGAGAGTTAAAATCTTTCGGATTTGCTATCCCAATGATGTGGAGGGAGCAAAAAACCACGTTAATGACTGTTACTTTTGTAATTGTCATGTTCAAGGCTATAATTCCAAAAATCATAAGCTCATTAACTACCCTAATGTGGAATCTGCTAGTCGTCCGGTACCACACGGTCCTGGATTGACAGTTCCTCAGCCCCCTCGTGACTTGGGCAGTATAGATAGGGAAGCTAATAGAGAAGACTGTCGGAGAGCGATGAAGTACACAGTGAGTTCAAAGCAAGCAGTTCAGAAGATGAACCTCAGCTTATTTCTCAACAGGAGTTGAACGACTTAGTGAGAGATCTTGGACTTCCAAAAGATGCAGCTCAGTTACTTGGCTCCCGTCTTAAAAACAAAAATTTATTACAGCCAGGCACTTCTTTTTCATGGTATCGACACCGTGAAGCAGTTTTTGTTCCTTACTTTGCTCTGGATGAGAATCTTATTTATTGCAAAGACATTCTTGGTCTGATGGGTCAATTTGGTATACAATATGACCCGATTCATTGGCGTCTATTCATAGACTCATCAAAGCGAAGTCTAAAGGCTGTTTTGTTGCACAATGGCAATACTTATGCTTCAGTTCCAGTGGGCCATTCGGTACATTTAAAAGAAACATACGAAAATTTGTCATTAGTTCTCGAACGAATTCATTATAATGAGCATAACAGGTTGATATGTGGAGACTTGAAAGTACTTACTATGCTCTTAGGTCAGCAATCAGGGTACACCAAGTTCCCTTGTTTTTTATGTTTATGGGATAGTCGAGACAGAAATTCCCATTGGAACAACAAAGACTGGCCATCACGAGGAGCTCTGTCGCCAGGCCAAAAAAATGTAATTAGGAGAAGTTTGGTTCCTTCTGACAAAATCCTGCTACCTCCTCTACACATAAAGCTAGGGCTGATAAAACAATTCGTAAAGTCTCTCAATAAAGAAGGTGAATGTTTTAAGTACTTATGCTCCAAGTTCCCACGATTAAGTGATGCAAAGCTAAAAGAGGGGATCTTTGTAGGCCCAGATATTCGGAAACTTTTCACAGATCCACATTTCACTCAGACCATGAATGAGAAGGAGAAGGAATCTTGGAATTGTTTTAAAGATGTTGTTGAGAAGTTCCTTGGTAACGTGAAGGATCCCAACTACAGAAGTATCGTGGAACGCATGTTGAAGGCATTTCAATTACAAAGTTGCAACATGAGTTTGAAGGTTCACTTCTTACATTCGCATGTGGACTATTTTCCGGAAAACTTAGGGGAAGTAAGTGAAGAACAAGGGGAAAGGTTCCATCAGGACATCCAGGAAATGGAACGTAGGTATCAGGGCAAATGGAACGTAAACATGATGGCTGACTATTGTTGGATGCTGCAGCGTGAATCATCTGAAGAGTCCTACAGCCGGAAACGAACACGGAGAAATTTTCAAGAAAAAAAAATACGTTTTCATAAAAATAATAACTAAATATGCCACTGTTAATTCTGAAGCTGTTATTTCTACACATTTATGTATTTTCTACAGTAAACAACATTGAAATAACTAAAAGATCATGGAAATAAATGAAAACTCTTATTCGCCAATTCTGTTTTCTTTTAATGGTAGTACCTCTGCCCTTACTTGAGATTGAACAATTTCCTTGCGTGATAGAGAGGGACTGACCTCATGTTCGGCTTCAGCACGCCAAGGAGCATAGAGATTGACCAAAATCATCAAATCAAATTTCAGAAAGATTATTTTTGTAGACCTGTGTAATTGGAACATTTGTAAACATTCTAGGAATGTATAGATTAAAATTTTACTTTTGCTTAGTAATGATCATTTGAAACAATCACTTATATATTATCATTAATACCCTTCCACGCAAAAGTAAATAACTTTTAGAGGTCATTATATCCATTAAACAATAATTTGAAAAAAAATATCGTTATTCAAAATTCATTTTTAAATATATATTTATTCCACTAATGGGCCCGAGTCCTTACAATCTCTGGAGTGGTTCTTTCAATTAAATTTTATGCAAAGAATCAAAGGAAGTGAGCAATTCCGAGATTGGAATCTTTTAATTAAGAAACTTCCCGGTAGATTAATAATGGGATTTGACAATCCTTCTTTTTATTTTTTAAAATGATTAAAAATTCTAGGTAAATCTTGGCTTTCATTGAATCAATTGCTGAACGGACATCTTTTTTCAGAAGCTCGTTGATTATAATGATTCATAATTATCACCAGGACTATGCATTTCATAAGCATATGTGCCTGTGTGAGTGTGTTTCTTTGTGTGTGTGTGTGTGTGTGTGTGAAAGCACGTCGAATGTTATTATTTTTACCGCATTCCATTAAAAAAGAAACAAAAAAAAAATTAGAATATTTATTTCTGGCCACAACATAATAAGGGAATTTATTAAAAATCGTTTTTACATCATTAACATTAAAATATACAATGACTAATTACATGTTTATTATTGTTATGCTGTCCATTTGCAACGGATTGCTACTAGGTAAAGTATACCAATTTTTAAAAAGAAGAGTTTTTTTTTAAATTATAAACACACTTTTTGGATTTTTTTCTTCAGGGTTTAGTTAGGAGAATAGCCATTTGGTGTAATTCTGTACTGCTACTCTTAAACTGTTTAAACAACTTGTATTGTTTTACGGGTTCCAGAATTTAGGAATGTCATTTGGATAGTTAATGTGAGAAATATATTGATGCTTTACATACAAAATTAATAGCAAATTTCACACATCGATTTATTTTTACGGTAAAGATATACCGTGCGTAGCGTATTTTCATTCTTTAGGGCTAATATATAAAATCATTTAGGGTTTTACAGGAAAATAATTTTTATAGATATTCTAACGTAGGGAATGAATCCATTTTAGGGCGATATCTCTAGCTATTTTCGAGAAACTTCGATGGCACTAGTTCTCTAGCTAAATTTGGGTTTTAAACTAATTTGTGGGTAACTAATTTGGGGTTTTGATTCTTTGGAAACGATGCTTCAGTCGAAACGTTTTGTAGATGCTTGCCATTTGTTTAAACTAAGATATTAAAATTTTCGTTGCGTTCTGGGTTAAAGAAGTTGTTTACGATTGTGGTCACTCTACCATTTTTTATATGGTTTAGAGTAGACCACCGGTGGTAAAGGACTGCAGAGATTTGTGTAGATGGTAATTTGAAATCAGAATTTATTTTAACTTATGCATAACTCTATGGGGGGTGTAGGCCAAAACAGGAACATATTTATTGTTATTGGGTTAGTTAAATTTTGAACATGGGAATGATGAGCTGCTGCTGATGGTTGAACTGTTGAACGGTTTTGCTGGATCTTCATAAATGATAAATTAAGAGAGGTACCTGGTGTCTTGACGATTGTGTGTTTAAGCATAATGTATAAGCCCTGTAATGTGCTGCATTTTCTTGTTGCTCTCCAAATCATGGTGGGCTGGCTAACACCATTTCCTGCTCCCTTCGCTCGGCCTGGGTGGCATAGATGTTTACTCCTCCATAATTGGTGTATAAAACTTGGGGAGAGAAAAACTTAGATGTTCCACACTTTGTCTGCTTGGTGACTATATCTTCCGGACTTGTCTTGACGTGCAGTTCGTACTGCCGCGGGCAAGTAGTTCCCGGGCACACCGCTAGGTGGCAGCACCTCACGGGGCACACTTCTTACATATAATGAGCGGAGTTAAGCGAACAGAAGTATTAAAAACAGTCTGTTGTTAACAGACAAGCAGTTTCAGGATATTTGTATATTTTTTTAAATGTATTGTAAGTGGGGGATAACCAATCGACAACCCACTAAATTTTTACGTTTTCCCAGTAGTTTTCGATTTTACGATTCTAGTTGAAGAAATAACTTCGAAAGTGTTTTTCTTTTTTTATTTTTATCAGTTTTTTATCGAGTTGAAATTTTTGTAATTGCTTATAGCAGTAAAATGAATTTGCCAGTAAAAAGGGATAAGTAAAATAAGAAACAATTTATGGTTGTTCATAATAGAGCTTTGCAAGAGTTTGAAGATGCCGAGTGATTATTTTTCGCTATTGCTTAAGAGTACATTCCGGTGCCTAAAATCTCAATTTTCTTCCAGATTCAAATGGATTTGAGCATTAACTTTTTTACGAAAAATATATACTGTAGAATAAAGAAATAGTGAAAAATAATAGTATTTGCCCTGGTGAGCTTAGATGTAAGTAGAAAACATAAAATAATGATATATATAGTAAATAGCATAATCATCCTTATCATTAGGATATTCACCTCCAGGTACGCGGCATTAAAGGGTATGAAGAAAGGAAAAGGGTTAAGGAGAGAATTGAGGGAATTATGGGGAAATCTCACCATTCGCCGAGAAGGCAGCATGCAGAATAAAAGCTGGAACCAGGGATAGAATATGCTCCGATGAAGAGCCAGGGACAGCGGATTACCATAGACCGTAAGAAGCTACTGGCATAAGAATCACCGAAAACGGCGACATAGTGAAACTATGTCGGGAGCACGGAGCTCATGGACACGAGGTAGTAAGCCTGGTAGAACCTTTCTCATTGAAGTCAGTCTTAGGAATGGCGGACTAAGCCGTCATTCATAGATTAGGTGTTTCATTGATAAAAATACCTGTGAGTGTCACCCAAAAAAATTAAAATATTGAATGCCTCTCACACAAATTAATATTAATTCTAAAAATAATTAATTTTAATGAAAATTACAAACAGCCAAATAACTAGCCCAAGCTTTGCAAATGACACAAGGATCGTTATGGAAATGCACTATGACTTAGTTCCTGAGAGTCGGACTTTTAATCCTTTATTACAAGGTAGAATCCGAAGAAGGTGTTGTGTCTTTTCTATGAGAATTAATGAAACGAGGGACACAGCAGCAGGGTTAGCGGAACTTAGATTGATGATAACGTGTAGAAGATTTATCTGAGCCATTTATTATAGCTTTTCTTGACTCCCACTAGAGCCCGTACATATTTCATAATTACCCCTGTAGTAAGTAACTGCTTCTCTACGCGACCGTATGGAGATATAGGCCTGCTTTAGAATTTATGGCGAGCTCCTCTTCTGATCTACGGCAATAGATTCAGGAGGCTGGTATCTGGGAATAATGTTCATATCTCCAATCGTTTTAGCGCGGTTCCTCTATCGTTTTAAGTTGGAAATTCGCTCATGAGGTCGATGCGAAGACTTAATCCTGAGATGTGTTATAAACAGGAAAAGAATTACTAACTTACCACAAAACACGTACGAAATAATTTTAGACGACTACAAATATATCACAGACATATTGCAACTCATTAAAAACAAAAACCTTTTCATAAAATGAAGCATAACCATTTTTTAAATTAATTATTTTTTTTTATTTTATAGAACTCAATATTATTGGACCCGATTTGATCCGATAGGCATCGACTGTTGAAAGAAAAACAAAGACATGCATCTCAATGGAGGTGCCTACATTGGTACATTTGGTCGGCCCGACCCGACCCGATCCGATCTGATGGCCACCGATTCTCTGCCGTTCAAACTTGTTTGTTTCTAGACCGATTTCGGACTGACGAAGAAAAATGGCGCCAAACTACATATCGTGTTTCAAAAAGAGCTACAGCCTCAACATCTTAACCGATTTTAATGCCTTTTTTTTTTTTTAAATGAAAGCTAATTAAATTCACATTTTTCTTTTTTTTCCTATGTTTATTAAATTAAGTGGAAAGGTATTTATAACCATCCAATGTTTATAACCTTCTAGCTATCTTTTTTATAAATAATTTTAAATTATAAATACCTCAAAAATCCAACCTAATCGAAGGTTTCTATGCTTATTAGGTAGTATTTCTTAAATTAATCACTCATTTTCACTTCACTACGAGGTCATTACTCACGAGCTGTGACTAAATCGGATCGGATCCGGTCGGGACCGATGTAGGCACTCTCATCGGCCGTTGTCGGTTAAACGAAATCGGTTCGTGTCGGGAGAAATACGGGTCCAACGATGGTGCATGCTCAATACAAAAACCAGACAAGTCCTAATATTGATATTTTGTGATAAATGCATCTTCTTCCTTTCCAAAGTCAGCTCTACATATTGATATTATTGCTGCCCCCCCCCTAAAAAAAACAAAAAACAGATACGTCAAATTATATATGAGTGTAAAGTATTAGAGATTCGACAAAAACAAGTCCAACGCCTTTCCACCAAAATCCAGACTAATCCTTAGACTTATCTGCAATTTTCAGAATGTTTATCATTCAAAAATGATTTGTAATTTTTCTGGATTATATAATAAATAATCTTATTTGAAAATTAAATTATTTCATGTTAAGAAATATTATTTCATTATGTTCGATTACCAAGATTTCTGCAAAAACCAGAATGGTCCATAACTTTTTTTTATATTTTCTCAACTATCCTCTTAAAAAATATATTTATTTTATGTACAATGCAAAGCAGTTAGTGGTACAATAGTAGGTATAAGAGCAATTTTCATTTCACCCGAACAAATGAAGCCACGCATTTTTTTTCTAAGTTCCTGAATATTTTAGTTTTTAGACTTGGTTCTGGTTTTTGTATTGAACCCTTAAATTAGTACCTATAAGAAGCCAACTTATTCATATCCCAGTTATTGGTTTACTTAAAATAATGTCCCAATGACTTCATTGCATCTTATGGTTATAGTAATAAAGAATCTAGTTTTTTTCCGAAATCAATTATAGATAAAATAAGCATTATTTAGGAGAGTGGAATCCCCAAAGATGGGACATTACTCGAGACTGGGGTATCCAATGGGAACAAAAGGGTTCTATTCATCAAGCGAGCGAACCCCAAGAGAAACGAGCAATATTTCTGGAGACAATCCTCACACTCGTACAGTAGCAAAAGGCAACGGGGAAATATCTCTTAGGGCACATCTAGTGGATCCCTTATCTCATTGTATATTCCATGATTTGTTGACTTGATGATAAGGCTATTGTGACTGCTTATCTCTCCAGATAAGGAGTCACAAAAGGAATGATTTGGCTTTTCAGACTTTATGGCTGTCATGATTTCTTGACCTGACAGTGGTTTTGGATTATAAGTCTTACTCATCAGTCACCCTCGTCCATAATTTTTCTTAGGGTTGTGTTGTGGCGAATGATGTTGCCATAGCTGCAAATACTAAGATGATGATACTAAGGAAATAAATATATCATTAAGGAGGCCTGGTAGCCTCGAGTGTTAGGGCGTGAGCACTTAACACGCCGTGCCAAAGGTCGTGGGTTCGATACCCACTATGGGGTGGTGGCTTTTCTTTAGAAAAAAGAAAAGGCATCAGCCCTATCCCGCCTAGAAAAGGGTGGTAACCTATAGATAACCCGTATAAAAATTCGTAGTTAATAATAATAGACATTAAAATTAAAATAAAAATAAAATAATATCTTTAATTTGTGCTGGAGGTTATACTTTGTTATAAATAATACTTTTTTTACAGATATATTTATTACAATTCAATTGTATTAAAAAAATTGATTCTAGTAGCTTCTAGTGGGGCCAAACGACATATCGTGTTTCAAAAATGACTGCAGCCTCTAAATCGTAACCGATTTCAATGATTTTTTTAAAAAAAATGAAAGCCAATAAAATTTAAAACAACTTTGTTTAGTCAGAATTTTATTTTTTTACTTCCCTTGTTTATTAAATTACACGAACAGAAGTTTTACAATCCTTATATAAGTAGTCTTCGTAATGAATGCAAGGAGATTCCAACTACGTTAGATGTGGAAGCACAAAATTCACTCAAAAAATAATTTATAAAATAGTTTATATACAAATTAATAAGAGTAATAATATTTCAGCATCTTATTTAATTCATTAGAATTATTTTCTATACTACATATTATTTCAATTAATCTCATTGTTGAATTATGATAAATTTACATATATATATATATATATATATATATATATATATATATATATATATATATATATAAATTAGAACCACCGTTATTTTCGTTCTCTAGGGGTTCTGAAACGCAAACATTTCTAGTCGGCACTACCTAATTGAACTATTGCACCCGATGCAGGTTTAACATCAAACCAGTAAAGCTCAAAACAGTACTAATCCCCCACAGTCAAAATCATGAAAATAACAAAAGGTTTGGGAACTTTTCTATGCCCTTCAATATTGGGTAATTGTGAGCCAATTATCATTATCAATAAACATCTGTTCTGTGTTTGAGCTCTATTAGTCCTCGAAAAAACACCATAATAACCACCAAATCAACCTCCTATTACTCTGATGGTTAGATGAAATGTTTTCTGGCATTTTGGGAAAAATCTGCGTAATAAAAGAACTACTTTCTTCACATTTTCATAATAAAATAATTCACCAAACGACCTATTCCGATTATATCAGTGAACGGCTTCGCATATCCTGTTTAAATTACCCAAGTAATGATAAATAAATATTTTAAAGAAAATTCACCAACTTCAATATTTGCAACGGGATCAGCCACAATGGTTCTTTTGGGATGGCGACGCTGTATCCACCGACCTAGGAGGTACTGGGGTGAGGAGTACCTTGTTTTGAGGTACGGGACTGAGGTAACCACCCACCCATCCCAATAGAATCATTCTGCCCGATGCAGGGTTAAAACGTTAATATAATATTGACTTTATATAATTTTAGTTTAATATAACTAATTTTTATTTAATCAATTAAGTTTCTATTGATTAAATAAAAATTAGTTAATTAAATTGACAAAAATTGTGAAGAGCAGGAACTGTGGAAAGTTAGGAATTTTCTCTAACATTTTTATCCCTAGAGTAATTTGGAAAGCCTAGAATGGATGAAGCTAATATTTTGTTGAAAATGTAAAGAAGAAAAGTGATATTGCACCAGGATGCACAGAAAACTTACAGTAGCTCATAAGGCCTCTTTGAACCACTCGGAAAGATATATTACTCAAAAACAAAGCTTGATAATATTACTTGCAAATTAGTTTTAGTGAAAAAAGTGTTTAAAATTACGACAAACAATAAAACGGCCGTCACGCAAGTGCTGCATAACTAAGCACTTTCCTCAGAATTTGGGTAGTGTAGACTGCTTTCCTGAAAAATCTGCTTAAAATATCCTACATAAATAAAATAAAGTCCGTCACGCAGGAGCTGCATAACTAAGCACTTTCCACGGAATTTGGGTAGTGTAGACTGCTTTCCAGAACAATTTGCTTAAAGTATCCTACATAAATAAAATAAAAACATGAATAGTTCTCTTTTAATTTTGTAATGAGTAACTGATCAATTATTAATTTGCTTCCAGAGTTATGTTAACACATGGTACCTACTATACTACGTAATAAATACAAAAACCTTATATTATCGTATTTTGATCTAACGCAGGAACAGGATACAGTCCCTCTAGTGGTAGAAAGCGCTCCTTGCGGCGGCTTTGTGAACCTACGTCTGGCGGGCTTTTCTATTGAAATATATTACAAAGAAAACCCCCTTTCCGATTGGCTCGTTCAGCTCATTTTTACAACACTTCTTTCTCATAAGTTACCCACGACGTAGACCGCGTTTCGTTATAATACAGCAGAAATTACGACCGGTATGAGTATATTAGTAATTAGGGTCCGGAGTAACCCCCCCCCCCCCCCCTCCTAATGAACTGATTTAGTTTATTTTTACAACACATATTTACCTGTAGATTACCACAACGAATACCGACTTTCGTCGAAATATACCAAAAATAACGGCTGGTAGTGGCGAATTGGTATTGTGGATCTGGAGTAACCCCCCCCCCCCTCCTTGTAAACCGATTTAGTTCATTTTTATATCTCACTTTTCTCTCTATATTACCACTACAAATACCAAGTTTCGTGACGAAAAAACAAAAAAGTCCGACTCGCAGGAACTGCCTCATCTTAGCGCGGTTCCGTTCTTATCCCTAGTCTAATTTCGAAAGATTAAAATAGAAGCAGTTATTATTTTGTTGAGAGGAGATCGTTGACCGTTGATGATGCAAGGTAGGGATTGTCGGGGTTCGGTCACTGCTACTTAATAATATACACCCCATATGTGTATGTATATGGGCATAAATATGTACATATGTGTTCGTGTATATGTGTATGTGTATATGCTTATATATAAATATATAAATATATGTATATATATATATATATATATATATATATATATGTTAGGTATATTTACATAGATATGTGCATATATTAGTGTTAAATATGTCCTACTTGTATTTACAGCCCTGATGAAGGCTTGAAGTTCAAGCCGAAACGTCGGCACAATAATAAAACCATTTTTACGATAAAATGTAGTTTTATTAAGTAGCAGTGACCGAACCCCGACAGTTATTATTTTGGTTCCACCAGGCTTGAAAGGTAGGATTTACAATCTTACCTGGAAGGGTCAGCAACACTTGAAACGGTCCCGCTAGTTACAAGGTCTTGGAATCTTGGAACTCTATGTTTCTAACAATAAATAGTTTTTGTTATTTTACTTAACCTGTTTTATTTTCGAATACATTATCCAACTATAAGCAATTAAAAAATAACAAGGAATAAAAAACAGACAAAAAGAACAGTTCGAATAAACGAAATCAATTACTTTAAAGCTTTAAGCTCTTATTTCTCCGATTGACATCGCCTAATCAAAACTTTCATTAGAACCTTTTATGTAGAGCATTTAATAAGCTTTCTAATGGTTTTCTTCCGTTTACCAAGATTTTCAACCGTTTTCGAGATATTAATGAAAGTTTCCAAAATTTACATTATTTCTAGCAACAGAAAATTGGTCTCATTTTTCATATCCTGTTTTACACACAAACTTTTCCCAACATAATAAATTAAAAAAATAAAAAGCAATAAAAAACCAAGGGAAAGAGACAAAAATTACAAAAAGAACGACAAAAACCCGTTCATAAGAACAAAACAGACGTATTTGAAGTTTTAAGCACTTATTTCTCCGATTGACATAACCTAATCAAAAATAGTTTTAGAATCATTGTTGTAGAGAATTTAGTAAGCTTTCAAATAGTTTTTATCCACCTACCACGATTTCCCAACCGTGTTCGAGATATTAATGAAAGTATACGAAGTTCCCAAAACTTTTCATATCTGTTCATAAAATATTTTATTCTAACCCTTCCTTAACTCCAAACGTAACATAACTTTTAACATATTAGTTTTAATGAAAGTAGAACATGCAGATAATGTTTCAACTGAATCCCGTGATTCTAAGTACCCAAACCGAAAACGGTATTCAAAAACTATTTTTCCAATTTTCTCGAAAACGGTTAAAGCTATCGCTTTGAAAATGGTCTCATTCGTTTTCCTAGCCCAAGAAGCCTATAAAAAGAGTACTTACAAGCTTATGAACTCAAAAACGTAAGCGTTACGATTTTTTCTGCGCGAATTTCGCCCCAAACGCTATCTTCCAGTGGGCGGATTTTGCTGGTTAACGAACTTGACCTTTCAAATTGGACGAGGGATTTTTGTACCAAATTTCATCAAAATCGGACCATCAGGGAAGCCAGAAATGAGCGAACAGACAAATATATATATATATATATATATATATATATATATATATATATATATATATATATATATATAAATAAGTATATACATATATATATATATATATATATATATATACAAATTTGAACGACCGTTATTTTCGGTGTCTAGGGGTTCTGAAACGCGAAATTTTCTTGTCGGCACTTCCGGATTGTTTCATTGTATCAACCTTATGAAATGGTCCCTATGAAACAATCCTTATGGTCCCTATGGGGGAGGGAGGAACCGCGCTAAAACTCTCGCCACTATCGTGTTAACAGACACACACACACACACACATATATATATATATATGTATGTATATATATATATATATATATATACATATATATATATATATATATATATATATATATATATATATATATATATAAATTTTAACTGGGGTCATTTTCGGTGTCTACGAGGTAGGATCGCTAAAGATTTGAAGAAATTTTTCAAAAATTCCGTCATGAGTCCAACCTCAATAGCTACTTTCCTTCGGAGGAAAGTGCTAAAATTGAGTAAAAAAAAACACAATGAAATGTTAAAATCATTGAAACTAGCAATTTTGAAATTCTAAGAACTTATTTCTCCCAAGGAAATCGACTAATGTAAAATTATTTGAGAACCATTTTTGTAGAGAATTTAGTAAGCATTTTTGTAGAGAATTTAGTAAGCATTTTTGTAGAGGAATCAATATATATATATATCAATTCCCACTGACAGACTGTAGACTGCGTAGTGACTTAGACATTCCTCACGATCTTAATGACTTATTGACTGAAGGTAGAACATACATCCACACAGTACTCAAACACTTTAAGAAACTCAACTTATATAACAAACTTCTTTAACTTGATCCTTCTATTTTTGTAATGTTGTTGTAATTCATCAATTTTTTTTTTCATTACTATGCCTGTGTGGCATTCGAGTTTCGGTTTACTGTATAAATAGGCATATATATATATATATATATATATATATATATATATATATATATATATATATATGTATTTATATATATATATATATATATATATATATATATATATATATATATATATATTTATACCAATAAGCCATTACTTGAGTATATTTAGATACTCAAATTAGTTTATTTAATTCTTGTTGCTGTTGTTTTTCATTTTATTTTTTTTTAATTTAGTTTTTGGCGTTGTGTTTTTTATTTGTTTTGTTTTTTTGACTAGACTGAAAATACTTCATCATGAGCTCATCACTAAAATTGCGAAGCTCAAAATAAAATAAATAAATAAATATCAATTCCCGCGGTCTTCCTATCATTTTTAGCACTTAAATAATACCAATAGGTGATATACAGTACGGAATAATTTTGGAAAAATATAATTATTCTAATGGTACATGTATTATCTATATATATATAAATCACGTGTCTGTCTGTTTGTCTGTATGTATGTTTTTCTGTTTGTTCCTTATACAAATCTACACAGTTAGGCAGATTTTGACCAAACTTGGCACACAGGTAGGTCTTGATACGGGAAAACTCCTAGGCTAGGTCAAAATAGTCAAATTTCAAAATTTGGTCAAAAGGTCAAAAGTTTTGTTCAAGAAAAATTGGCTACACTGAACCATTCAGATTCTGACGGCCATTTTGAATCGACAGCCATTTTTAATAATGTCTCAAATTTATTTGTTGATGTTCTTGATAATTAGAATAACTCGAACTCATTGATGACTTTACATCATTATATAACCATGTAATGCAGATTATTTCAATTTTATACCAACAGTCACTGTCTAACTAGGGAGCGCTGGCCATTCTTTGATAAGAGCTATCTACTCGCAGGCTCTGGTGCTGGCCTCTGTCGGCTGTTAGATGAAGTGCTGTGGTGCTGGCCTCTGCCGGTTGCATTATGAACTACTAGGCAGATATAAACAAATTCACACCGTTTGACCGATTTTCGTAACTGAGTATAGACAACTGGGAATCAAGTAGATCATGATACGGGGAGAATTATAGACAGAACGTAGGTGTAGCATGGCACACTGGGTAACAGCTAGTATTATATAAAAAGTGTTTGCTCAGAAATATTAATGTCGACGTGTGATATTATTAAAAGTTAAAAAAGTTACTTTAGTTGTCCGTAAAGAACTCAACAAATTGTTTTCATTAAAAAAAGAAAGAAAATTAATCCTATTTAATCCAATGAAAGCCTCTCTAAATGAAAAACAAAATGACTTCCTTCAAAAAAAGCTAAAGAACGAGATGTGTATACATCTTCTATTATTTACATTTTTCATTCTTTATTCTCCGCCCTTCAAATCTCTTCTTAATTAAAAGGGCTGAGTTGAAGCAATGTCCTTTTTCTGCTCCATACCCCGATTAAATGAGTCGTAAAGAAAAAAAAAGATAGAGCTGTTAGTGAGAGATTTATAATTAAATTTTGTTTTATATTAATTAAATGTCAAGAAATTTTTTAAAAACTTATAGGTAATTTATTTTTTTAATGTTATCCGTCTACTAAGTTTCGAGGCGTTCATGTTGCTATTTTAGGACTATTACATTCTTGAGAGAAGCGATAAGTTTCTCACTAACTTTAGTTTGTAGTAAGCTAGCTGAATAACCGTGCTTCGTCACGGCAGGTAAGGTCATTTTATAGCACGGTTCCCGTATACTGTATATCATTCATCAATTGATAAGTCAAATCAAAGTATAATGTTTCTTGACACTGAGGTACTACGGACCAGTCTCAACAAACAGATAACCCAAGATGTCATATGGAAACACTAATTATATTTGCGAGCATTACCAAGAAGTGTTCTGACTGGGGATGCTGATGGGTGAGGAGGCTGTGCAAGGGTTCGGGATGGACCTCGGATGGACCATCTACCAGGTATGAGGGGCAAAATCAATGCTTGCCTTTATCAACGCAATAATGCCCTAAACAATGATTTTTAGAATTTTTGTTTGGGTTTAATAATCCCTAAGGGGTCAGTATGGTGCCTCTGTCACGCTTAACAACCCTAGCAGCCTGTATGCCTGATGCCCTATTGCTATACGCCTAATATCGTGTATAGAGAAGCATTACAGTAAATTAGACTTTTTTTAAATATCCATTCGACGGTGTTTAATATCCAAAGTATATTAAAAGATATATCCAAAAATGCTGCCCTAAGTTACTATCCACGCGGACGAAGTCGCGAGCACATCTAGTAATAATAATAAAATTCACGTAGGTATATAAAATTCCGAATAAAATACAATACATGATATCGATTTCCCCGCGAGCCGGTGGGAAATCTTTTAAGTCCCTTTGAGAGATGGTTCAATCCGACGAAAAAGCGAGAAGGGTTGACCACTTTCAATGAGAAAGGGGATTGAAAAGCTTCGGGTCAGCCGAGGGACCAATGTGCGAATTAAATTCTTGCCTGGATTGAGTACTCACAAAGAGATAGAGCTCGGATTCCGACCGGGTTTCCAATTGGATACCGAGGGTCGGCCATATCTTCGTCTTCCTGATGATTCAGTATTCAGGGCTCAACAGGCCTACGGAAAATCAAATAGGAATCGAATGTAATAATAGTAATACATTATAATTAAATTATATTTCAATAAGAATAAATGATAAGGAAGCACCTGACTACGTGGCAAAAATAACACTGGTCTACAAAATTTAACTTTTTGTTTGCCTTTCAATTGAATGCTTTATTTTTATACTGCTTTCAGGTTACTGAACACGGGAACACGAAAATATTTTTTTTAATTGGCTCTTATTTTGGAAATAAACCTAATATACAAAATTTGACTTTTAGTAACATGTTAAAGTACAAAACAATTTACATATAAAAAAATATATATATTAATTTATTAATATTTTTCGGCAGAACATAAAGGAATACTTTTGGTTTTTAAGGAACTTAACTATAATCCCAAACAAAACAGTTATGTTCCGATTCTCTAAGTTCTCTACACTCCATTATCATGAAACGCACACAAAAATGACGGCAATACTTTAAGGAACACATGACTTACAAAATTACAACTTGCAAGTAATTCTGCTGTGGGTACCTGGACACATGGACATCCCAGGGAACACAGAAGCACACTTACATTCCAAACAAGCAACAAAAAGATGTACAGAAGATATAGATGAACTGGAAAATCACTTGGACCAACACACAAGATAACAAATTAAGACAAATAAAACAAACTGAGTGTGCCTGGCCATATAAATATTTTATTATCTCTGACAGCAATTTAGTAAATGGTTGACAGTAATTTCTCCTCTAGTTATATTACATATTGAGTAGTTTTTTTTTTTTTTTTTTTTTTTTTTTTTTTTTGTTTTTTTTACGGCGCATCTACATCTAGGTCATTAGCGCCGACATCCAGGGTGCAGCGAGGAATTTTACCAGCGAGCCGTGGGATGATAAAATTCCTGCCGGAGGTTGGGAATCGAACCCACCATCTCCCGCTTATGAATCCAAGGCGCTAGCCATTAGACCACGGGAGACCCCACATATTGAGTAGTATATGCCGTTTAGTTATTTGGAATTCATTTGTTAGGCAAGCATGTCCAATCCGCAGTCGAGGGAGAAATACTTCTTTGGATGGTCAATTGAACAGATGCTTAATCTTCGACTGCGTTGTTAGTTCTGTGTAGTTACAATATTGTTTTAGTGTCCGTTTTGTAGTTTTTTTTTCAATTTTTTAGCGGTTATTTGGTTTACATTGTATGTTACATGTTTCGCAGCATTTTTTGGCACATTGATCAGCAAATGAACATCTTGAGACCAGGTAGCCTGTAGATGATTTCAAAATTATTCAGTATTTATATTTATCTTATAATGAAGAATTCTCAGATTTCTGTTGAAAAGTATTGCATATAATTTGTGTAAATTCTCAGTACCTACTGAAAATGTCTAGACAAAAACACTTTATTCAAGTTTTGAAAGTTAGATTGAAATGAATATTTATGTGATTAATTCTCAAAAGTGTGTTTTGATGCATTTAGATATGTTTTGCTGAAGTGTTGTTGTCGCCTCAGAAAACGAGTTCGTCAATATGTATGACATTATGTCTACAAGAATATTGGCAGCGTGATTTATGGCTGTTAACGAGAATATGATGAACACCCCATCAGTTCCCTGTCATGTATGTTCTTCTCAAGTGACATGAATTACCATATGCAGGAATACACATGCTTAAACTCAAAACAAGAATAAACAAGATCATTTCCTCTATAACAATTGTTTATTACTGTGCGTAAAAAAATTTAACTTTTGATGCATTATATATATATATATATATATATATATATATATATATATATATATAACGTCAATGCTTGTATTAAATTTATATTATTTATTTATTTATTATTAACAAGTGATCGCTACTCGACGATTTCACTGTTTCAAGTAGTGTTGTTAAAGAGCGCGCCTTTAAGGCTAGAAGGCACGGCTCCTGAAAGCTCGAGCTCTCAGAGCTTGGACAGGGCTCGATAGAAGGCGCGAGCCTTGAAAGCTCGGCTTGGTAGAAGGCGCGAACCTTGAAGGCGCATGCTTTGAAGCCTTTTACTTTTCATTTCCAAAATGGCGGACGGTGGGCAAACAGCTGTTTCATGAAATATACTTTGGTAGATTCGTCCAAAATTGTTTCCGCCACTCTGAAATTATTCGCTAGCAATTAAATTTATCATGAGATCGATAAACTAGATTATATGGATCACTAATCGGTTAAAAATAGTAACCTTTTCTAAAAAATAAATTCTGTTAGACGGTGATGGCAGCACTGTCATACTTCTTAACTGTATGACACTGTCATAGTTTTATCTCCCTTAAATAATAAAATTCCATAAAATTTTTCATTCAAATTTTAATCCATAAGAATACAGAATTTAAAAAATCAGCTAATTGAAGCACTTTATTTAGCGCAATCATTAACGGTATAAACTGAACTCTGTTGAATTTTAATAAATTACAAATGAAGCAAAATAAGAATTATCAGAGCTAACAGCTAAATTACCTCCCTTTGTAAATAAAGATACCGTTAAAAATTTAAATTTATTATTGTTAAATAAATGGTGAGATATGTCACCAACAAATCGAAATTAATAAAATGTAATAATGAAAGAGTAAGTAATTATTGTATATAGATAATCTATTAAAGCACTAGAAAGGGTTTGACTATAACCGTGCTTGCCGAAGCTCTACCTTCCCAGGGCTCCAAGGCCAAGCCTTCAAAGCTGGAGGGAGAACCTTGCCGAACCTTCAGGCCTTGATAAGGTTAGGATGGAGCCTCACTCCCGAGCCTTCATCCAACCCTCAGAGCTCGGGCTGTAGAGGATAGGTTCAAGGTTCAGGTCTGAAGCCTCTAGTCCAGGGCTCGCTTTTAACAACACTAGTTTCAAGGCGGTGCTTGTATGATCTAATGAACCACCATTGTGATAAGAAATTTGGTTCAATTATTTCTATAAACAGAGGTATGGGAATGTCTGTAATATGCTAGAAAGCCACTGGTTATTCAGCAGATATCTTCTAATAAGATTGTATAGTTAATTGTTGTGTAATGAGGAGGAGAATATTGTGTTTATGTATTGGCTACTGTCCCTCAACAATTCATTCATTCGTGTTATTTTGTGACCTCTTCTGGATTCCGTTAGTATGTGTTTTACTGTTCAGTCTTTGTAGCATATATCATAAGTTGATTTGTTAATCCCTGTCATGAGATAGTCGTTTGTTAGGCTTGTGTGGCCGATTCGGAGTCGAGCAAATACAATTTATTCTGGTTTGTTGTCTCGGTAGCTGGATATACACTCCTGAGTTGTAGTTGAATTCGGTAAATTTATATAATTTTATTTAATCAAATATTTAATTATCTGTAAATCCTAGCTAGTAGTGCCTCCATTTTCCTAAGTACATCAACTATACACTATGACACTAGTTTCGTTGTCACAATGTGATTTATTCCCTGTTATTTAACTGTGAATAGCCACTACATCACTATAGTATGACAGTTTATCGATAATGACCTTTCTGAATCGCATTACGTTTAATTAATTAATCCAAATTTTAATAAGTTTCCAGCTTAAAGGTACCTACAAGTGTACATTTCTATAAAATCAACTCAATTTCGGAAGAGTGGGTTTCTTTCAACTGATGAGACAAATATAGTAAGATTTCTATCCTACTCTTTCGAATTCCAATATGATTTATGCATAATAAGGTAGGTTTGTCGGGGATGGGTTCGGCGGCAGGTGATTTAACAAACACGTTTATTTAGAAAGACATTCTTGTATGTCTATGAAAAAGTTTGCTTCAATGAGATCTGGCAAAGGTACGCATTGTAGCGGCACGCACACCCTACTTTTAGTTTCAGAGATTTTTATTTCCCACATATTAATATTTGTTATCAACATTCGAACGTGATTTCAGCACAATATAGGTAGCCACCTGCACAGTTTTTTCTTTCTATTTTTTTATTATTTATATATCTAAGTTTTTTTGGGTTAAGAAAAATAACAGCACTTAGAAATGTTTACCCGACCATCACTACTGTTCTGTTTTGATAACAGAGTGCTTTTATCACTCTTTGTCTCTATGTTGTTATTAAAGATAAGTAAAAAAAACAGCTCAGACTATTTGTTAACATTTAAGAATTATATTTTCTTATTGAAAATGAAATATTACCTATTGAATAATTTTATAAATAAATATATTAACCCTTTATACTACGTTGGACGGAAGATGATTTAAAGATTTTTTTTTTTCAAAAATTCATTCGTTCGTCTATGCAACCCCTGTACACTGGTACAAGTCAGTAGAGGTTGTTGTTTCCGCAGAATGTAACGACTTTTAAAAAGCACTTCGGAAGGTTCGCTGTCGATGTACTGCCATAGAATATTGATGTAGTGGCCATTCTCAGTGAAATAACAGGGAATAAATCACATGGTGACAAAGAAACTAGTGTCATAGTGTAGAGCTGATGTAGTGAGGAGATAGCCTACTCTATTAGCTAGGATTTATAGAGCTGCAGACAATGTGAATCAAGCTTTATGGCTTCTATACGCTCTCTATTTTTATCAATCTCCCAGAAAATTCACATCACGCCATTAACCTAAAGGAAAACTATTTACAGCTTTCATTGTGGACTTTAAATATGAAAATAAAAATCATATGCATAAATTAATTACATAGGCCCACAAAAAAAATGTTTTTGTCATTTGATGCGCTTCAAATTATTCTTATCTATTTTTCCCTCCCGAAAAAGAATATTGATATTTGATATTTATTTATTAAGAGTTTCGCAACTTTTGGCGACTTGCTCTTTAACATACATCAAGATATTACAAAATGCTTTTTGCACATTGTATATATAACAAGTCAGTACATTTTATGAGTATAGCTAGTACATTAGTGAGCTAATTAATAATAACAATAACATGTTTTATATAATATATTTCACAATCACAATGCGGTAATATGATAGATATTAAATAGAGTGTGAAGAGGGGGAAAAAAAAGTGGGGGGGGGAGGGTAGAAGAGGTAAGATTATATTGGAGATAGGGCTTTATTTTTAAATGTAGGTTAATTAACTTAATTTCTTAAAAATGTAAATGATTTTATTCATTATTTTAAATTAACTTTAGGAGGTAAATTGGAGATAAGGCTAGATTTTTGAATATAGGTTAATTATCTTTAAGTGAGTTAGTATGGTGTTAATATGTGGACTATTTTCGGCAAGTAAGTCGTGAGGAATTGTTAGGTAGTCTCGTAATCTGCAGTCAGTAAGTATGTGTTTAACTGTTAATGTCTCGTTACAACATGCGCATACAGGTCTGTCTTGTCGTTCCATTAGAAAGGAGTGCGTTAGTAAACTGTGTCCTAAGCGAAGTCTTGTAATAATAACTTGGTCTCGTCTTGTTAGGTTTTCTCTTGACCAGGGTATTATTGTATTTTTTATTTCCCGTAGTTTGCTTTGAGAGTTAGTCCATTCTGTCTGCCAGTCGTTTACTGTCTTATTTTCAGCTAGTTTGCATAGGTCAGTTGCTGTCATTTTGTTCAGGTCAGGTGTAGGTCTTTGAGTTGCAGTTTTCGCTAGTATGTCTAGTGATATGTCTGTTCTTTGTTTGTAGTTGGAATAATTGTGTAAAAATCTCTATGACAATAGGGTGTGTGCTGTAAATGTTTGTCATTGAGTGTAAGGAGCTTAATGAGTCAGTGCGAAAAAAAAGAAAAAAAAGAATAAGCAATAACAGAAATGCGGCGATTTTCTGAATATTTTTGGTTTGGACCAGAAAAAAAAAACACTCATTCAATACCACTTTTAAGAATCAACGATTTCGAAAAGAAAGATTTAAAATGAGTATTGCGTATTTCTACGTGTTATATGCTATACATGACTTCATTCAGGAGCTTGACAAAAGTAAAACGTCCGATAAATTAAAAATACATGGGGAATTGTCTTAGGATATCACTTGGTTATGTTCTAATTCATATAGTAAACCAAGTTCACCCAAATCTAGTCCCCATATGAGAAAGTATGAAATTTTCAATACAAACCAAACATGCATTGCCCAAGCATTAGCATGTTTGAGTAAATATATTTCTTCCTATCAATATTGGACTGATTAAGAATGAAAAGATTGATCAACCATTTTAGGCTGTATAAAGCTTTAACAAATGTCCCTGATGAGGCATTATATGCGAAACTAACACAGCTTTGTAAAAAAAAAAAAAAAAAAATAAATAAAAAAAATAATTTACGTGTAGTTATCGACACAGGAAAAGCATGAACATTATCCTGACTAGAAAAGGGTGCTAGTCTGTCTGTAGGAAATTTGTCTAAAGAAATCTGTGTTATAAATAATGGGAAACACAAGGCCAATGTTTACACTGTTGTTATATTTAAAACCATGTTTTCAAGCAGTGAATATATCTTGGCAAGATATCGGATTATAATATTATTCTATGGAGATCTTATATTTCATTTAATTTAATTTTTATTTATTTATTTGAATTGACTTTTAAGGTAATTAGCACATTTTTTCCATATCTTTTAAACACAATTCATCGAAATTAAAGGATGTGGAGAAATAAAACGCCAAAATAGAAATAGGTAACTACACCAAAACATCAGGTAAAAGATACTTGCACAAACGTACTAAACACAATTCATCGAAATTAAAGGATGTGGAGAAATAAAACGCCAAAATAGAAATAGGCAACTACACCAAAACATCAGGTAAAAGATACGTGCACAAACGCTCTAAACACAATTCATCGAAATTAAAGGATGTGGAGAAATAAAACGCCAAAATAGAAATAGGTAACTACACCAAAACATCAGGTAAAAGATACGTGCACAAACGTACTAAACACAATTCATCGAAATTAAAGGATGTGGAGAAATAAAACGCCAAAATAGAAATAGGTAACTACACCAAAACATCAGGTAAAAGATACGTGCACAAACGCACTAAACACAATTCATCGAAATTAAAGGATGTGGAGAAATAAAACGCCAAAATAGAAATAAGTAACTATACCAAAACATCAGGTAAAAGATACGTGCACAAACGTACTAAACACAATTCATCGAAATTAAAGGATGTGGAGAAATAAAACGCCAAAATAGAAATAGGTAACTATACCAAAACATCAAGTAAAAGATACGTGCACAAACGCACTAAACACATCCTTATGATCAGGAATACTGAACAGTAAATATAAGCTGTAAGCTCTAGGTGGTAAATCTAGTATACTGATCTCTGCTCCTATTATCTCATAGCTAGGACTAGCAGATAGCTTTAGGTACTAAGCTGTAAACATAAACACAGGTCTTCTACAGCTCTAGGTGCTACATCTACTACACTGCCTGATCTCTGCTCCTATTATCTCATAGCTAGGACTAGCAGATAGCTTTAGGTACTAAGCTGTAAACATAAACACAGGTCTTCTACAGCTCTAGGTGCTACATCTACTACACTGCCTGATCTCTGCTCCTATTATCTCATAGCTAGGACTAGCAGATAGCTTTAGGTACTAAGCTGTAAACATAAACACAGCTCTTCTACAATCAGTCTTTAATGAATTTAGTTTGCTTCAATTAGTTTTATGTCTAGTAATTATTAATTACCTCTCCTATTACTTATCAGTGTAATATCTCTTCAAATAATTACTATCATTATCATTGTAATTAAGTATTATTTATCATTAATTATTTTAGTTATCGTTAATTTATATTGTCATTATATGATGTGTCTTAGTACGTAGTTAGTAGTATAAGTCAGGGTTTTTGTGACATTTTTCCCTTATAAATAATTGATAAACTTTATTTTAAACACTGCAGTGTGTTAATCCTAGAAATAGAGTGTTTGTGTGGTATAGAGGTACACACGTGTTATTGTATTCGTTGTCTTTTATTCAATAAACATATTTAAATTTAAAAAAAAAAAAAAAAAAAAAAAAAAAAAAAAAAAAAAAAAACGCCAAAATGTTTAGTTCGTTTATTAACAGTTGAAGTTTTCCGGGACATAATACCATTTTCCAGCCACCAAACAAAAATGCACCACCATGTTAATCTAGCTAGTTCATAGCCCTGAATGTCCACCATTTTTATATGATTTCCAAATACATTTTACTAGTTTGTGACCATCTATTTTTTATTGTACACTTCATTTGTAACTCTTAATGACAGTTGTCGAGAATTGTAAGAGCATAGAGATCTCCTTTGTTTTGGTGCTCCAATAAATAAATAAATAAAAGAAAAGCTAGGTTGACAAGCTTCAATCATTGTAGGAATTGAGAATTGTCGGAAATTTTACAAACAGTAGCAGCAATAATACCGTGGCACACAGGGTCTCCCTGTGCTAAAGCGGCTAACGTATTGCCGTAGTGGCTGTCCTCAGAGTTAATAATTTTATCCATGGGCCCGCTGACTGAAAGAATTCTTTGTTTTTCCAACTTGACAGTTTTTCACTGCTTCAAAATAGGGCTAAGCTTTAAATAAAATAACTGTAAAAAGTTGACCCCCTAATTCACACTGTAAACATGTGTTTACCACTAACCAGCAATTCATAATGTGATTAAAGCTTGTCAAGGTGTAGTTAAAATAACACTAGTTCAGAGATTTCCATTGTTAGAAAATAGGGTACTTACTTACAAGTTGCGGGGGCGAGGTTAGCTCAGTGGTAGAGCACTGGACTAATAGGGGGCGAGGTTAGCTCAGTGGTAGAGCACTGGACTAATAGGTTGGAGGCGAGGTTAGCTCAGTGGTAGAGCACTGGACTAATAGGTTGGAGGCGAGGTTAGCTCAGTGGTAGAGCACTGGACAAATAAGCTGGGGGCGAGGTTAGCTCAGTGGTAGAGCATTGGACTAATAAGCTGGGGGCGAAGTTAGCTCAGTGGTAGAGCACTGGACTAATAAGCTGGAGGCCTGAGTTCAAATCCCGAGCAGGCACTAAAGATTTTTCTTCAAGTGTCTTCGTTCATGGGTTGAATTCGGCCTCCCTGACCGTCCCTAGGCCGACCTAGCCTTTAATTAATTTAATAATGGGTACCTTGGGTGCTAATGACTCCAGCAGTCGAAGCAGCCAAGGGGAAAATCAGGCGGCCGGAGCATAGTACTGACCACACTATCTCCCTAATGTGCCGTATGGCCTGTTACGGGACTGATTTTTTTTTTTTTTTTACGAACTAGCTGCGGCGGTCTAGAGAAGTATGTCTCGTTCCGTGATCCGAATCATGAAATGAAAACTCCATACGGCGATAACGCAATAGCAATGAGAAAATAAACTCTTCTGAAGCAATGTTAAATTGCATATGGGCCCTTTTTCCCCTACGCTCGCTCAAGGTTATATCGAAACTCTAGTCAATCCAACACGTTAATGGGTTTTCGGTAGCTATATTGCCACAAATTCAATCGAGTCTCATCTATGATCCGGATCCGTGAACGAGACCCACTTTTCGAGACCGGTGCAACTAGTACGTGTGTACCGAAAATTGGGCTGCAAACGTAGCTGTTAATAAAATAACTGTGGAGTTTTTGGCTTTTTATTTCTCCATATCCAACGTTTTTAAAGATATATCTTTAGAAAATTGACTTATGAAAGAAATGGATGTGAAGATTTCCATAGAATATGATGATAATCCAACATCTTGCCAACAATACCCTTCAATTCATTCTGTCATTTTCCTCTGCCGGCATGATTCCCTCATTTCCCCACCCCTCCACTTTATTCCTCGAGATAACCTCATTTCGCCACAATCGACTCCTCTCTTTGCCTCCCATTGTCCTCAGAGTTCATAATGCATCTCCTCTTAGTTACACTCATCACTTCCACTTTCTCCTATTGTCTTCGTTGTCGCTAAGCCAGCTCTCCTCAATCACAACGAAAAGTAGTCTCCTAGAATGGCTCATTTCTAAATTAATACGCAAAGTATATCTTACCAACAAAACGGATATCACACGCATTTATATTTTATTATAATTGCTTGATTTTAGGATGTTAAATAAACAATCTACCTAACAAAAACAGTGCCATCTTGGGAATTTTCCGCACATATCTAACCTATAGAATTATTATTATTATTTTTTTTAAAAGCTTAGCTATTAAGGCCGGGCTATCTACAGGTTGCCACACTTTTATAATGCTAAAAGCACTTGGTCTGTCACCCACTCAGATACTAGCCAACCCCCACGTTGCTTAAATTCAGTGATCAACGGGAACCGATCGAAAATTACTGCCTTCAGTTTATAATTCAGGTTATTGATTTTTACTTATTTTGTAAACATTAAACATGAACAAATTATAATTAATTAAATAATAATAATTAATTAAATAATAATAATTAATTAAACATGAACAAATTATAACAGGACATACACACATATATGTGTATGTATTTTATTTGTCTTAAAATGTTAAAACTATACAGCCGTACTATACTAAAATCTTACATTTGACAATATAAAACTAACAGGAGTGTGAAACCTCCTTCAACCAACTTAATTGATTATGTGTATAAACTTCATGCATTATTATAATATTGATTTTTCATGTATTCAAGTATATTGTAATATTGTATTCTCTTATAAATAGATGTGTATATAAACTTCAATTTGTATATTTGGCCAAAAATGTGTAAAATAAGATTGTATTTAATTAGATGTATTTAATTAGTTGTATTTAATTAGATGTAATTTTCGTATGTATATTATATATGTAATTTTTGTTCTGAGCGAGTCGCCTTAGTTACGGTCGCTCATAAATAAATAAATAAATAAATTATTTTGTAAATATATTTTTATTATAGACATATCCTTCCTTTCTCTGTGCCATATTTCATTTAATATTGGGGAATCATACATTTTTTTACTATTTTGGACATCCTTTATTTAAATTAAATTTATTTTTAATATACACACAGGCATCTATTTTTATATTATAATATTATAAATAGTTTTAATTATATTCTGAAGGGGTTTTATCAACCTTAGTCGAAATTTGTCACAAAAAGGACTATTGAAGAGTTGACATCTATCTACTGTCACAAGAGAGTGGAAATCGGTTTTGCTAAATATTACCAATCGCCAAACGGGTAAGACGAACATGAAATGGGTATTATATAATTTGTGCAAATCAGTTGAAAATGAGTCTCTCTCCCTCCCTCCCTCCCACTCTCTCTCACTCTCTCTCGTATTGGAAACACTGTATCTAGCATTTTATCTCTCTAATAGATGTAGCTCATAATATTTTTTATGCCCATAACATTGAATTCGCTGGGAGCTGTAAGGATCTGTGTTGGGCGGTTGGACTATTCTGGTCTCTATTATCAGAGGAATCACGGTCTCATGGGCAATTCCTGGCTATCATGGAACCTCCGAGGCATAATACTATTATGCAACGAGAACAAGCTTATCATATTTTTATTATGGAGTCTACGGCTGAAAAATTACTAAATATACTTTATATATATATATATATATATATATATATATATATATATATATATATATATATATGAGGCGATGACTTTCAAAATGGGTTAAATCGACGTTTTTATCAAAATAATTCTTTTCAAAAAACTTCTATTTTTTTTTAATTCTTTAAAGCTCATCAAAAAATAAGGAAATAAATGTTATTGTGACCGCGTAAAAATTAATTAATTTCCTCAATAAATTATACTAGCTTAGGCGTGTTTCCCCCCCCCCCCCCCCCCCCCCTGAAATGTACGATTTAGATGTTCCCTAATTTTCACCGTACTTTATTAGAAATTATGGCATAACAACACTTAACCGAAATACCATTCATGAGAAATGGCAACATGATTGGAATAATATGACTGAATATAAATTGAGACAAATCAAACACATACTTACTGTTTGGTCATCCGCTTACAGAAATTCCCGAAGGGAGGAAGTAGTTCTTGCAAGACGGCGAATAGGCCACACACGCATTACTCAGGAATACTTAATGGCTAAAGCTGAAAGACCAACATGTCGGATTTGCAATTTCGAACTAATATATATTAATCGACTGCTTTCTTATAACGAACTTGGACATACCACGGGGCATTACTGCCCTACTTACTGACAGTAGCCACTATATTGATAACATACTTACACATTTAAAAAACATAAACCTGTACGACAAAATATAAAAATCTGCTAATTATTTTATTTAAGAATTAAATAATTTTACGTTTTATCTAATTGTGTTTATTTTTTTTCTATTTATTAATTTTTTTTTAATTATTATTTATATATGTAAATATTAATACAGTGTACTTAACTGGTGTAGGATAATAACATATCTATGAACAGCGTGTAGCTACAAAGTGACTCGATGCAATTCACCCCAAGTGGTGCATCGTTAAAAAAAATAAATAAATAAAAATGATGAGAAGGAACTATATGGTAATTTCAGGAAAGAGTTCAGGGGTTTACCCATATTTGACAAAGTCCTTGTAGATCATGCCCTAAAGACACCTAGTACGTCAGTTTTCCGGTCGAGTTGAAGTTGAAGGTACAAGGATATCATCGGTTACTATGTAGGGCATAGTGAAATATCACTACTCTCACAGTAAAATCGAGGGTTCTAAGTGTTACTCTGGTGATCCTTCTCGCTGGAACTCATCACTTGTTCTACTGCTGGAGACTGGGCGTGTCCGAGCATATCCTTTTATCCCTACATCAAGGATATCATCGGTTACTATGTAGGGCATAGTGAAATATCACTACTCTCACAGTCAAATCGAGGGTTCTAAGTGATACTCTGGCGATCCTTCTCGCTGGAACTCATCACTTGTTCTATTGATGGAGACTGGGCGTGTACGAGCATATCCTTCTATCCCCACATCAAGGATATCATCGGTTACTATGTAGAGCACAGTGAAATATCACTACTCTTACAGTCAAATTGAGGGCTCTAAGTGATACTCTGGCGATCCTTCTCGCTGGAAATCATCACTTGTTCTACTGCTGGAGACTGGGCGTGTCCGAGCATATCCTTCTATCCCTACAACAAGGATATCATCGGTTACTATGTAGAGCATAGGTAGTGAAATATCACAACTCTCAGAGCCCAATCGAGGGTTCTAAGTGATACTCTGGCGATCCTTCTCGCTGGAACTCATCACTTGTTCTATTGGTGGGACTACATTAACCCTGTGTCTCCTATTGTCCATCTTCCCTTATTGGAAGTCTGGATTAAGCATGAAACTTTTAGAATAAATATGCTTTAGCGATGACCAAACTAAAAAAAAAAAAACGTGTTTGCGCAGTCGCGGTAGCCATGTACGAAGAAAACTGTATATTTTACAGGACATTTCGCAGGTTTGTCGAGTGAAGCCAAAGCATATTTTTTTTATTTATTTTTTTTTTTTTTTATTTTATTTTTTTTTTTTTTACGGCGCATCAACTGTTTGGCTATTAGCGCCGAAAGCATATTTATGTTCCTGAATTTGAGCAGAAGGCTCTAAACGTTTTTTTGGTATTTTTCTCTTGCTACGGAGTACTAAGATCAACCCGTTAGATCATTTGATAGTAATCATTATTTCACATTTTATATTTCTTTGTGCGGGAAATTTTCCTCCTGTTTTTTTCTTCTAAAAGTAAAAATTTCATTTTTTGTATAAGAAAATACTCAAATATACATAAACTATGTAAATAAGTTAATGAACTTTGTAATTTCCAATGAGAATACGCTAAATTTTAAAGCTAAAATATAATATACAGTAGATACGGCTTGGGGTGTGTACAAAAGAGTCTCGCAAAAAGCTATGTATATATAATTAGTTTATATTATAAACGCGGAATGACGAGGGTCGGCTTTTTCGGCAGGCATTAACAAGCCTGTCTGCTTGGATATCTTGCTTTATTGTTGGAGGTCTGCAGGAAGAAAGGTTTATTTATAGTACTTCTTATTTGTTTATCATTCATTCTCCAGTCAGTATAATAATAATTTCTTCGCGCAGCCATTAAGCCATTCATATTTTCATATTTATAGACAATGGTACTTTATTAAAATCCAAACGGAATATTATTGTAGAAAGAGAGATACAATATTTCAAATCTTTATTATACAAATTATAATTTTTTTTTCAGCCCAACGGCCAAAGCGACGTTGAATGCACCGGTTCCCTTAGATCACAGAAGTTAAGCAACGTCGGGCGTCGCCAGTACCTGAATGGGTGGCCGACAACGTGCTGGTTGTATTAGAAAAGGTTGGCAACCTTTAGATAGCCCGGCGTTAAACAATTGATGAGTTCGTTTACCAGCAATATATGTTGATCTTAAAGTTGGGTTTGCTCGATGTTCGCTATACATTGTACTAAAAAAAAAATAAGAAATATGCGTTGTAAAATATGAATTAATTCTATTATGAATAAGGGTTTTCTTCTGAATCAAATTATGAATTTCCCCGTATTGGCCGTTATTTTTACTTTCTTGCATCCATGCTTGGTTGATATCGAGTCCAACAGATAAGAAATATTTTTTGTATTCCTGTCGGCGTAACTTTCCGTATTCGGTGGTCCATTATTCGCTAGTGTTATCAGAAATATTATGTCCCTCTTCAGGGTTTTAATAAATAAGGAATATCGTATGGCTGAACCGCAATACAAAACAGCATACATTCTCTGGGATCCCTTTAATGTTGTGCATTCTGTATTCAAGCAGTTGGAGTGAACGTCTGAACTTGTTTTCTGTTCGGCTGCTCTTGAAAATGATCGAACTTTGAACTATTGTCCTAAGGCAAGGAAGCGACAAGGGTTCCATCCCCAACTCCTCGTCCCACTATCTGTAGGAATGCCCAACTATATAAGATAGTTTGCCCGTTAAGCCCCTGATAATTGGTCCATTGACAAAAGCGGTCTTGCTGCTCAGTGACCGAGCTCTAATCCACCTTCCAATCCGTTCCGCTGTTCAATCAAGTGGATTGCCGCCACCAACACCACTTTGCCTACAATCAACCCACATCCCTACTTAACCGCAACCGGTAGAACTCCGCTTCCACCGCCTCCTTATTTAGATGTCCTGCTCCATCGATCGTTAACTAACACTCCAAGCAACCTCCTTGCTACTTCGACCTACACTTGAAGAAGCAAAAATATAAATTCTAAAAGCAATCAATACAATATGACCTGAAAGTCCTACTCCTAGGAATGCTTATAAAAGGAAGACATATTCTTTTACTTCTTACTTAATCCCATTTTAATGGAACGAAGCCTTCAAGAAAAATTGAATGTACCGTCAGGCACATTCCTCTGAAGCATTTGCTTACATATACAAATAAAAATAAATAAATAGTCTTGCTCTTTTATATATTGTCATATTGTTTCTGGAATTGGAAGTATTGATCATAGTCAAACAGAAACAAGTCCTCCACATGGTGTCTGTTACCTCTAATGAAAACGGACATGACTTTATTTTTCCCTGTCTTATCTTCGTTATTTATGGAAACAGGACATAGTGCCCTATACTATTATATGCATCAAAACAACCACATTAAGAATGTGTTGTTAAGTCAATTTAATAAAAAAAAAGTTGAAATGGTGTCTATTATCTTAGGGGTACAGATATGTAATGAACTGGTGACTCAATTATTGATTTTAATTAATTTACTCCCGAAGTAATGTGTATGCGAGGTACTATACAACTTAATGAATGTAAAAAACATCACATTTATTGATCTTTATAGAGAATAAAGAAATCGTCCACAAGTAAGCAGAAAACATTCCACAATTATAACAAAGCACATACCGGATACAGCGCCAATTGGCGCCTATATTCAAATAGAACGTAATACAGAGAAAACCCCAAATTCTCATGTGCCATACTGCTAATAACCCAAGTAGTCGAAGTACTATAATTTCTTTTTTACGGTACATCCCCATCTAAAAAAAAAAAAAAATATTCTTCAACTGACCCTTTTTTCCAATCTTCTTATTTTCGTGATAGGCGGAAGGTCAATTAATAAAAACTTCGCCATACAGTATCACCAACTTTATTCCGTCCCTACATGTTTCACACCTTTTTTGGTGCCTCTTCATTGGAAATATTACATATATAGTTTACATATGTAAAATATAATAGTTTTATATATGTAATATTTTCCCTGAAGAGTCACCAAAAAAAGTGTGAAACATGTAGGGACGGAATAAAGTTGGTGATACTGTATGGTGAAGTTTTTATTAATTGACCTTCCGCCTATCACGAAAATAAAAAAAAAATTAAAATAATTCACTAGGAGCGCTAAACTAGGAGGTGGTGTGTCCTGTCTTTGTATTTATAAGATTTTGGGATGTTCTAATTTTACATTTGGACACTTTTATTATTCATGAATATCATTTTCATCAAATTTGTCTCGAGAAATTTCTTATTCCAATCCGTGAAGATTGGCCTTCTCATTTCCCATTAAGACAAATTTTTGTGAGGAATAGCATTATTATTTGATTTCATAATTTCTATTTTACTTTTCAGAAAGGTACAGGCAATGAAAAACTCGTTATTGTTCTTATTAAAAAGAAAATATATAACTCTGAAAAGGAGAATGAAGTAGAAGGGTATGATCATTTTTTGATTCCCTAGAAATCATTATTTTACGCAAAGGTAATGTAATTTCATTGAGTTTGAACGAAGGTAAATTTGAGGGAACAGGCTAAATGCAAATCTGGTTCCTAGAACTGAAATGGCTAGTTCGGAGCATTCTGTTACACAATCATGGCTACTAAAATTATAATGTTTGCGATAATTTATATTATGCTGAATATTGTCGAGATTAATCCCATTAAACCCGGGGTCAAGGATTATGCAAATATTCCGTGTTCGTGTTCGTCCGACAACCAAAACCATGGGAAGCCCTGTCGCGTGACCTCTGCGCTTTCTAAACATTTGACATTTGTTAACACTTTCCGGAGAATTGGAGCTGTAAAGGTTCTGATCACAAAAGAGAGCTTTTGATTTATCTGTTATTCTAAAGACTTTTATTTCATCGTTCAATTTTACCTCTACATTTTCCGTAATTGTATGTGTTTTTTATTGATACGTATAAAAAAGTCGGGCGTGGTCAGTACTTGTGTTTTGGTAGGTAGCTATATAAAGATAGCCCGGGGTTAATAGCACAGAGTTAACAAAAAAAAAAAAAAGAAGTAAAATACATCGATCATTTTCCCAAGCTAAAGATTGTATGAAGTTTTTTGATAAAATTTATGATAAGTGATAGTAAAAAATTGAATGTGTCATTCTTCCTGTTAAGCATTAAACATTATGCTCAAAAGGTGTTGTAATCTACTTTATATTTGCCAAATATCACTCACTCACTCACTCACTGACTATCAAACCACTCAAAAGAAGAATTTGAAATTTTGCATGGACACTTCCTTTAGGTTGTAAACACTCGCTAAGAAAGAATTTTTTTATATTCATATTTTTAGGTATTTTTAGAAGGGTTTAAATTTTTAGTTGGTTAGAGTAGGCAAGCCTAGGCAGAATGCGTTGCTAGGACGATAATAGAACAGCTGTTAACGTACTGTATCTATTTCATAGTATTATTTTTAATTGATGTTAATTTCAACAATGATGGGAGACCTTGAATTACTAGAAATAAACTGTGATATTTTCCCTCATAGAGTTTACCCTGTACCTGGTGATGGCCCATCCGAGGTAATAATATCCCGAATCCTTGCAGAGCCTCCTGTTACTGGTATCCTCCTGTTACTGGTAACCTATAGATAACGGGTTATTTCTAGGTTATCTGTTTGGTGACACTGGTCCGGAGCGCCCCAGTGTCAAGAAACATTATACTTTGATTGTTTATCTATTGATGTATAACATATAGTATGACGGCAACCCTGCTATAATAAACTGCAAAAAATTATGTAGCAGCATTAATTTTGATGATACATTATTTAACGCAATAAAAAACTACTTCATTCAGCTAGTAATGTTATAAACCTCAAGGGTTTGAAAAAAATTATTTCTGTCTTTTATATAATCTAAACAGGGCAATAACAGCATTACTTTGCAGCAATAAAGTTAAAATTACCTCGCAGGCAAAACAAACGGATTATATAAACGTTATGCCGACATCATAGCGTTCCCTAAAAATGAGAAAACGGCATATATACTTGATCCCAAGGTACGCTAAGAAACCAACGAAAAAATAGATGCCGAAAATAAATCCATATATTCAAAATGCACGGCATACTACGAAGAGAAATTTCAAAACCAATTCGGGAAGAGGAAATATATAGTTAAAGGATTGTGGTTCGGATCGAGAGGGACCATACCGAAGAGCACACCCATCTTCCTCGAAGGACTCGGAGTTTCAACAGACCACCTGGCAGCATTAGCCGAGTCCATATTAGTGGATACATCGGGCATAATTGCCAATCACATATACGGTCACTGAGTGCTTATCATCCATTCATACTGTTTCCTTGTATACTTAATACTTTCATTTCAATTCCTTCTCATCCATCACTATAGCCTTCTTTCGTCTTCATCTTCTTTATTCTCTATTTCTAATTTCGAACTCCTTACATTCAGCCTGTAAATTAACCCTATTTCCGAATGGATGATAAGCACGCTGTGTACCTAGCAACCCAATTTAATTAGGCAGCCCATTTTATGTATTTATTTTAAATAAAGTTTTCTCTCTCTCTCTCTAGATATTTAATTCAGTGTGAATAAAACAAGACTGAAAAGGAAAAAAAAATATCAGGCAAACGATCAAATAAAAATTAAATATTTATATTTCTCTGAGTAAATTTCTGTATACTCAATTTGAAAGGAATCTTAATTCCGTGAGTAATAAAGATTGTAGAATAAAGGGGTTAAGGTGTAGTCTTCTAGAGATGCTTTGGAGGTATATGGAGTGGAAGGATTAGATGAGATGATACGCTTCGACTGGACTCCTTTACTTACTTCCAAAATACACACCTTGAGCTTAGTCCCTGGTCTGCTCCGGGACAGGGAGGGTCGGGTTGGAGCTCTGGGATGGAGGCCCCGAAATATCATATAAGGTATTATTATTATTTTATTAAATTATTTATTTATGAGCATCTGTAACCAATGCGATTCGACCAATACAATTATTAAATATGCTTTCAATTATACTTATATATCCAGTTATATAATTAATTGTACATATAATTATACTATTAATCAAATTATATAAAACAAACTTAGTAAAGAAAAAACGAACTTAAAATAAGATGATCCTAAATAAAATAAAAAATAAAATAAACGTATGGCACATATCGTCCCTACCATGTCAAACTATCGCATATCCAAAATCTCGTTTTTCATATTTGAGACTTTTCTCTTGGATTGTGGACGATACGGCTTGTCGCAAATTGTCACAACTCTGGACCCTTTAGAATAGCCTTTAATGCCTTAAATAAATTATCGAATAATGCCATTTTTCAATATATTACTTCGTCATTGGATAGAATATGTTCGTTGTCTAATTTGCCCTGATTTGCATATTCGATAGTTTGACATGGTAGGGACGATGTAATTACACAGCCACACACAAAACCAAAAGTTCGCACCCAGAGAGCAGACCATAATTTCTGTATGTTTTTGGTTTCGCTGAATCCGAATCCGGGTTCAGAAAACCTCCTGCACTTTTCTTTTTTCAAGTCCACGCCACCCAAAACTCATAATTTAGGATATTTTACACTATAACATTTATTTATGCATTCATAACTGCTCAGATTTCACTTGTTGTGACATTAGACCGGAATCGGCTAGGTTACGGGACAACACTGAAGGCGCTAATGGCCTCAGCAGCAGATGCACGTAAACAAACAAACAACAACAACAATAAACAACACTGAAGGCAAATTAACCACATTTTATCCAGTTTGTGTCTAGCGCTTACTGTCTAGGCAGCGACCACGTGTGTCCGACTCCGTTGTGCTTCAGTGCTTGTTTGCGGTAAATTAGCAACACGCATGTAACGCTAAACATTCATCATATGCCCGTGGAATAAAGGTTTTAAGAAACATAAAGATGCACAAACAGAAACACTCATATATATATATATATATATATATATATATATATATATATATATATATATATATATATATATATATATATATATAAATCAGTCCAGATACTGTAGAGGCGTCGGATTCCTGACCACACGGCAAACTAGAGAGATCAGTATATCTGTACTATGTTCAGGCCAACTGATTTTTCCTTTTTGCAGTTACTCATTAAATTAATTAATGCCTGGATGGGCATTAAATCTTTAGCACGCTCGAGTTATGAACCCAAATCCTCCAGAACATTAGTCGAGCGCTTTATATATATATATTTAATATATACATCCACAGTAAACTTCCTCTGATCCGGCATCCTATGGTCCGGCACGCTTGGTAATCCGCCACGGCAGGGGTTCTTATGCATTGATTCCGCAAAAAACCCCACCCCTCTCCTCGCATAAAATTTCCGGAAACCCTCTGTGTGACAAATACGTACTTGTTGCCAGTTCAATTTATAGCTTTCGACTGAGGCAGTTTAATTCTAACAGTGTGACTTTTTTTTTTTATTTTAGTAATTTTACATTAAATATGTTCTGGTCTTAAAGTCTAAATTTTGTTTAATTTTCACCTCTATCAATTTGTTTTCCTACATGCTTCCGATAATCCGGAATATTTGATAATCCGGTATGCCCGGATATATTCAAGTCCCGTTGGTGCCAGATTAAAGGAGTTATATATATATATATATATATATATATATATATATATATATATATATATATATATAGATTGATTTGTGAGACGGCTTCTCTCTCCAGCGGTGTTCTTCCTCTCCTTTGCGCAATATTTCGTCGGGTTCATCTCCGACTTCTTCGGGCTGCTATCTGTCGTCCTCGGTGGTTGTCAAGGGAATGATTTTTTTTTTTTTTTTTTTTTTTCCTAAACCCCACTTTAGATAAAAGAGAAATAAAAAGCATGCAAGGAAGGGCATGATGAAAACGAAAGTGAAAGAAAAACGTGCAGAAACGCAAAGAAAAACTAAGGACCTCGAACGACACAGGCGGGCGTAAGGGCCACAGGTAGAGGGAGGATGAGGGAGGAGGTGTCCTTATTCTGCATTAATGCACTTGAAGGCGGTAAGTAAAGGAGAAAAAGGTGTAGGATTCCCAAAGGGAGGTATGTGTAATGTGCTGTGTGGGGCACAGCGATAGAGGAGGAGGTAAAACGAAAGATAGTCGGAGAGTAGAAGAAAGAAGGAATGATTTTTTCCGGAATTTCCCTCCTTTATAGCCCTACTTCGTAAACTATGCGGGCCAATGGTGTAGGGGGTCCGTGGGCCAATAGGGCTCGAGGGCTGTCTTTGTCCGTCCGTCGTCTGTAGTTCATCAGTGGTCCGTGTGGGGCGCTGGTCTTCAGTCCTTGTTTTCACCTCTCTCTTCTTAAGGATGGGCCGCCAGATGGTACCACCGAGGACGACAGATAGCAGCCCGAAGAAGTCGGAGATGAACCCGACGAAATATTGCGCAAAGGAGAGGAAGAACACCGCTGGAGAGAGAAGCCGTCTCACAAATCAATCATATCAACCCCAGCGAAGAAACTTAAAACAAAACATATATATATATATATATATATATATATATATATATATATATATATACATATATATGTGTGTGTAATTTTTTTTTATTATATATTTCTTTATTGATTATTACATTCTGTATATAAATACATCTGGTAATATGATGAATGATACAATGTGGAGGTTCTGTGCTCAAGGCCTTCCAACTTCATCCTCCATTAACGCCAGAAAGACGCTCAGATGACGTTGAAAGGTGCCTACACAAGCTCCCTTCTGCTCCGACCAGTGCCTGGAGTCGAAGAGAGATCGGTGAGCCACAGAAAATTGTCGCACTTGAACAAAGAGAAAGCCATTGCTAACACTTCACTTGGTCACTGCAGCAGATCTCTAGGCCAATGTCTTTTGAGTCTCCTTGGTGGAGAGAGTGGGTGGGTGGCACTTGATAGGGAGAGGACTTAAGGATTTTGATGAGCGGAAAGTTTAGGATGGAAACGTTGGAATCTGGATAATACAACATCATTAACGAGTGGGATATTGAGGTCTTTATGGAGGTTGAGGTGGAAACATAAAAAGGAGCATCGACTATTGTTCTTAGGACCTTGGATTGGAATGTTTGAATGCGTCTGATGTTCGATGTTTTCGCAGTTCCCCATAGTTCTGAACCGTATGTCCAAATGGGTAGCAGTAGTGATTTGTAAATGATCAGTTTGTTTTCAGTACTTAAATGTGATTTGCGGTTCAACAGTCTATAGAGTTGTCCAAATCGTCTGTTAAGTTCTTGTCTTTTAAGTTTTAAGTGATGTTTCCAGGTAAGTCGGGAGTCCAAGTGTAGTCCGAGGTAGCGAACTGTATCAGAAGAGGGTAATGGGACGTTGTTGAAGATGACTTGTGGACAGGAACTGCGCCGGAGGGTGAAGGTGATGTGATGGCATTTTTCCTCAATTACCTTGATTCGGTGTGTGTAATAGAGATGAATCTTTAATAAATATATTCATCTACCTTGCTTGGTTGAGTAGGCCATGATGAAAGCTTTATCTCCAGCACTTCTGCCTGCTTTGCTGTCCAATCGTCTGCTTCATAGGCTCCTGATCTTTCATATCAGTTCATCACGCAACACTTTTTCACATTAGAATTGCTCCACACAAAGGATTTGTAATCCACACTTTATGCTACGCCAACTCGAATATAATGGAGTTTCAGCGTAAATTTTAATCTTATTTGGTATATTTTAATGAATTTTCAATCTTTCTTTTTACCTAATCATTGCTAGCATCATTAGCTAAGATTAAAATGAAATTATATCTTACAATCATCCTATATATTTTGCAATTCATACGCCTTTTTGTACTTTGGTGGTCGCTTTGTTATATAATCCTTATACTCTTATATACAAATAATATGATTGCAGATGCTCACCCTTAAGGCGTTTATGTAATCATTTAAAAATAAATAAAAGATGGAAATCCAATAGTGCTCATGTGTGTATACATTTAAAAAAAAACATTTTACTTATTTTAAAAAATTAATTAAATTTCAATTATAACTTATCCTATATGTTTGTGGAATTTAGAATATATCTGTAATGATTTAATATTTATACACTTAAGGGTTGAAAAGGCTCTTTCAACACTTACTTGAGTGGCTGGGCTGGGGGTGCGGGAGATGTTCTAGTTAATGTAGGTACGAAAGTGTGTTTTCCTTTCTTTCTAGTATTCCAGGTATTGTAAGCCAACGAAACCTTAAAATTCACGATTAAAATACTGAAAACTTTTATTTCACATTGAAAAAATAAATAAATAAAAGTATTCGGTACATTACGTTTTATTTTCATGTGCCTAGTTTTAGGAGATTCTAAATAACTTTTACTCTTAGAACTTTTAAATAAAAGTTTTTTTTTTATACAGTTAAATTTAAACGTTTACGATGAAAAAAAGAACTGTTTCGATCCCTTCTATAATTGAGTTAACATGGGGGCAAACCTCGCCCCCATGAAATAGCCATAAAATGAAACAGAGAGCTGCTTATTAAAAATATAAAAGAGCAAAACAGTTCATTTTTTTTTTTAAATATTTATTTAGATAGGTTATTTATTTAAAGGGAATTATTTAGGTGGACGGTGTAGACACAGCTCTTGTGTGACGGCTATTTTTTTATTTGCTTATTTTCTACAGTTACTTTCCTTTTTATATATTATTAAGAATTGCTTACGTTGAAAGATTAAAATCATCTAAAGAACGCCGTAACTAATGAAATCAACTATGTATGTAAAAAAACTATTATATACTAGCCGTTGCCCGGTGTGCCATGCTACATCTACTTTCTGCATATAGACAAGCCTAAATAAATTAGAAACCAAATAAGTATTATTAAAATCTAATAACACGAATCTGTAACTGTTATGAACCCGTGGCCTCCCAACTGTGAGTCCTAGACGACTTTGACCTAACCAATAACACCCCCCGTATCAAGACATACATGTATGCCAAGTTTGGTGAAAATCGGTCTAACGGAGTGGATTTTTATTAAAAAAAAAGACATATAGACTGCAGCTGGTAGAGGCTTTTGACCTAGCTTACGGCACTCCCCAGATTAAGATCTACCTGTGTACCGAGTTTAGTCAAAATCGGACGAACGGTGTGGATTTGTATAAGGGACAAACATACAGACAGACAGCTGGTAGATTTTTTTTACCTAGCCTACGACTCTCCCCAGATTAAGATCTACATGTGTACCGAGTTTAGTCGATATCGGACGAACGGTGTGGATTTGTATAAGGGACAAACATACAGACAGACAGTTATAAGACGTTTTTGACTTAGCCTACGACACTCCCCTGATTAAGATCTACATGTGTACTGAGTTTAGTCGAAATCGGACGAACGGTGTGGATTTGTATAAGGGACGAACATACAGTCAGACAGTTATAAGACGTTTTTGACTTAGCCTAAGACACTCCCCAGATTAAGATCTACATGTGTACCGAGTTTAGTCAAAATCGAACGAACGGTGTGGATTTTTATAAGGGACAAACATACATAGAGACAGTTATGAGACGTTTTTGACTTAGTCTACGTCACTCCCCAGATTATGATCTACATGTGTACCGAGTTTAGTCAAAATCGGACGAACGTTGTGGAGACGGTATCGAGTTTATTCAAAATCGGACGAACGATGCGGATTTGTATAAGGCACAAACATACAGACAGACAGCTGGAAGATTTTTTTGACCTAGCCTAGGAGATTTCCCGTATTAAGACCTACCTGTCTGCCAAGTTTGGTCCAAATCGGTCAAACGGTGTGGATTTGTATAAGGCACAAACATACAGACAGACAGCTGGTAGATTTTTTTGACCTAGCCTAGGAGATTTCCCGTATTAAGACCTACCTGTCTGCCAAGTTTGGTCCAAATCGGTCAAACGGTGTGGATTTGTATAAGGAACAAACAAACAGAAAAACAGACAGACACGTGATTTTTTTATATATATAGATAAAGATATCATCTATCAACGTAAACGTCTAGCAAATGTAATGATCTTTTTGCCAAATCTGTTAAAGTGTCGAATAAATAAAAGAAAGAAAAATCAGTTTTTATTATTTATTTTTTTGTCGACTGTTATTTCCGAATCCCTCCAATCTCCAACTTGCTATCCATTTGGAGAGTTGTAAAACTACCCATTTACAGTGCTGTAAAAGTGAATTTCTCTCTCCTACTTATTAGTACAGGAACAATTTACATAATTGGAGAGAGGTCGGAACGCCATCTCTCTGAATTATTGAAACTACTCGGACGTACACAAAGCTCCAGAGCGGTTATGAATAATTTTGGGATCCGGTGCAAACAGAGGACTAATGCTTCTGGGGATGTGCGACGGGTCATATTGTTTTACATAGTCCCGCACTCATAACCACATTTACTACAAATGGAAAGGGAGATCATTTATATTAAATTCATAATTACTTTTATAAGTGCACCAGCTGGACTTGCTAGTTTATCTCATATATATATATTTATTTATTTATTCATTGTATTTACGAGCCCGCAAAGTAGCGACTTGCTCGTTATATTGTTACATTTTATTATAGGCACATTGACCTATACTAAATTCTAATATCTAATGATAATATTCTTAAGAATACAATAATATTAACCTACAATACCACATGATATTAATTACAATTTGGATATATATTACATAATATGCTACTAATACTATTAAATAATATTAATAATTAAAATATTAACACTAAAATATTAATAACTAATAATACTAATACTACTACTAATAATACTACTACAATTTTTTTAGCTTAAACATACTTATATTTCACATTGAGGTTTAATATATGTTCTTTATGTGAGCACTTTTAGTTCATCTGGCTGGTAGAGGTTCATGATACCTTGCAATGATAATGAATAATTGTATTCAATAATACTTCATCTTTATATTTCATTATAAATGTTTTTGGTTTTTAAATGCTGAATAATGGTGTCTATATGTGGGCTACCTTCAGTTAATATCTCTCGCATGTCGTGTGGTAAGTCTAAGTAGTCCCGTTCTCTGCAGTCTGTCAGTATGTGTTTTACTGTCAGTCTCACATTACAGATTCTGCAGAGTGGTTCGTCTTGTCGAGTCATTAGATGAGAATGAGTCAAGTGTGAATGGCCTATTCTGAGCCTGGTAACTACAACTTCTTCTCTTCTTGTGTATCGATTTCTTGACGGCCAGGCACCTACGCATTCTTGGGCTAATATTTGACTCAAAACTAACATGGCTTCCCCATTTGAAAGAACTCTCTATTAAGTGCAAGAAATCCTTGAACATACTAAAGATTTTGAGTAATACGAAGTGGGGTGCTGACAGATGGTCTATGCTTACAGTGTACAGAGCTTACACCAGGTCACTTCTGGACTACGGCTGTATAGCATATTCATCTGCCAGTGCGAGCGCCCTCAAAATGTTGGACTCAATACACTCGACAGGAATCCGACTAGCTATAGGCGCATTTAAATCCAGTCCATGCAACAGCCTGTATGTTGAGGCAGGCGAGCCACCATTGCAACACAGGCGTCAGATATTATGCTTAAAATACTTTGCTAAAATCAGATACCTACACAATAAATGCACACAGTCACTCATCGAAAACCAATATCAAAACACTTACAATCGAAGAAGCGCAAGACAAAAACCATTAAACATAAGAATACAAGAAAACACACAAAACACCGGTTTATTATCACAAACCTACACACTCCAACAACTTACATTTCCACCATGGAGGGTTAAGAACTTAGAAATAAACACTAAATTATCAAAATTTAAGAAAGATGACCCTATCTCTATCCATTTTTACCAAAATGAATATAATAAATTAACATCTTCAAATCCAGATGCTCTCCTTATTTTCACGGATGGGTCAAAAACACTAGAAGGCACTGGATCTGCAGCAGTTATTCATTCAAACTCTTTTCAATTAAGAATTGCTGATAACTCTAGCATTTTCACTGCCGAATTACATGCCATTTTACTACCTCTTCAAAATGTAATCATTCTTCCAAACCAAAAGATCCTAATTTTTTCGGATTCACTAAGTTCTTTGCTCTCCCTAAGTAACATGTATGAAACAGATCCAATAATCACACAAATTTTTGAACAAGTACACCGACTACAAAGTCATAATGTACACATTGAAATGGTGTGGCTACCTGGACACACAAACTTCCCAGGAAACACTGACGCCGACAAAGAAGCAAAAATTGCAGCAAAAAGGTTAGGAACTCACGAACACCGAATGACGTTACAAGACACTTACCTGCAGATTACAACACACATTATAAACAAATGGCAAAATACATGGACGTATATATATATATATATATATATATATATATATATATATATATATTTATATATATATATGAGCTCCGTGTCATCGTGTGTTTGTTCCTTATACAAATCCATACCGTTTGACTGATTTTGACCAAACTTGGCACACGGATAGCTCATGATCCGGGACATATCATATGCTAGGTCAAAATTGTCTAGGACTCACAGTTCGGAGGTCACGGGTTCAAAACTCTGAATCCAAACAGTTACAGAAGATAATTGTCACTTTTGAAAAATGGCATATTCACCAAGACGGATCGTAACGGAACATCATTCTATCATATGTTGAATATTGTCTGTTCTTTAACAAGTGAAGTCCAAAGCTAAATACGCTCCTGTTTTTTCATATCTGGTTGCCGATAACTGCAAGGTTCCAACTTCGAGTCACCCTGTAGAACGATTATTTTTCTATTCTTTAACTTTATTTGCGTTATTAGATTTTGATATTACTTATTTCATTTCTAATTTATTTCCATTTTTTTTTGCACTAACTATGAGCACAATTATTTAACTGTTCAATGAAACAGGTTTTGTAATCTGTAAATGCACATTATTTATTGCTATACATATAAAAACTGCATGATGCTTAAGATAAATTCTCTTAATTTCTGTTGGAGAAAATGGAGCAACACTGAATGGACTTTAGCAAGACTGGTCCTAGAAGCCATTTTTCATTTGTTCCAACAAAACCTTTAACATTTTTAAGCTGGGTGTGGTTGTCTCAATTTGCTCTTATATTTTTATACAATATAAAGTAGGTGTAGTATAGCTAACCAGGGATCAGCTTTTTAATATAAAGTAGGTGTAGTATAGCTAACCAGGGATCAGCTATTTAATATAAAGTAGGTGTAGTATAGCTAACCAGGGATCAGCTATTTAATATAAAGTAGGTGTAGTATAGCTGACCAGGGATCAGCTATTTAATATAAAGTAGGTGTAGTATAGCTAACCAGGGATCAGCTATTTAATATAAAGTAGGTGTAGTATAGCTAACCAGGGATCAGCTATTTAATATAAAGTAGGTGTAGTATAGCTAACCAGGGATCAGCTATTTAATATAAAGTAGGTGTAGTATAGCTGACCAGGGATCAGCTATTTAATATAAAGTAGGTGTAGTATAGCTAACCAGGGATCAGCTATTTAATATAAAGTAGGTGTTTAAACATATAGATATAAATACAAGCCAAGTCATATATTTTTACTTAGATTCCAACATATATTCACAATATTAATAAGTTATAATCTATTACCTGCAGTCAGTAAGTCATGGATGTCTTTCGGAATGCCTGTGCGTCTCCGTCTTTGTCAGTCCAGTTTTCAGTAAAATTGTTAATTGTTCTTGGTGTACTGAAAAGTGTAGATAATGACTTATTCTTATCCTTGTAAGCACCACGTCTTTGTTATTCGATAACTGATTGTTCAGAAATACACATTTTCCATTATTTCATGTATTTTGATGTTTATAGTCTATGCCCATGTATTTTTACGGCACACCGACTTCTGGGCCATTAGCGCCGACATCCCTAGTGCAGCGAGGAATTTTCTCTACGAGCCGTGAGATGAGAAAATTCCTGCCGCCGGAGGGACTCGAACCTACCATCCCCCCAATGAGAATCTAAGGCGTTAGCCACTAGAACACAGTGAGACCCCACAAACTTATTGTTGGCTTTATTACATTTCAGGACGGTCACTAAGGTACAATACAGCAGCAGTGTGCGTTTAACTGAATATTTCACTCCGATGGCCATTTATATATGCATATTGCTGTTTGCACAAGCTGAAACAACAGCAACAACGCGATTCAACTAGCCGTCCTGCTCCTTCAGTGTGGATTGAGTTGTTATTCATTCGAGTGATATAAAAGTTAGTAAATTTATTATGAAAATACAAACAGCCCTAAAGAATCTAAGAAAATTTAGTGTTGATCACGGTTTATAGCCTCAAAGATTTGATTTGCCTAATTCTAAGTCGTTTATCTGTTCGAAGGCTCGGATTAAAAACAGAATTAGATTGGAATGTTAACTATTCATAATTAGGCAATGTTGGTATACAACTTCTTCTCTGAAGAATAACTTTTTTTAATTATTCTGTAAAAAATAATAAAATCACAAAATTATTCTAAGAAACATTAAACACAACCTGTCTTCTAATGTACACATGGGACCTAATGCATGTGTGGAGATGTAATGACTGGACAGGTGACCACTGGCGACCAATGAGAAGCATCCAGGAACAGCCAATAGGAACGAGCGCTCAGCCGAGCTTCCCCGACTTCGACCGAGGCACCCCTATGACTAGGGGCGTTCCTGCTGGCCAGAACACATTCCGATCCGGCGCTCTCTCCAGGACAGTTCAGCTCTCTCAAGACCAGACTCCAGCCAGCCATGCACTCAGGACCAAGCAACCGGCGTTCCAGCAACCATCCAGCCATGCACTCAGGATCACGGACCTAGCCACTTGCTCGACCTCTATCTCTGGACAAAGTACGAAGCCGCCGTCTCAAAGTACGTCTAAAACAACTTTTTCACCAGGGCAAAGAGAAAAATAACTTCTGTGGAAATATTTGGAAATCTACTTTCGTCTTCTATAGACAACTTCATATATTGATAGTGAAATTCGACGAAGAATGGGGAAATACCTTATTCTAACTTTAACCATCTTTCCGACGACCATATTTTTAAATTGAATACAATATTAAATTTATACCTGGTCCCCAAATTTAAATACTTAATTTCTAATGTGTTTGTCATTTCTAACCTATTTGTTAAAAAAAAAGTATTCATGAAATTAATAAAAGTTGCTTTTCGGTCATTTTAGATTGTAAATATTAATGGAAGACATAGTTGACATTTTCCCAGTAAGTTTATATTCTGGATGAAATTTTGTTTTGTTAATTTTTCTAGTCTCCTTTGTAATTCTTCTATCGTTCATCATAGTCTCTTTGTTTCTTTTTCAGTAAATATTACTTTTATCAGATAATTGGTTGAATGTGAGCATTTCTAGAGAAGTGGAAGAAACTTTCTCCCTTATTTAGGTATTGCTCTAAATATATTAGCTCATTTATGGAAAAGGAAGCTGTAAATTATCAATGCTTCAAATAATCTAAAGATAACAAACACAAAACAAAAAAAAAAGGAAAAAAAAGAAAAGAAAAGAGAAAAAAAAAATTAAGCTGAATGTATGTGCCCGTATAAATCTTATTTATTTATTTATGAACGTCCGCTAGCTAGGCGAATTGACAATTGATATAATACATATGAATAAACCTAAAATCGTACAATTATACAATATAACTTATACGACAAATTTTAAGTTAAAAATAGAAGTAAAGACAAAAACTGGTACTTATAAACATTCAAAACATGAGACTAATTGTATGATAATTTATTATTTATTTATTTCATATGTAAAACGAAATAATAAAACAAAATTTTAATATAAAAATCAGAGTATGAAAAATCAGATATAAATCTACTATATATTTGTATAATACCACTCACCACCTATCATCGCCCAGCACAAACCACTTGACCGAAAAATTTCAAATTCTGCATGGACACTCCCTTTAGAACATAAACACTCGCTAAGAAAGGATTTTTTGATATTCAAATATTTCATTCATAATATTATTTTTATTTGAGGTTCATTTCAACCATGATGGCAGACCTTCAATTACTAGAAATAAACTGTGATTTTGACCCTCATAGAGATTACTCTATATCTGGTGATGGTCCATTCGAGGTAATAATATCCGGAACCCTTGCAAAGCCTCCTCACCTATCAGCATCCCTTGATAATGCTCCCAAATATAATGAGTGGTTCCAGATGACATCTTGGATTCATAAATTTTTAAATTTTAACATACATTTACTATTGAGAAGTTTGTTTATATTGTGGTTAGAGGTTTCTTTTATAGGTTACGAAATTCAATGATTTTTTGGTTTAAGCAATTCATTCGTGACACGGCGGCGCTCCGGACCTTCCCGACGAGGAGAAAGCCGACGAAATGGCCAAAAAGGGAGCAGGCTAGGAGCAACCTGAGACTCTCCAATCCTTACAAGCAGCAAGAAGCTAAATTGAGACCAAAATATCTAGCCATACTAAGGAACTCCTAAAAATTTTCTACACAGGAAAAATGTTGGAAAACCTAGCAACCCCAGGTCACATCCCTGAGGATCTGTTTTTTGACACTGGCCCGGAGCGCCCCAATGTCAAGAAACATTATACTTTGATTAGTTATGAATTGATGAATAACTTAAAGTATGACGGGAACCTAACCTAATAAACTGCACAAAATTCTGTAGTAGCGTTAATTTTGATGATACATTATTTAATGCAATCAAATGACTTCTTATCTGCCGTGACAAAGCACGGGTATTCAGCTAGTAAATTATGTAGGAGTTAAGAGTTGTTAAAAATGTATAGCTATGTTAATATTTTTGTAAATGTTAGTATTTTTAAGATGTTTCATTATTGCTTCAAAATGATCACTACCATCTGTTAGAAGTTCGGTTAATTAATCCTAGAATGACACGCTTCTAAAAGTCAACCTTATCAGACACTCTGGGGTATGGTACACCCAGACATATAAATTGATGTAAAATATAAGTGATAAGACCTGCAATGCTTATAATGTATTTTGAAATAACTAATTAGTCTAGGAAACAAAAAAAAAATCATTTCAAAATGGATTTTGTTCAGATGTATTTCGAAAAATCTCGATAAAATAAAATTTAACGATCCAACTAGCTGCAAAATAAAACAAAATTCAATTTTCTTCCTAAATAACAACATTTTTTGTATGGCTCTTAAACACATAAAAATATGAAGTAAAGTAAAAGATTCATAAAATGTGGCAGAAAAGTCATTTTTTGAATTATATAAAATACATAGTGGAGGCCCTGAATGGACCTCTGTGATTCACTAGACTGCAGGCATATTGCTGGCCTGTGTTCGTTGCAAATAGCTCTCTTTCATTGCATACAGGTAAATTTCATCTTTCTATCCTTTAACCTTTCACAAAACGAACTCCTTTCATGTTTTTCTTGCCTCTAAAGGCCAACAATTGCTTATCACAAGAACCATTTCAAAAGGGGTATAATATTTTTCAAAATTGTTCATAAAAATTTCCCTAATGTCTCTAATAGGTGCCATTTTGTAACCTTCCTCTCTTGTCTTGCCAGTTTATCGTCAAATCTCCAGCAGTAGTAGAGGAAGCTCAACCTATTCATGGGCATGACGAGTCGAAATAAAGAAAAGAAGGAAAATCTTCTAATGTGACTTTACGGGATTTATTCTCTCCTGAAATATATAACAATCCAGTAAATGCCCGGATTTCTACCTGATCATTATCTTTTTTATGTCTGAACAGAATTGATCGCGTCCCGCATTCTAAGAATTTCATCGTTTGTACACTTAGTTATTTCACAGATAATATCTGGTGAAAATAAGAGGTTCCTTGTCTCCAAAGGGCTGGGAATATCCTTAGCAGGACCCTTAGGCCCAGGTAAATGTCTTACTATACTATTTTGTTTTGTTTTGCCACTTCTCGTAGAACAATTACACTAACGACACACTGCGGTGTGAGATACCCTGAACAGTTACACTAACGACACACTGCGGTGTGAGATACCCTGAACAGTTACACTAACGACTAAAGACTACTTCAGATTACTACAAGTAGCAAAAAAGACTGTCACATGGCAGATAATGATTAAAATAGATTATGTTATGCATGATTTAATCAATGTTTAAACATTCCTGGGGTGTGTGACACCCTAGTGAGTCGTTCTAGGGTTAAGTCCAAAGGTATAAATCGTAGAATAAGAAGGTACGCCCAGAAAAGTTATGCGGGTTAGTATTCTCTCCTTTATTTATTCTGGGCCTCATCCATATGCTAAATCTTCCAATACTTTGGACATCCTGGTATCTAGAATTATCAGGATTTCCTGAACCTACCTATAGTCGCTGAGAGAACCCCTAAATATTTCACTGTATCCCCATTTAGTACATATGCCCCTATCAGGTTTACAATATTTATCACGTCGTAATGTCGTATCGCGTTACCTACCTTCGTTATACGAACCAAGATTAATGATCCAATATTTCATAAGGATTTGAGCAGACTTTCAACACTCTGACAACACACGTCCTCTCTAATCCTCGATACATTTTCTAGAGAGGAAATTTTCGCCTAATTCAGATATATGAAATAAAAAAAATACCTAAATAAAGTTTCATTAAATTATGAAATTCGCAACAAAAAGGACGTTTGTTTTGTGTAGTGAATCGACTGCCAGAGTCTGACCCTTTGTTGTCAGGTAAAAGAAAATACTCTAGCAATATAGGATTTTTCCAATTTCACTACACTGTACTAATGTGACCCCGTTTTACGGTAGTATATATATATATATATATATATATATATATATATATATATGTGTGGCTGTACTTCTCTCTCTCTCTCTCTCTCTACCTCTCTCTCTCTCTCCCGCTCTCTCTCTCTCTCTCTCTCTCGCCCTCTCTCTCTCTCTCTCTCTCCCTCTCCCTCTCTCTCTCTCTCTCTCTCTCTCTTCTCTCTCTCTCTCTCTCCCTCTCTCTCTCTCCCTCTCTCTCTCTCTCTCCCTCTCTCCCGCTCCCTCTCCCTCTCCCTCTCCCTCTCCCTCTCTCTCTCCCTCTGCCTCTCCCTCTGCCTCTCCCTCTCCCTCTCCCTCTCCCTCTCCCTCTCCCTCTCCCTCTCCCTCTCCCTTTCCCTCTCTCTCTCTCTCTCTCTCTCTCTCTCTCTCTCTCTCTCTCTCTCGGCAAACGAATGAGACCCTTTTCAAAGAGGTATGTGTAATTCTTGAAACAAATCAGTCATATCCTCTAAATATAACTAAATTCCAAATGAACATCAATAATAACTAGCTAGTTATATTAGACTAATTAGAAAACTAACTACCCTAGCCTATTGATTTTGTTTTTAAATGTAATATTAATTTACCTATCCCCCCCTTGCTGTTACAAATCTGCACAATAATTTGTAATATCATCATTTATCTGTTAATTTCTATAAATCGTATATCTCTTTTCGCCAAATCTGCAAAAAAAAAAAAACTTAATGAGTGACAGAAGCCAATATATAGAAAACACATTAAACTTCTTCAAGTAAATCAGTCAAAATGACGGTGTCTATTTAAATTATTGGTGGAATATGAATATCAACAATACCATTTTAATAGTCATCATTTAAAAATAGGACTATTACAGTAATTTCCTACTAATATCTTAGTGTTTTTTATTTCGAAGTTCGTAGAAATTTCGTTATAAATTGATTGTTAAAATACGAATTTCCTACAATTACCTGTCTAATTGACGTGGATGCAATTTTTCTTGAAATATTTTACCTAAATGTGTAAAGATTCCGAGGGAGGATGTAGAGAATGATAAAGCTCTACACGTCTTGTGGGCGGGGGGGGAGGGAGGTCACGAGCATGGAAGTATAATAATACATTTTTAATACTTTTTCTTCAGCAAAGAGCACATATTGCCGCGGCTAAAAGATTATGCCTTTTGTTATATTTTAAGAATTGAAGAGTTTTCCTGGGAAAAGGAGATTGCTTCATTCTATCGCAGTTGGGTGTTATAAACGCCATATTGTGCTTAAAAGAATGATTAAGGTCCAATCGCTTTTTGCGAACGTTGCTCGAGGTATGAAGCTGCCTGTCAGTTGCTCGAGGTATGAAGCCTGCAAGAAATCCGTAGCGCCTACATGGCCAACAAATACGTCAAAATAATATTTGTAACAAGTATGAATAAGTAGAACACATATTATTTTGAGGTATTCGTGGGCCTAGTCCTACGGCTATCTTGCAACAAACTAATACGACAGACAGCTTCATCAATCGAGCAACGTTGGAAATAGTGGACTACTATGGACTACAACAAGGCAAGCAGGATGTCAGAATAGGAGGATGTGACAATTGAAGCGATCTGTAATATTCCTTTTATTTTTTTTTTTATAAATAAAAAATGTATAATAACAATACATTGCATTGATATGACTTATAAAGGTATTAAAAACAATTTGTTATTTTCATATTTAACTCAAATCACAAGGTTTTTATTTATTCATTTTTCTTTTACTTGAAGTTTTAGCCGTATTATGACTAGAAGAAAAATAAAGTATTACCAGATAATAAAACCCTTCTTATTCTTTTTTTTTTTTTTTTTTTTTTTTTTTATGGCCAAATTCAAACACTTATCGTTGCCCTATTACTTATTGGTGATATTGCGGGTTATCTTTTCTTGGTGGGGATTTTAATGTAATATATTTGCTTTGGGATCATGGAATGATAATAATTATGGTAAAAAAAAAGTCCGACTCGCAGGAACTGCGTCATCTTAGCGCGGTTCCATTCATATCCCTAGTGTTATTTTGTAGACTTAGAATAGAAACAGTTATTACTTTGTTTGGATCATTCCTCATGTAAACAAATATGAAAAAAAAAACAACAAGATTTTCGGCTAGGGATGAAACTATCCTAAGCAGAAATTACTCTTTCTGCCGTCCCAAGTTTCGGTCTACGAAGACTCTTCTACGAATATATTTCTAATTTACTTAACTTGCAGTGCTAACATATCCATTTTACTTTTAAATGCAATTAAACAAAATAAAATTGTACATGAAAATGAGAAAGTAGTGTTATTTTTTATTGAACTAAGGCCACATTCAACCACAAAATATAATTATATTTCTAGTATAGCATTTGGCTGCATGACTTCCTACAGGTAAAGGTAACTGTCAGCTGTCCTAGAATGCTTGATGAGAACAATGAATCTTGATTTATGAAGTGCAATAAAAGCCTACCTGAACCGGCAGACTACCTCGACCCGGACTGACCCTACACGGCGAATATTTACGTTTTCAGTTCTGTTACAGGTTCAAAGAATTTGTATTTATTCCCCTGTTTTATTGAGAAATACATCCTCCTCCTAGAAGCAATAACGAAATAACAAGAAATAAAAACAGAAAAAAAGAACCGTATAAATAAACGAAATCAATTATCGTTTATCGAACTTCTAAGTTATATGTACTTATTTCTCCGTTTGACATCGCCTAATAAAAACTTTCTTCAGAACCTGTTTTCTAGAGCATTTAGTAAGCTTTCGAATGGTAACCATCCGTTTACCAAGATTCTCAACCGTTTTCGAGATATTAAGGAAAGTATATGACGTTTCCAAAGCTTTTCATCTCTATTAATAAATTATTTTAATTTAACCCTTCCTTAACTCCAAACGTAAGTAAATTTTCAGCATACTAGTTTTGATGAAATTAGAACATGCAGAAAATGTTTCAACTGAATCCCATAATTCGAAGTACCAAAATCAAAGACAAAAAAAACGTTCGAATAAACAAAATCAATTACTTCAAAGTTTAAGCACTTATTTATCCGATTGACATCGCTTATTCAAAACTTTCTTTAGAACCTTTTTTGTAGACCATTTAGTAAGCTTTCGAATGGTAACATTTCGCTTCCCAAGATTGTCAACGGTTTTCGAGATACTAACGAAAGTATAAAAGGTTACCAAAACTTTTCTTGTCTGTTAATAAAATATTTTATTCTAACCCTTCCTTTACTCCAAACGTAACCAAAATTTCAACATATTAGTGTTGATAAAATTCGAACTTGCAGAAAATGTTTCAACTGAATCCCATAATTCTAAGTACCAAAATCAAAGACAAAAAGAACAGTTCGAATAAGCGAAATCAATTACTTAAAAGTTTTAAGCACTTATTTCTCCGATTGACATCGCTTATTCAAAACTTTCTTTAGAACCTTTCTTGTAGACCATTTAGTAAGCTTTCGAATGGTAACCTTTCGCTTCGCAAGATTTTCAACCGTTTTCGAGATATTAAGAAATTATACGAAGTTCCCAAAACTTTTTATTATTTCTGACAACAGAAAATTGGTCTCATTTTACCTATCCTGTTTTACACACATATACATTTTCCTTACAAATACAACATAAGAAATTACAAAAATAAAAAGCAATAAAAAACCAAGGGAAAGAGACAAAAATTACAAAAAGAACGACAAAAACCCGTTCATAAGAACAAAACAGACGTATTTGAAGTTTTAAGCACTTATTTCTCCGATTGACATAACCTTATCAAAAATAGTTTTAGAATCATTTTTGTAGAGAATTTAGTAAGCTTTCAAATAGTTTCAATCCACTTACCACGATTTCCCAACCGTGTTCGAGATATTAATGAAAGTATACGACATTTCCAAAACTTTTCATGTCTGTTCATAAAATATTTTATTCTAACCCTTCCTTAACTCCAAACGTAACATAACTTTTAACATATTAGTTTTAATGAAAGTAGAACATGCAGATAATGTTTCAACTGAATCCCGTTATTCTAAGTACCAAAATCAAAGACAAAAAGAACAGTTCGAATGAGCGAAATCAATTACTTAAAAGTTTTAAGCACGTATTTCTCCGATTGACATCGCTTATTCAAAACTTTCTTTAGAACCTTTCTTGTAGACCATTTAGTAAGCTTTCGAATGGTAACCTTTCGCTTCGCAAGATTTTCAATCGTTTTCGAGATATTAAGAAATTATACGAAGTTCCCAAAACTTTTAATTATTTCTGACAACAGAAAATTGGTCTCATTTTACCTATCCTGTTTTACACACACATACATTTTCCTTACAAATACAACATAAGAAATTACAAAAATAAAAAGCAATAAAAAACCAAGGGAAAGAGACAAAAATTACAAAAAGAACGACAAAAACCCGTTCATAAGAACAAAACAGACGTATTTGAAGTTTTAAGCACTTATTACTCCGATTGACATAACCTAATCAAAAATAGTTTTAGAATTATTTTTGTAGAGAATTTAGTAAGCTTTCAAATAGTTTCAATCCACTTACCACGATTTCCCAACCGTGTTCGAGATATTAATGAAAGTATACGAAGTTTCCAAAACTTTTCATGTCTGTTCATAAAATATTTTATTCTAACCCTTCCTTAACTCCAAACGCAACATAACTTTCAACATATTAGTTTTAATGAATTTAGAACATGCAGATAATGTTTCAACTGAATCCCGTTATTCTAAGTACCCAAACCAAAAACGGTATTCAAAAACTATTTTTCCAATTTTCTCGACAACGGTTAAAGCTATCGCCTTGAAAATGGTTTCATTCGTTTTTCTAGCCCAAGAAGCCTATAAAACGAGTACTTACAAGCTTATGAACTCAAAAACGTAAGCGTTACGATTTTTTCTGCGCGAATTTCGCCCCAAACGCCATCTTCCAGTGGGCGGATTTTGCTGGTTAACGAACTTGACCTTTCAAATTGGACGACAGATTTTTGTACCAAATTTCATCAAAATCGGACCATTCGTCTTCTATTTAGAGAGCGAACAGACAAATATATATATATATATATATATATATATATATATATATATATATATAAATAAATAAATATATACATATATATATATATATATATATATATACAAATTTGAACCACCGTTATTTTCGGTTTCTAGGGGTTCTGAAACGCAAAATTATCTAGTCGGCACTTCCGGATTGTTTCATTGTATCAACCTTATAAGCGGGGTTCCTCCCTATGGGGGAGGGAGGGACCGCGCTAAAAAAAAAGAAAAGAGGAATATTATAATGATAAAGTTAAATAATATGTCAAATGAGCCTTTTTATCCTATACTGAGTATTCTTGAGACAGATTTGCTCGTCTTTGGTTAATGTAACGATTTTATTGTTTCATAGTACATTATTTTAAGGCTTCCTGGGTACGCACTTGATAATGTGCCTCAACCAGGGGGATATATTATTTTTTACAGTGGGCCATACTAATCCAGGCTGCTGAGGGGCTGCAGCCCCCCCGTTGAAATTTTTATGTAATCGGTAAAAATGTGTCATAACAATCTCAAAAATAAATTAAATAAGATCACTGAGTTCAGAATTTTTTTTGGGCGTAATAGTGTATTAGTTGGCCAACTTGTCCAAGTTCTAGGTTGTTAGTATTCCATACCCCCCAAATCGCCCCGGTGTTCCCCCCTCCCCGAAAATTCATCCTATATGCGTCCCTGGTTCGATTGCCTACATATACTTCTTGTAAACTATCTTGGCTTCCGGTCGATAATTCTTCTGTCCTTCGGATCAGCACCCATTTCCATATAAGAGCTATATCAGCTATATATAAGCTATATTAAGCTATACATATATTCCGATACCTAATTAGACCCAGAAATGTTATGTGGGTTCGCATTCCAATACTTTGGACACCCTTGTATCTAGAATTATCAGGATTTCCTGTATCTACCTATAGTCGCTAAGAGAACACCTAAATATTACACTGTATCTCCATGCTTTAGAACATATGTCCCTCTCAGGTTTACAATCTTTATCACGTCCTAGTGTCGTATCACGTTACCTACCCTCGTTATACGAACGAAATTCACTACAAAAAGGACGTTTGTTTTGTGTCGTGCATCTACTGCTAGAGTCATATATCGTAAAATGTGGTCACGTGAAATTGGTAATAACCTGTACTGCTCATGAATGCTTATAAATTTGTCTAACGTCTAATTCCAACCCTTTGGATTAGTCATTTTGTTTTTTTTTTCGCTTTTGGTAATTGTGTGCGCATAGCGTTTTGAAGTATGTAAGAAAATTTATGTTAGAATATTTTCATGTTTGCACATATATTTTTTAATTTAATCTAAGTTTTTAAACTTAAGTTGGATCCTTTCCAAATAGCAAAGTAGCAGGTTCACCACAAATTTTGTACTTCATAGATATGTACAATATCTGCTTTGAGAAGTCCATGAGCGTGTTTACCAGCAGTTCTTCCTGTTCGGGACGGAAGAAGATTCCTGGAGTCCTGTTTTTCTTCCCGAGTATAATTGATGATTTGGCACTAGAATGGAAGAGATCCAGGCCCCCCACAATGGATTGAATCATCAATCAACATCCATCCACATTGGATGAAATTGATTTTTCCAACGCCGATCAATTTATTGGAATCAATTCATAATTAGGCTCTCGCCTCGTGGCAATGTTGCGTTAAATTTTATTTTACATAACGGTTAAAGTCTAGTGGGTTAAATATTTCACTATTGGAAGAAAACCCAGTTTATCATGTCAATCAGGAAGTACTGACAGGTATTGTAGACTCATCACTCATTTAATTTCTTTTAAATTATCTTTTATTTTACATAACGGTTAAAGTCTAGTGGGTTAAATATTTCACTATTGGAAGAAAACCCAGTTTATGATGTCAATCAGGAAGTACTGACAGGTATTGTAGACTCATCACTCATTTAATTTCTTTTAAATTATCTTTTATTTTACATAACGGTTAAAGTCTAGTGGGTTAAATATTTCACTATTGGAAGAAAACCCAGTTTATGATGTCAATCAGGAAGTACTGACAGGTATTGTAGACTCATCACTCATTTAATTTCTTTTAAATTATCTTTTATTTTACATAACGGTTAAAGTCTAGTGGGTTAAATATTTCACTATTGGAAGAAAACCCAGTTTATGATGTCAATCAGGAAGTACTGACAGGTATTGTAGACTCATCACTGATTTAATTTCTTTTAAATTATCTTTTATTTTTTCGCAATATTATACAATTTTTTTTTGCCCGCCTATTTTCTTCGTTTAATACCTTTAACAGTTTCTAGAGCAGAACGGAATGATTTTCCATAAGAGTTTAGATTGGGATGTATGAATCGAATAAATGCCGGCATGAAGTTTTGATCTGCCACTTGCAGATTTCATACAGCTCTATAGCCGAGAGCAAGTTTCATTTTCACCTGGTCTGATGTATTACCCGGGAGAAACAAATTGTGCTATCCTGAGCAGCTATGGACGTGAACATTCAGACCCATGCTACAGATTTGTTATTAAACACCATACATATTCTCTTTCGTGTGCCAAATGAAGTCCTAATAAAATCTCTCTCTCAATATATATACAGTAAGTAGTTGGTAACAGCTTTATTCAGTCTTCATACATTTTATTAGCGCGGTTCCTCCCTCCCCCATAGGGAGGAACCCCACTTATAAGGTTGATACAATGAAACAATCCGGAAGTGCCGACAAGAAAATTTCGCGTTTCAGAACCCCTAGAGACCGAAAATAACGGTGGTTCAAATTTGTATATATATATATATATATATATATATATATATATGTATATATTTATTTATATATATATATATATTTGTCTGTTCGCTCATTTTTGGCTTCCCTGATGGTCCGATTTTGATGAAATTCGGTACAAAAATCAGTCGTCTAATTTGAAAGGTCAGCAAAATCCGCCCACTGGAAGATGGCGTTTGGGGCGAAATTCGCGCAGAAAAAATCGTAACGCTTATGTTTTTGAGTTCATAAGCTTGTAAGTACTCTTTTTATAGGCTTCTTGGGCTAGGAAAACGAATGAACCCATTTTCAAGGCGATAGCTTTAACCGTTTTCGAGAAAATTGGAACAATAGTTTTGAATACCGTTTTTGGTTTGGGTACTTAGAATCACGGGATTCAGTTGAAACATATTGTGCATGTTCTACTTTCATTAAAACTAATATGTTGAAAGTTATGTTACGTTTGGAGTTAAGGAAGGGTTAGAATAAAATATTTTATGAACAGACATGAAAAGTTTTGGGAACTTTGTATACTTTCCTTAATATCTCGAAAAAGGTTGAGAATCTTGGGAAACGGAAGAATACCATTAGAAAGCTTACTAAATGCTCTACAAAAAAGGTTCTGATGAAAGTTTTGATTAGACGATGTCAATCGGAGAAATAAGTGCTTAAAACTTTAAAGTAATTGATTTCGCTGATTCGAACTGTTCTTTTTGTCTGTTTTTATACCTTGTTATTTTTTGACTGCTTATAGTTGGATAATGTATTTGATAATAAATCAGGTTAAGAAAAATAAGAAAAACAATTTAATCCTAGAGATATGGATTTCCAAGATATAGTTTTTCAAATGCCTAGCGGGGTCCTTCCTAGGGCGGGAACCCATGCAGGTAAGATCGTAAATAAGACCTTTCTTGAAAGTAAAGATGGAACTGTCAACTTTGGTCCTCCTCTGCCTCCCGGCACTTTCATTTCTGACGAAGGCTACCAATGAGTAGCCAAAACGTCCTAAATATATATTTTTTTAACAAAAATCGTATTGAGGTTTCTTTAGCCGAATCCCAACCACTCCATCTTTACTTATCACCTCGACGGCTAACTATCTAATCTTCATGTTTTCTATGTGTACCCAAAATAATAACAGCTTCTATTTTAATCATTTTAAATGAGTCTAGATATAAGAACGGAACCGCGCAAAGATGATGCAGTTCCTGCGAGTCGGACTTTTTTCAAGTTACATAAGGTGCGCCATGCCCCCTATTAAATATTTTAATTAACTGTGGTTATATATACTTTGATTTTTTTACAGTCTTTTTCTTATTATTTTTAGCGTAAGCATGCTTTAGCGATGACTAAACTGAAAAAAAGTGTCCGCTGGCGCGGTGGCCAAATACAAAAAAAGAAGACTATGTTATACAGTCGATTTTTTTTTTAAGCAATTACGTTTCTGAATTAAAGCAGAAGGGTCTAAACGAATTAATTTTTTTATAACGGGTAACGTTTTAATTCACAAATATTGTGCAAGCAGCAAAAGTGGCGGTGCTGAAATAAATCAAATAACAAACTATAATGGGTAATTGACCCTAGTCAAAGCACCTAATATAAAAATACATTTTTATTATATAAATAATATATATATATATATATATATATATATATATATATATATATATATTATGCTATTTCTCCTGGGTTTTCAATGTTTTGCATGTCACACTTACATGTTAGATTTTTTTTTTTTTTTTTATTATACTTATTTTCATTACGGTACTTCTATTTTAAAGTTAATATTACATGTATGTAATATTATATAAATGTATAAATAGGGGTAGCTACTACTATAATTATTTGTAAAGTAATATATATAATTATGATTCCAATGGCATATTTGTGGTTTTGATTGGATCTATGTGAAAATATTATGTAGACTGAAACCCCGTGGTTGCGAATGCTTATCAATAAATAAATAATAAAGCAATTACATAAATATAAAATAATGAAAGAGTGTTTATATTATATTGGATGTGATAGTTGCCTTTCTGACAAATGACCTCATTTTACGCAATTATGTTTTTAATTTGCTTAATAATGATAAAATAAATTACAAAATGAAGAGAGAGATAAGTTTTTAAGGAATAATTTCCTAAATTAATGTTCTGATTTCTGTATCGAATAACTAAGCGTTATTCCTTTCCGAGAATTATGTTTCCTTCCAAATGTAAATGTTTGTTCCATTTAACAATTATAATTGCAAATTCCTGAAATTCCTATTATTTTTCGAATCCTCACAGATAAATATTCATAGCCAACTAAAACCCCGCTATGAATTATAAACAGTTTTAACGACGAACTTTAAATATTACGATGTTATGTTTTATTTTCTTCTTTCCTTCAATGTTTGTGTTTAGTTAAAAATATACAAATATATTTTCAAGTTGGTTGGGAACGCTTATGCCATTTTTAGGACTTTCCTAAGAAATGTAGTAATTGATGTATCACTCATCAATGAATTTTTGGTTCCATAATGGAATTTTCCAAGATGATTAAGACATCAAGAATCTGACGAGAAAGCCGGTGTCACTTCACAAGTATGCCTAAAAAAAACAAGACATATTTCTCTTTTATATTTAGCGAAAAAACACAACTCGATACTCGACATAGGAAGAGAAAAATAACAATTGTTTAAAAGGCGTAAAACATGTAGTAGACAATGAAAAAAAAACAAAACATGTAGACGACATCTTGAGTTTAACCCAATGTGGTTAGCGTGCAGGACTGCTATGGACAATACACTGGCTCGAATCCCGTCTGAAGGGAGCTGATTTATCATTGCTAAATTCATTGACTTCACCATGGTTGAAAAATGGTGGGAGCTTGTAGACAAAAGAAATAATAGAAAACGTACCCAAGAAGACGATCATTTGATATACCTCCATTTAAATACATTTCAGTGTTGTATAGCTGAGCATATGAGCATGTTTCGGACATTATTTTTCTTTATTACCAAAAAGTTCGCAATTCATTACCCTGGGGATCGTTGTCCAGAGCAGATGAGGATTGCGGATGTGGAAAATTTCATCCGAGATGGTTCAAAAATCGAAACGCAGCGTACACTCCGACGAAAAAATTATAAAAAGGAATCAACCTGTTCCAGGCCGACAAAGTAAGATTAAACAATGAAGAAACCAACGCTCATTTGAATATGCAGAACTTGTCCTTGAAGCACTGAAACATTACTACTTCATCACCACTTGATGAAAGCTGTTACAACCGCAATCCTCATCTGTACAGGCTAAAGATACACATTTGGTGCGGATTTGCGAATCTAGTGGCTGCATACCTAGTAATGCCAACCTAATTTGGTCAAGAGTATTTGCGCAAACCTAAATTTTATTGTTATTAGCGCGGTTCCTCCCTCCTTTCATAGGGAGGAACCGCACTAATAAGGTTGATCTCATGAAACAATCCGGAAGTGCCGATTAGAAAATTTTGCGTTTCAGAACCCTTAGAGACCGAAAATAACTGTGGTTCAAATTTGTATATATATATATGTATGTATATATACATATATATATTTGTCTGTTCGCTCTTTTCCGGCCTCAATAATGGTCCGGTTTTCATGAAATTTGGTACAAAAATCTTTCGTCTAATTTGAAAGGTCAAGTTCGTTAACCAGCAGAATCCGCCCACCGGAACATGGTTTTCGGAGCGAATATCGCGCGAAAAAAATTGTTCCGCTTACTTCATATGCTCGCAAGTACTCGTTTTATAGGCTTCTTGGCCTAGGAAAACGAATGACACCATTTTCAAGGCGATAGCTTTAACCTTTTCGAAAAAATTGGAAAAATATTTGTTGAATGCCGTTTTTGGTTTGGGTACTTGGAATCATGGGATTCAGTTGAAACATTTTCTGCATGTTCAACTTTCATCAAAACTAATATGTTGAAATTTTGGTTACGTTTGGAGTTAAGGAAGGGTTAGAATAAAGTATTTTATTAACAGACATGAAAAGTTTTGGCAACTTTGTATATTTTCCTTAATATCTCTAAAACGGTTGAGAATCTTGGCAAGCGGAAGTTTACCATTCGATATTTTCTTTCCTGGATCAATCGTCTTTTATATTATTTATCCTATATTTCTTTCTAGGAAAATAACTCAGCCTACCAGAAGCAGAATTCAAACCCTTATGTCTTAAGTTGAATCCCGCAGGATAAATATCCTGCCAAGGGGCGACTCCATTATGTTAATACACATAATTGATCCCTAATTATGAAAATTAATTCCCAGATCCTTAATCTTCATTCTCCGAACACCCTTCGGATATGTCATTACGTTATTAGTGAGGATGAAATTATTCCGAATCAATGCTCCGGATTTGGACTCGGTCAAGTTTTCGGTTTATGAGTTTGATATGATTAGCATCTTCGAGAACAGCTTGGACCTCAAAAACTTCCCCCGGCGAGAGATTAGCTTAAGCCAGTTATGCCTCGAGTCCTTCGGGAATAGAAGCTCTAATGAATCACCAGCCGAAGAAATAAACTGACTGGTTGCTTCTATAAACTGACTGGTTGCTTCTATAAACTGACTGGTATAAACTCCTTCCTTCCCCAGTTCTCTCTCATAAGCCCCAATAATCAAAGAGCAAACCTCTTTTCTTCGGCTAGGCCAATTCTAAAGGCCTCGGGAACTTTCTTCCGGGAATATTGTGTTGATTTTTATTTGTATCCAGTTTCTTTTCTGGCTAGGATCATTAAAAACTTTTCACTATAGTTTCTATATATTCTTTATAAATAACTCCCAGTGGAACTGAGGCTAACACTTTGGGCCGGCCACACACTATCAGGTACAACTGATCAGGTGTACCTGTCACCCACACTCTTCTGGTACACCTGGCAGGTACAACTGATCAGGTGTTTGACACTTTACAACATGGATCCTCCAGGAGATGATCTAATTTCTATTTATTTGCTGTAATTTTTGCGATGTGTGAAAACAAAAGGAAAAAACGCAATCACGGTGTAAGGAATGGTTGAAAGAAGAAATAAATTTACCCATCTCCATCTCCTGAATGAATAAAGAGATGAACCAACAAGCCATCTAAATTTGGATCTATTTCCTTCAATTTGTCTAGTAATTTCCGGCATGCATCTTTATTGTGATAATCATCATATTTTACTTTTCACAAGCATGGTTCTCTTTTATAAATTTCTATGAAATCACCAAGAACTTCATTATTTCTTTGCGACATTTTTCACTGTAAACTGATTTGCTAAGTAAATTAATAAAAGTCCAGCAGAAGCTGCATAACTAAGCACTTTCCTCAGAGTTTGGGTAGTGTAGACTGGATTCAAGAAAAATTTGCTTAAAATATCCTACATAAATAAAATAAAAACATGAATAGTTCTCTTTTAATTTTGTAATGAGTAACTGTTCAAGTATTAATTTTGTAATTAATTTGCTTCCAGAGTTATGTTTACACAGGGTACCTACTACAATACTTAATAAATACAAAAAACTTGATAGGGTAAACCGGACAGTTATTGACACCCATAAGACTACATTCCTGCGGCGAAGTTAAAAAAAAATACTTCTTATGAAGGGATCAAACTGAAACTTGCTATAGCTCCTCTTTATCTATCCTTTGAAAGACTCAAGTGGATTTTTCTTTCAAAAGTTCAATGCATTTTAGCATATGACAATAATTATGGTAAAAAGTGCAAAAACTAGTTATTGACACCCTGTGGATGGGTTATTGACACTACAGTTATTGACACCTCTTGTACTCAACATTTTTTTTTTCTTATGTTATAATAGGTCATTATAAGGAAATAATATCACAAACATATCATAAACTTTAATGTAATATAAAAAACAATTAAAAAATTTCTTCTTTTTTTTAACATTATGAATATAACTAGTAAAAAAATAAATAAAAAAATAGATAAAAAATGCTGGTAGGTATTATGTAACATGAAATAAAATAATTACTTTACATTTCATCATCTTCATTTACATCTCCATCAAACTCCAGGATGTAACACGCAGGACAAACAAATTCATCAGACTCGTCACTTTCAGGGATATGTTCATATCCTTTTAAACATAATGAAAAATCAAATACTGCCACATTTGAAACATAGGGTTTGTTTAATTTCCCTTTTAGGAATTTTACTGTTGTTTTCCCACTCCAACCTTTTTGCTTTCTTTTTTTTTTTGAAATTTTTCTTTTTTCTTCTATATTGGTTTCCAGCATTAGTTTTCATTGTTTATTTGTGACGAATGACATGTGATGTGACAAATGAATAATTTGAATGTTTCTTTTTGGAGATACTGGCCAGTATGGCATTTAAACCCAGGGCAGCCTTTCGTTGCCAGATGGACCAAACTGATTCCCTTTGGATATCCAGGAGGAGTTGTTGTTAATAATAAATATGTGGCAGGCATAGTTTCAGGCGTGGTATGACTTTCAGTACCTTCATGAAGTCCTATGGTATCTTCATTTGGTTTTGAAATGACGATCTCTAACCAAAAACTAGCTTCAGAAACACATGCGTTGGCCCCAGAAACGGCTTCGAAAAACATTGGCAAACCATCAATATTTAAAAAAGAAATCATAATTTAGTTATTGACATGGGGTGTCAATAACAAAATACTTTGGAAAAAAATGACCAGTTATTGGCACCCCTGTATAATAATATTTAAATTGATTATTTTAATTTAAAACCACTCAAGACACTTAAATTATACATTAACAAACAATATATAGTACTTAACTTTATTGCAATAAATGTAGGAAGAGAGTAGGAACAAAAAAAATTGAATGAAAATCTTTAAGGAAATCATAACCTTGTAGCCATTAACTGGCTCTCAACTCAAGTATTGGAGGTATTAATTTTAAAGCCTTCCCTGTGGTTGTTTGTTTAATCGCGTATCTTTAAGGAAATCATAACCTTGTAGCCATTAACTGGCTCTCAACTCAAGTCTTGGAGGTATTAATTTTAAAGCCTTCCCTGTGGTTGTTTGTTTAATCGCGTATCTTTAAGGAAATCATAACCTTGTAGCCATTAACTGGCTCTCAACTCAAGTCTTGGAGGTATTAATTTTAAAGCCTTCCCTGTGGTTGTTTGTTTAATCGCGTATCTTTAAGGAAATCATAACCTTGTAGCCATTAACTGGCTCTCAACTCAAGTCTTGGAGGTATTAATTTTAAAGCCTTCCCTGTGGTTGTTTGTTTAATCGCGTATCTTTAAGGAAATCATAACCTTGTAGCCATTAACTGGCTCTCAACTCAAGTCTTGGAGGTATTAATTTTAAAGCCTTCCCTGTGGTTGTTTGTTTAATCGCGTATATCCTAGATGACTCAGAAGACCCTTCAAACATTAGTTTCCTGTATTTCTTAAAATGAAATTAGGACTAGTTCGCTTATTTCTTCAAGTTTAAGTTTGGGGAGTCAATAACTGTACGGGGTGTCAATAACAGTCTGGTTTACCCTATTTTCTTTTTTTGATATGACGCAGGAACAGGATACAGTCCCCTAATGGTAGATAGCGCTCCTTGCGAACCTACGTCTGGAGAGCTAATTCTATTGAAATATATTACAAAGTAAACCCCCCTTTCCGATTGACCGATTTAGCTCATTTTTACAACACTTCTTTCTCATGAGTTACCCACGACGCATACCCTCTTTCGTTACAATACAGCAGAAAGTACGACCGGTATGAGTATATTAGTAATTTGCGTCCGGAGTAACACCCCTCCTAATGAATCGATTTAGTTTATTTTTACAGCCCATTTTCATCTGAAGTTTACCTCTACGAATAGTGAGTTTCGTTGAAACATACCAAAATTACAGCTGATAGTGGCAAATTGGTAGTGTTGGTCCGGAGTAAACCCCCCCTTCCTAATGAACCGATTTAGTTTATTTTTACAACACATTTTTACCTGTAGATTAACATGACGAATACCGAGTTTCGTCGAAATATAACAAAAATCACGGCTGGAATGGTCAAATTAGTGTTTTGGGTTCGGGGTAAACCCCCCCTTCCGGTGGGCCGATTTTGGTGGTTAACGATCTCGTTCAATCGTTTACTAATTAAATGCTATATACCAAGTTTCGTGGCGAAAAAACAAAAACTCTGGCCGCTATCGTGTTAACAGACATATATATATATATATATATATATATATATATATATATATATTATATCTATATAGATATATATATAAATTTTAAAGGGGGGTCATTTTCGTTGTCTACTAGGTAGGGTCGATAAAGATTTGACGAAATTTTTCAAAAATTCTGTCATGTGTGCATCCTCAATAGCTACTTTCCTTCGGAGGAAAGTGCTAAAAAGGCTTCAAGGGCAAAAGAAATCAAAATTGAAAACACTAATCAGAGGTTTTGAAAACTGAGACCTGACAGGTACACCTGATAACCGCCACACACACATCAAGCCTGTCAGGTAATATGCATATATATATATATATATATATATATATATATATATATATATATATATATTTCACACATTCAAGCGAGAACATCGCCAACAAAACAGCTACCAAGGCTACGTCTACACCATCTCCTCCCTAAATACCGAAGCAGCCTGAATGTTAAGCTCTTTAACTCCCCCTAAGCCCTAGATAGAGAACTCCTCAATGGGAGCTGCTATCTTATGAAGGAACTGTAATTTCTCTACTCGAATCTCGAAATACTCTAATGCCTTCTTATCTTGGTCGGGACGAACTTCCAGAATCTCACAGTCCGTCTCTCTTCGCTCACGTGCTCTGCCTATCTGTTTCATATTTTCCTGTATTTTAGCTCCCTTCCTCCCTTCGGAGATGTTAGCTTGAAGGATTAACTCGGGAAGAGTTCGAGTTGAAAATTGTTGTTAGAGATAATTCTGATGTTTGTATAAGAGTTTTAATTACTTCTAGCCTTCTTCTCCGAAGGAAACATACATACACACACACACACACACACACACCCAGATGTGTGGGCCACAAGAGAAATTACTACTAAACGGTTTGAGAAAATCAAAATTTTTCAAAGGGGCAAAGTTGTAGCTCTCTTCAAGATATATAAAATGGTGCCCTTGGAAATGAGAAAATAACACTTCTAAGGGCTCAAATAGGACTTTGAAGGGATGGGTTTCCTCTTTACCCATATTTTGTATTACATTTTTTAAATTTACTAACAAAACAAGGAAGAACCGTGCAAACGGGGTTTCGATGCGTCAAGTATTCTCTGTAAAGATACGTTTTCATTTGCATGTATTCCTCATCGGAAATTAAGTGGTGCATCGTTAAAGAAAATAAATAAATAAATCATCGGAAATTCCAAAAAAAAAGGAACTAGAATTTATTTAAATTGTATTTTTGTTAAGGAAGGGCTAATTCAGCCTAGAAGAATGTTTTCAGCTCTCAACAAAACGATTCCCATTAAGAATTGTTGTGAGCTTTGGTGTTTTTCACACAACGCTCCGTTTAAGCGATTTACCGGTTTTTTTCCACAAAAAATTCATGGTTTTTTGAGTTTTTCTCGAAAACTGAGCGAAAACGAGAAAATTTGCCAAAGGATTGTTTGACTTAGTTTTTCGATTCCCCATCGATATACGAAGTCTGTCGGTTTAAGACTAGGACACCCTGTATATATATGTATATATATATATATATATATATATATATATATATATATATATATATATATATAGGTACACATTTTTGAGTTTGTTTGTTAGAAAGTTATAAATTAAACATATTTTTTCCTTGTGAATTCTTTTACTGTTTAACATCTCTGAAACACTACTTCTTGATGGAAAGTCTGAAATTAGCATTTCTTTAAATTCTCTATGCTAATATAAGGAAATCGAATGACAGGGAAAATTCGGCCTCACTGAATGTAAATTAAAGGAGCGAAAAGGAAAGCCTTCTTTTGAAGAAGAGGTCATTCAAGATTACTTTTTGATCTTGAGATGTATTTTCTTCAGGGGCTTTGTAGTCAGAACATTTTTGGGTCTTCATTTTTATTCTCCATTCTAGTGCGGAGAGGTGTAAAGTGTGTTTTTTTCTTTTTTTTTTTGGTTTTTTCTTCATTATCGTGAACAAATGCCATTTTGGGTAGCTTTTTGAAATTTCAGGCAGAGGTCACACAGCCTCACTTTGTAATTATGATAGTCCGTGACGCAGGAAAATCATATTTAAGCACATTCCTGAGTTACATAATTAGTTTATGCTGCATTCATGAAGATTGTGCCTGGAAGAAAAGGAAGGTTGAAGGAGCCAAAACAGGAAACTAGGACAGTAACATAAGGGGAAATGACTCCATGCCCTCTCAAAATTCGCTCTGGGAAAACGCTATTACCCATAAGTTTCTAATTGTCTTATCTTTAATAAAATACTCTATTTACCGTTAAAATAAATTTAAACTAAAAAAAAGAGAGGTAAAAAGAGAAAAGAAAACGTTTAAAAAAACACAATTAACACATTCGAGGTTTTAAGCACTTATTTCTCCTACTGAAATCGCCCCTATTGCTTCAAAATCCTTTTTGCAGAGAATTTAGTAAACTTTCGAATGGTCACCTTCTACGCAACACGATTCCCTGACCGTTTCCAATGGATAATCTTTAATAATAACTAAGATACTACATACGAGTGCCAGGGGGTAGAGAAATACCAAAGAATGAAATCAGCATGCCCATATGACCCTAAAACATCTGAAAAATTTAACTCATTATGTTCCAATTTTTTCCCCAGTGTTATTAAATCAGGTGTTAAAAAAATGCAGGTTGTTCCCAAAATAAACAGCCAAACGTCGGAAATCGATGCAGGATAAAAAAAGAAAGAAAAAAAGTTCAACATGTTAAAAACATGGTCAACATGTTTCCTTCGGGGAAAAGTGCTAAAACACAGAAAATAAAACATTCAATTCTTAATAAAAATAAATTTTCAATTCTTAAAGCATTTTAAATTTAATTCTGGGCGCATTAAAAATTATAAAATATCAATTTCTTCTTCTAATAATTCATAATAATCATTTTAAAAACTGTTCATAGATTCGCTCCTTGCAGCAATAGAGGTAGATCACACATTGACAACTGAATGACATGTGCATATTGCTCTGCTGTAATCTGTTCCCAGGCCCATCTGATGCGACGGATGAGATGCTCCCTGTAGACTAAATCTTTAATGTCTTCCCATGTGAAGAAATCCAAGGGCGTGAGATCTGAAGATGGAGCCGGCCAAGATATCGGCCCACCAGGTCCTATCCAAGGGCGTGAGATCTGAAGATGGAGCCGGCCAAGATACCGGCCCACCAGGTCCTATCCAACGCCCTGGATGGTTACTCTCTAACCAATTTCGGATGGACCTTCCTGATTTCGGCTGAACAACCGTCGACTTAGAACTAGCTTCCCTTTCTCTGTTCCAAAAATACTTCCTCCAAGAACAACGACTGTTTATTATCGAGAAATGTTTGGAAAGACTCCACGTTAAGTCAAGGGATAAAACAATTGGGACCTATTATTTTATTATTCCAGAGACATACTCATTACTATATTTTTGGGGTGGGGGGATTAAGGAGGCAGGGGTGGGGGTGAGAGCGTGAGTGGAGGGGTGGCGATAAAACATATACTTCTGACGATTTTTATATGCCTTATGAAAGACTGCCTTTTCATAATTTCTTTTAGTTTTTTTGCTTTTTTCTCGGGATCGAAGAAAAAACGAGATATGTGCTAAAGGACTTTTTTTCTTTCTTTTTTCATCTTGCATCGATTCCCGGATTTGGCCCTTTGTTTTGGGGACACCCTGTATATATAAATGGATGAGTTAAACTCTTTACGCTCTATGAAACTGTTGCCTTGAATTAGGTCTTCTCTTTCTAGACGGAGTTTTATTACGCTCTATTTAGCTATTGGGAGTAAGTACAGCACAGCTAAGGTTAATAAAAAGCACCCTATTACAATAAAACCAGGTCCTCTTTCTGGGGGGGGATAGGGGTAGTTTTTGTGGTAGAAGATTTACCAGAGTAAAACTCCCTGCGCAAGATAGAACTGTCTCCGGGACAAATGAAGGAACGGTGGTCACTTTATTGCGCCTCTCGGCAGTTCTTATGTCCATGTCCGTTCTCCTTCTTCTCCATACTATTACCTTTATTTTCTTCTTTTCCTCTTCATCAATTTAATCCTGCCGCAGTTTCTTTCTTTTAGTGGACGGAATGTTCTGATTTATAAATGGATATCTTCAGTATAAAGAATTATGGTAAAAAAATAAATAAAATAAATAAGCAATTTAAAAACAATAAATATATAAATTTTATTGATGTTTTCCGGTAGTGGGGTTGCTTAATTCCAGAGGGTGAAACCAAATTCAGTCTTCCCACAAATTTTCTTTATTTTGCACTAGGCCTTTCAACACAAATGTGCCATCATCAGGTGCTAACAACAAATAAAAACATGCATTAATATTGTTTGACTCCTTAATAACAATTAATATTGTTTGACTGTTGTCGGACAGTAATTAGTCTAATTAATAGTTAGAATTTATAAAGCAAACGGTGAAAGTATAGATTGGAACATAATGTTATAATTAATAGTTAGAATATATGAAGCAAACGGTAATAGTAAAAATTGGAACATAATGTTATAGATTACAGTTTTTTAGTAAATAATTACAAATTCATAAACTAAGGTGTCTAAATGAAGTTTTTAAAATAATATAACTTTATATTGTATTATTACTATAGCTATAATACCATATATGTGCATATATATCTACACATACACACACATATACATATAGACACATATATATATATATATATATATATATATATATATATATATATACAGTTACATATACACATATATATATATATATATATATATATATATATATATATACATATATATATATATATATATATATATATATATATATATATATATATGCATATACACACATACATACACAAACACACAAGGATACAAATACATTAATATACATACGACTACACACACACAGACACACACATACCTACATATACATACACACATCCATATACATAAAAGGGACATAACATTTTTGCTAACTATATAATATATGTATAATTACAAATGTGAACTTATATCTACCTCCTTGCAGTGATAGTTGTTACCAGGGCTGTGTTCGGGCTAGGACTGGTGAGGGTGGGACTAGTCACAAACGACGGGAGAGGTTCACTCGACAAAAGAGACCACGACTACAAAAAAGTAAAAATATTTTCCATGAATAATTAAATCCACCAATAGCACATCTCTCGATCCACTGAGTACCGTATGACTTTTTAAAATAAAATACTTACTTTTGCATTTTTTTTAGCACTTTCCTCCGAAGGAAAGTAGCTATTGAGGTTGCACTCATGACGGAATTTTTGAAAAATTTCTCCATATCTTCATCGATCCTACCTAGTAGACAACGAAAATGACCCCCGTTAAAATGTATATATATATATATATATATATATATATATATATATATATATATATATATGTGTGTGTCTGTTAACACGATAGTGGCCAGAGTTTTTGTTTTTTCTTCACGAAACGAGGTATATAGCGTTCAATTAGCAAACGATTTAACGAGTTCGTTAACCACCAATTTGACCATGCCAGCCGTAGTTTTTGTTATATTCCAACGAAACTAAGTATTCGTTACGTTGAGCTAAAGAGAGAAATACGCTGTAAAAATAAACTAAATCGGTTCATTAGGAGGGGGGGGGGGGGGGGGAGGGTTACTTAGGACCCATAATAGCAATTCGCCACTACCAGCCGTGATTTTTGTTATATTTCGACGAAACTCGGTATTCGTAGTGGTAATCTACAGGTAAAAATGTGTTGTAAAAATAAACGAAATCGGTTCATTAGGAGGGGGGTTTACTCCGGACCCAAATTACTGATATGTATACTCATACCGGTCGTAATTTCTGCTGTATTGTAACGAAACGCGGTATACGTCGTGGGTAACTCATGAGAAAGAAGAGTTGTAAAAAATGGGCTAAATCGGTCAATCGTAAAGAGGGGTTTACTTTGTAATATATTTCAATAGAATTAGGTTCGCAAGGAGCGCTCTCTACAACTAGAGAGACTGTATCCTGTTACTGCGTCAGATCAAAAGACGAAAATATGATTTTTTTTATATTTATTAAGTAGTGTAGTAGTTACCATATTTAAACATAACTCTGGAAGCAAATTAATTACAAAATTAATAATTGAACAGGTACTCATTACAAAAATAAAAGAGAACTATTCATGTTTTTATTTTATTTATGTTGGATATTTTATGCAAATTGTTCTGGAAAGCAGTCTACAGTGTAGACTCTACACTGCCCAAATTCTTAGGAAAGTGCTTAGTTATGCAGCTTCTGCGTGACGGACATTATTTCTTAAATAATTATTCTATGGAATTGCTAGTGGTTTCATTTGACTCAGCACAAATTAATTCCTAAATCAGAAACATTCGAGTGCCTACAGTTTTTTCCCCAAAATGTTGTGTGGCCGTTTCGTGTGGGGTGTTATGTTGTGTGGCCGTTTCGTGTGGGGTGTTATGTTGTGTGGCCGTTTCGTGTGGGGTGTTATGTTGTGTGGCCGTTTCGTGTGGGGTGTTATGTTGTGTGGCCGTTTCGTGTGGGGTGTTATGTTGTGTGGCCGTTTCGTGTGGGGTGTTATGTTGTGTGGTCGTTTCGTGTGGGGTGTTATGTTGTGAGAATCCTTTCTATTCATAAATTTTAAATTAAAGATAGAACGTTATTATTATTATTTATCTAAATTTGAACGTCCATTATTTTTAATTACGAATTTCGGGACGGGTTATTTATTGGTTAGCACCCTATAGATATCATACAATTGTGGTTGTTTGGCTGGTGAAGGATCATCATAGTAAATAGGATGCAAAACCGGTCAAACACCTCCACTATTATATTCCTTCTACTCAACAGAACGTTTTCGAGGTCACAACCTCATCCTCAGTGTCCTCCTATAGCCAAGCGAGCTTCACTCGAGCCTTCTTTCGAGTCCTCGCTGAGCTGTAGGAGGGCACTAAGGATGAAGTTCTGACCTCGAAAACGTTCTGTTGAATAAAAGGAATATAATAGTGGAGGTGTTTGACCGGTTTTGCATCCTATTTACTTTCTAGATATCTTATCCTTGTATGATTTTTAAAATAAATAAATGACTAAATTGGCAACACCTCACAACATTTATTCTATATTTCAACCAATAAATCCAAAAAGGATTGTTGAAATTTGAATAATATTCTGTAGGATGTATGGGAAGTAGCTTATTGCTAATCCACTCGAGTCAGCTATAAATTCAAGGGCCAGCTGGCTCTGTGTTTATGACCTTCCTGTTCGTGATCTTTGCATAGCTAAGCCATAAACTACAATCATATCATGGTTGATTGAAGATCATCAAAGCTACGGAATAGCAATCAGTACATCAGGTCAAAATGAATAAATGTATTATATTTTTCGAAGATTTCTTATAAAGTTTGCTAGACCGGATCCATAAAGATAAAACCCGTTATTACATATAAATTTATTTATTGACTAGCTCTGCCAGCGACTTCGTTGGCGTGGATAGTGACTTAGGGCAGCATTTTTGGATATATCTTTTGGTTTATATTGGATTATAAACACCGTCGTATGGGTATTTAAAAAAATCTACTTTACAGTAATGCTTCTCTATACATAATATTAGACGTATAGCCATCGGGATCAAGTTTACAGGATGCTAAAACGTGACAGAGCCACTAAGCTTACCCCTTAGGGATTTTTAAACCCTAGTGTGTATAGAATGTCTGACAGACAGCAGGCGTACAGACAGAAATTCCAAAAATCATTGTTTTGGGTACTATTGCGTTGATAAAGGCCCCAATATCATTTTTCCCCATATATCTTCCATGTACAGACAGCGATCCGTTAGAATTTTATTATACGTGTAGATAGATTACGGCTGGTAGTGGCAAATTGGTAATTTGGGTCCAGAGTAAACCCCCGCCTCCTAATGAACCGATTTAGCTCTTTTTTACAAAATATTTTTCTATTAATATTTTCACAACAAACACCAAGTTTTGTTGCAATACAGCATTAATTGCGGCCGGTATTGGCGAATAACTACTTCGGGTCCGATGAACCAATTGCGTTGATTAACGAACTCGTTCGATCATTTGCTAGGGGAATACTATATAGCAAGTTTCGTGACGAAAAAACGAAAGACTCCGGTGTGTATCGATTAAACGATAGTTCATGAAATGCTCGACGTGATTCCTTTACGTTGGCATAACTTTGTTATTTATGAACCGATTGACATGAAACAAACACTAAATGTTAAGTGAAGCTTACCAAAATATATTAGTAAAACCGTAACTAAATCAGATAAACCGTTTCTGAGATTAGCGCGCACAGACAAAAATTCTAGAAATCCTTGATTAGGGTACTATTGCGTTGATAAAGGCCCCCACAGTATTTTTTCCCATATATCTTCCATATACATACAGCGATCCGTTAGAATTTTATTATATGTATGGATTATTCATTTTATGCAACGCTTCCCTGGCTATTTTACAATTGTATAGGGCGACAATAGACAAAAATGCACAATACAAACTAATTTATCTTTAATTTCTCATTTCTTGCAAACTGCTTCAATGTGAAGCGAATTGCGACAATCATCGTGGCTAGCGAAGCGGCTATCATCGCCAATATGAATAGAATTACGTCGATCTGATGAAGCACGATGAAGGACTGGTAAGCGGATTTGGGTGTTAGCGAGTTAGGGAACTTGAGGGCGTGTTCTATCCAATAGATTGCTTCTTCCATCGGATCTTGTCGTCTCGCTTTGAGCAGCTGAGAACGCTTATGCATCTCCAGGCGGTAGCTGGAACGGTTAAAATATACCATTAACATATATATTATGTAATAAGTTAAATCTGCTTATCATGAAAGAGGAATTTGGGACCTTGATGAAATTTACTCCCATTGTATATAAGTTTCTTATTCAAAGTATATGAAGAATTGATTTAGAAATTGGAGTAAGTCAAGTTTATGTTGTTTTCTACTTGTCGTATTGAGTTTTCGTATTTTTGCTCCAAATACAAGTGTTTTTATTGGTTTCATAGGTAAAAAATTACAGAAGTGTGCTAGAACGAGCATCCAAAAACACCGACTGTTACAACTCCTTTCCTTTTATATCTTATGGAATATTAGTTGGACTGGTAACGTTTTTCACAAACAGAGAGAATATTTTTCTTGATATAGATAGATAAAAAACAAGCAAACAAAAAACACAGCAATCGTGGAGCTGTTCTTGTACTGAGGTTCGTCGTAGACAAGAATTACGTGATTGAACCTGCAAACGAGACTGCTCAGAGTGAAACTGAAAAATTTGAAAGCTCTTTGCGATTCGACTTACAATTTTAATTTAAAATCCAAATTCCTGCAAAATACCTCCATTTGCCTTCAACATGAGTGGCTTAGAAACCAACTTCCAGTAGTTTTTTTTTTTTTTTTTTACGGCGCATCTACCTCTAGGTCATTAGCGCCGACATCCAGGGTGCAGCGAGGAATTTTCCCAGCGAGCCGTGAGATGAGAAAATTCCTGCCGGAGGTGGGAATCGAACCCACCATCTCCCGCTTATGAATCCAGCGCGCTAGCCACTAGACTACGGGAGACCCCAACTTCCAGTAGTCTTCCAAAATTTAAAATTTCAAACGTCTAGAAATTCATGTTTATTTTATTGGTTGCCATTCTGAGAAATATGCTTGGGTCCTAGTGGATGGTCGTTTGTTTTATAAATAGCCTAACGACCATAGCCACGTTGAATACACTTTTTGGGTTGATCATCGAGGTTAAGCAACGTAGGACGTGGCCAGTACATGAATTGGTAACCACCAGAATAAACCACGTGCTATTAGCATCACTAAAGTGTGGCAACCTATATACAGTGGGTCAAAAAATTATTCATACACTTAATTTATTGGCCGTAAATATTTTTATCAATTTTTCTAATGCAAAATATCAACAGATAGTTATAATAGACATCATGTGACATTAATTTTATAAAGCGCAGAAATATAATACCCCATAAAATTAAGTTAACATCAAATTAGAAAATTTTATAAGCAAAACAATTATTCATACACCTAATAAACGAAAGTAAAGATTCTAACAAAATCTTTTCAGTATCTAGTTGAATACCCTTTCTGGTTTATGACAGCTTGAAGTCCCCTGGGCATTGATTTTATTGGTTCGTTATTCTCCTGAAGACCGATTTCTTACCAAACAGAAGCACCTTCCTCTGAAGATTATAGATTAACTCTTACCCCGAAGAACTTGAACGATTTGATATTTTTAACTTTATTAATGCCCATAAATGTTCTGATGGGTTAAGATCATGTGATTGAGGTGGTGTTTGAGCATTTAGCGAACATTGTACAGTAGCCATTCGGATTTTTCGCGATATGTTTGAGGTCATTGACCTGCTGGAACAAATAGGTGCTGTCTATTTCTGCCTTTCGAAAATTTTCTTTTTTTTTATTACCTCCCAACGAGTAATAACAAAGAAGTAATAAAGTCCCATAAATTTCTGAAAGTTCGCTTACTGCACTGGCGCTCATGTAACCTCAAACCATGAGATTAAACCTGAAGCCCCAGCCTTGCTTCTCAGTAGGTTAGAGATGTTTTCCTTTGAAAGCTTGGCTCTTTTGCCTCCTATCGAGTCTCTGTCCAAGGGATTCGTAAACATTGAACTTCCTTTTGTACCAAAATGAGAGCGGTTTTTACTCATGATCCCGGGAAAACTTAATTCTTTTTTGTCCAATTTTTAAATTTATAAAAGTTATTTTTGTAACAGCTCTATCACTATATCCCGCTTTATGTAGCCTGTGCCTCACGGTTTAAGGTGTTACAGGGTTCCCATAATATGATGCGAAGTGTTTTGCTAGCTCATGTGCAAATAATTTGAAGTTCTTTTGCAACATTCTTCACGACTTTGTGGGAACCACCGAACGTTTTCTGTCTTTGTGTTTTTAATTGTCCACTGATGAGGTTTTTAACGTTTTAGTTATACATTGCTAGGAAGCTTCAGACAATCCCAACATTCATACGAAGCATCTGTAACTCAGTCCTTCCTTAAAATTTTAACAATTTCATCTTTAAGACAAGAACTCGGTTCCTTCGATTTGTGATCTATTTCACTATAATTATCTTTGAATATTGAGGTTTCCCATGTTGAGATAAAACGTTGTGTTTAATGAAAAATAAATTATTGTAGATATTAAGTTGAAACATTGGCCCGTAAAACAATTTTAGAGTTATTATTATGCCTAATTTAAGTGTATGAATACTTTTTTTGCATGACAAATTTTCTATTTTTGTTATTAATAGAATTGAGCGTGTTTCTTTTTTTTTATTTTGCATCAGAATAATGGAAATATTATTTGTTATTATTAGCAGCAGTTAGTTTGGGTTAAAAAAATAAAATAAAACATTTTTGACTAATAAATTAAGTGTATGAATAATTTTTTGACCCACTGTATATATTGTGGTGCTAATAGCCCAGAAGTTGGAACACCGAAAGAAAAAAAAAATAATAATATAACAAGTTCTTAAAAAATTATACATGTAGAAATTCCAATTAACTAAGAAATCATAAGAGGAAAAAAACCCTTATATAATTATTGTAGCCATGATAAACATAGATACAGTCTATTTCATCATTCCCACATGCGATGTATAATAACTTTGCTGCTCGTGCGGAAAATTGACGGATACAGGAACCTTGGAGGCAATTTCAGAAAGAAGCAATGCAATAGGAAAAAAATCTCAAGTTATAAAAACATCTAAATGAAATTCTTGTTTGCGCTCGTTTAGACGTTTCATATAAAAAATACAAACATTTGAAAGACCGGTTTTTTTGTTAGCTACTGGTTGACATTTTTGTGTACACATTTGTATTGAGTCACAGAGTCGATTTCTTATGTGGATTTTTCCATACGAGAACGGAAGATACAAATTAAATTGAAAAAAAAAATCTTAATATTTTAGTTTTCAATTTCTTATTATTTCGAATAGTAAATTAAGAGGTTAAATTATTTTTTTCTGTAAAACAATTTTTAATAAGGGCCGAATAAAAATGTCTTCAGATTTTTTACACTAAAATGACCGTAATTTAGTCGAAAGGACTCTTGCTTTAATTATACAAACATAATTAAAGCCAACTTCATTCTCATTTCCACAGCTTAGTTACATTAAAAAGCTCATTTTACTGTTAATAAAAATGAAAACTAAAACAAATAAAGCGATGGAAAACTCAGAAACACTAAATAAATTTATGTCTATTTTCTTCGGCAACGTCCTTTCGAAAGTTACATCAAAATCTTATTCCACCTATGGAAAAGAAACACCATCGAATCCAGCGTATTACATTTTCCCCTTGATCTATTCAATTAATTTCTTAATTGGTTATTACTTTCTGTATACATCTTTTAATATGATACAATATGAGGGTTTTGTGTTCAAGGGCTCCCAACTTCATCCTCGGTTAACTTCAGAAGGATGCTCCGATGACGTTGAAAGGGCCTACCCAAGGTCGCTTCCGCTCCGACCAATGGTTGGAGTCAAAGAGATACCATTGAAAAAATATCTTATTGTTCAGTGCAAACATAATAAATATGAAAAAATATTACCTTTTGTTGGTCAGTACTTGATTTATGGCCCACCGGAGCGAAGTATCTGTGAGGTTGTCGTGGTCTAAGTATACTCCTATACCGGCTTTCTGCGCCCAGAGGATGTTCCTGGGCTGATCTCCGTAGAACGGGATACCCAAGATGGGAACACCGTGGTACGCGGTCTCCGAAAGGCTCAGATAACCACCGTGGGTTATGAAGAGGACGCAGTTCGGGTGGGCTGTAAACCAAAATATAATCATTGAGATGGTTATAGATGGGTTATTCATCAGGAAAATGAGTAGTAGAGGTTTGTTGATGAAGGTAGGGAAGTGAGGAGGAAGCAAGTTACAGTCATGGTGTGAAGGCGTGGGGAATGACCACGGGTGAGCATCAAAGGGATAGACCTAGCGGATCAAAGAGGAAAGGTAAATATCAGATTATGGAGTTGATTCTGAGTGACATAGTACGGATATGTCAAACAGGGTGGCTTTAGGATATGAAAAATGTTGGAGTAGTTTGAAAAGTGTAAAATTTGATTATGAGTATGACAGTGGAGTAACATAGTGTTTTAAACTGGATTAAACAATTCTTTGTTTAACGGTTAAGTTTGTATAACGGTATGTTTTATGATATGGAAAATGTTGCAGTTAATGGGAAAAAAGTCCGACTCGCAGGAACTGCGTCATCTTAGCGCGGTTCCGTTCATATCTCTAGTGTTATTAGTAAGGGAGTAGTAGCAGTTATTGGTAGGTTTTGATATTTCGTGAAAAATATAAAATGACATCTCAAAGAGAAGGAAGATTTAAGCGCCAAAACAGGAAACTGATAGTATTCTCTTCCCCCACACCTTCTGTACGTTCGCCAGATTACCAATACATTTCTCAATTTTTACCTTATTTTATTAAAATACTAATTTTACTATTAATTGCAATTAAAAAAGCATTAACCAATTAAAACGTGAGGTAAACAGTCACAAAACCCCGTTGAAAAGAACAAAACTAACAATTTTCAAGTTTTCAGAATTTATTTCTCGGATTGACATCGCCCCATATAAAATTTCATCTAACATTTTTTTGTAGGGAATTTAGTAAGCTTTCGAATGGTCACCTTCCACTTACCTCGATTTCTCTCTCTCTCTCTCTCTCTCTATATATATATATATATATATATATATATAGAGAGAGAGAGAGAGAAAGAGAGAGAGAGAGAGATAGAGAGAGAGAGAGTTAATATATAAATATAAATACAAATTTGAAGCACTTATATTTTTGTGATTTATGGGGTCTGAAACAAGAAATTTTCTATTCGTCACTCCTGGATTGCGTCATGAGGTCAACCTCATAAGCGGGTTTCCTCCGAATGGAGGGAAGGAAGAACCACGCTAAAAGATAATTTGTTTGACAATCTTACTTTGACGGAATTGTTTTCAAGGTAGATTCTGAAAGGGTGCATTACTGGAGGTTAGATTCAGTGGAGAGGATGAGAAATTGTCAAAGGCAAAGTTACGTCCGTCAGTGAAAATTTAATCAGATCCTAAAGAAAAGGAAAATTTATTTTTTAGTAATATAAATATTCCACTCACCGAGCACATCCTGCTGAGGGAATTTTTCCAATGTTTTAACATTTTCGGGCAATTTTCCCTTATATTCTGCCTCCCATTTCATTAATACTTTCTGCTTCAAACTTCCAAAAATCTTCAAGAACATATCGAACTTGTCGTCCATGACTTTAGATACAGCCATGTTTAGTCCGAGTGACATGTAAATAAAGCCATCGCTTGCACTGTCCAGGAAGGATTTCAGTTCCTAAAAACATTCAAACTAAAGTGCAAATGAGTAAGTTTGTGAAGAATAAAGAGAAAAAAATTGATAATTGGATATGCATTGCAAGATATTTCACACAATTTATTTTGTAAATAGTTCTCACTATGTTGCCATATTTTCTGAACTTCATTAACAAATGCATGAAATGTTTCCATCTATTGAGGATTCTTAGTAATATTAAATGAGTTTTAGATAGAAGTCATATGATTACGTTGGATGGAACATACACCATCCACCATCTATACTGGATTATGGTAGTGTAGTATTTTTTTCTGCCAGAACCACCCAATTTAATACGCTAGACCCCATACATAAAACAATTGCATAGAAATTGGTTCTCAAAATTGCATAGAAGAGCAACTCTCTTTACTATAAGTGGGGAACCAAAATTAGAACACAGATGATTTACAAAAGCCAATTTAGAACGTTTGCTCCATATTACATTTTTATCATACAATTATACGAAAGTTGTGAGCAAAGAGATTATAAAGTTTATGTTCATTAAAATAGAATTTAATAAGGTCTTGTTATGAATGAATGAATGAAAAGTTTTATTCTTATTCCGGGACAGAAGTCCCATAGGAATAATTTTGAAATTACAAAATAATTTTGAATTTTACGTATAAACTTAAAAACTTATAAATGCTATCAGTATCAGTATATAGTGTACAGCTTCAATATAGACTAGGGGTTGGGTAAAACTTGGAGGGATAGAAGGTGGTGGAAGAGTCGGGATTTAAAGGTTTCAAGGTTGGTAGAATGGCGGACAGACAGAGGTAAGGAATTCCATAGCGAGGTGGCACGGGTGACGAATGATTTTTCGAATATTGCTGTTCGGTGGGAAGGAATATAAAGATCGGAAGGACGAGATCGGGTGTTACGGGAGTGAACCGAGGATTTAAATTTAAGAAGTTGAAAAATATAAGAAGGTCTACGGGATTGAATTACTTGGTAAAGGACTGAGCCGAGGAAGTACTGACGACGATAAAGAGGGAATAGCCAATTTAGCTCCTGGTAGAAATGTGATATGTGGGAGTCTCTGGGGATCCCGAGGATAAAACGAATGAAACAGTTCATGAGGCGTTTGAGTTTTGCCTCGAGATCGCCAGAAAGTCCACCGTACACCAAACAACCATAGTCAAACTGGGGGAATAATAGGGAAGTTACGAGGAGTTGACGGGTCTTTGTTGGCAGGAGATGGCGGGAGAGGTTGAGCTGTCTCAGGATAAATATGGACCGACGGGAAATTTGGGAAATATGATTTTTCCAGGAAAGGTTCTGATCATATATGATCCCAAGATTTTTAACTGATTTACAATATTTTATAGGGATGCTGTTAAGGTAAAGGGCTGGAAAAGGGGAAGTAGAACTTATGAGGGATTGGGAGCCTATAACAATGGCTTTGGATTTGTCTGGATTCAGGGAAAGCTTACTAGCTGCAGCCCAAGCATTGATGTTGTTAAGATCTACTTGCAGCTTGTCTACAGCATCTCGTAGCAAAGAGGGCTTAAAGGATAGGTAGATTTGGGTATCGTCAGCGTAAAGATGAAACTTGGAATGAACTATGGAAAGAGGAAGATCATTGATGTAAACAGAAAATAGAGTTGGGGATAACGAGGAGCCCTGCGGTACACCACGGGAAAGAGGAAGAGGGCTAGAAAGATTGCTGACGGGGATGACCACGTATTGGGATCGATTGGATAGAAAGGATTGGAACCAGCTAATGGCACTGTTGGAAACGGAAAGAGATTGGAGTTTGGTGAGGAGGATTTGATGGTCTACGGTGTCAAATGCTTTTGAAAAATCTAGGAGAACTAGAATAGTGAGCTGTTGGTTATCTATGGCAGTTTGAATGTCATGGGTTATGATACTTGAATGAAGATGAATTTCATTGATTTATGGCATTAAGCTGGTAAAAATAGAAATGAACCTTAGGTTGTGTTAGGGATTTATCTTGGACACTTATTGGTCTGATTATTTTTATATACGGTCTAATATATGTAGCCAGAAATTTGAGTACCTAATCAATTTGTGCGTGAAATACGTGTAGTGAATGCTAAGTCCATAATATGTCATTGGGTTGACGTGATCTCTACCCTACTTTAATAGTTCTGAAGAGAGCTCTTTATGGTTTCTTCATAAATTATAAGAAGGATATAGAAAATAGATACTTCCTGGCAATTAATCCTAGAATCTCTTGCATTAAATAAGTTGCATAGTGATGTCACAATGGATCCTAAGATCGTACAACTATATGCACCAAGAACTCAGGCAAATAACGAAGAAGTAGTTTTCTACCTCAATCTGCAGGTAATGTTGAACAAACGGTGAACGAAATGTATAGGAAAACATGGAATTCAAAAAGAAACATTTGGGGAGTTAGACCTACTTTGAATCATAGACCTACTTTGTTTGGGTACTTCATGGGATTCAGTTAAAACATTTTCTGCATGTTCTACTTTCATTAAAACTAATATGTTGAAATTTTTGTTACGTTTGGAGTTAAGGAAGGGTTAGAATAAAATATTTTATTAACAGACATAACAAATTTTGATAACTTTGTATACTTTCCTTAATATTTCGAAAAAGGTTGAGAATCTTGCGAAACGTAAGATTGCCATTAGAAAGCTTACTAAATGCTCTACAAAAATGGTTCTAATGAAAGTTTTGATTAGGCGATGTCAATCGGAGAAATAAGTGCTTAAACCTTTAAAGTAATTGATTTCGCTTATTCGAACTGTTCTTTTTGTCTTTGATTTTGGTACTTAGAATTATGGGATTCAGTTGAAACATTTTCTGCATGTTAGAATTTCATCAACACTAATATGTTGAAATTTTGGTTATGTTTGGAGTAAAGAAAGGGTTAGAATAAAATATTTTATTAACAGACAAGAAACGTTTTGGTAACTTTGTATACTTTCGTTAGTATCTCGAAAACCGTTGACAATTTTGGGAAGCAGAAGGTTACCATTCGAAAGGATACTAAATGCTCTACAAAAAAGGTTCTAAAGAAAGTTTTAACTAGGCGATGTCAATCGGAGAAATAAGTGCTTAAAACTTTAAAGTAATTGATTTCGTTTATTCGAACGGTTCTTTTTGTTTGTTTTATTCCTTGTTATTTTTAAATTGCTTATAGGCGGGTAGTGTATTTGACAATAAAACAGATTAAGTAAAATAAAAAGATCAATTTATTGTTAAAAATGTAGCGTTCAAAGAGAGAGATCCCAAGGCCTCTCAAAATGCCTCTGAGCATTATAGCTGACCCATACAGGTAAGATTGTAAATCAAGACCTTTCAAGACTGGTTTGTTTGAGATTTCATTTGGATAGGTGTTTCGCTATTGATCTAAACAATCTAATAACTGTTTCTATTCTATGCCTTCATAAACACTAGAGATAAGAACGGAACCGCGCTAAGATGACGCAGTTTCTGCGAATCGGACTTTTTTGGCCTTCGACACATACTAACAAATTAGCCATGATAATAAAATAATGCAACTTTTCTGAGAGTTCCATCTACCAAACCAAAAAAATGTTCGTGTTGTGGGTGGAAAATTAAAAAAAGTCCGACTCGCATTAACTGCATCATCTTAGCGCGGTTCCGTTCTTATCTCTAGACTCATTTAAAATGATTAAAATAGAAGCTGTTAATATTTTGGGTCCACATTTCTAGAAAGCATGAAGATTAGATAGTTAGCCGTCGAGGTGATAAGTAAAGATGGAATGGTTGGGATTCGGCTAAAGAAACCTCAATACGATTTTTGTTAAAAAATCTATATTAAGGACGTTTTGGCTACTCATTGGTAGCCTTCGTCAGCAATGAAAGTGCCGGGAAGCAGAGGAGGACCAAAGTTGACAGTTCCATCTTTACTTTCAAGAAAGGTCTTATTTACGATCTTACCTGGATGGGTCCCCGCCCTAGGAAGGACCCTGCTAGGCATTTGAAAAGCTATATCTTGGAAATCCATATCTCTAACATTAAATTGTTTTTCTTATTTTTCTTAACCTGATTTATTATCAAATACATTATCCAACTATAAGCAATTAAAAAATAACAAGGAATAAAAACAGACAAAAAGAACAGTTCGAATAAGCGAAATCAATTACTTTAAAGTTTTCAGCACTTATTTCTCCGATTGACATCGTCTAATCAAACCTTTCATTAGAACCTTTTTTGTAGATCATTTAGTAAGCTTTCTAATGGTATCCTTCCGTTTACCAAGATTCTCAACCTTTTTCGAGATATTAAGGAAAGTATACAAAGTTACCAAAACTTTTTATGTCTGTTAATAAAATATTTTATTCTAACCCTTCCTTAACTCCAAACGTAACACAAATTTCAACATATTAGTTTCAATGAAAGTAGAACATGTAGAAAATGTTTCAACTGAATCCCATGATTCTAAGTACCCAAACCAAAAACGCTATTCAAACCCTATTTTTCCAATTTTCTCGAAAACGGTTAAAGCTATCGCCTTGAAAATGGTTTCATTCGTTTTCCTAGCCCACGAAGCCTATAAAACGAGTACTTACAAGCTTATGAGCTCAAAAACGTAAGCGTGACGATTTTTTTTGCGCGAATTTGGCCCCAAACGCCATTTTCCAGTGGACGGATTTTGCTGGTTAACGAACTTGACCTTTCAAATTGGACGACGGATTTTTGCACCAAATTTCATCAAAATCGGACCTTTCGTCTTCTACCTAGAGAGCGAACAGACAAATATATATATATATATATATATATATATATATATATATATATATATATATATACATACAAATTTGAACCACCATCATTTTCGGTCTCTAGGGGTTCTGAAACGCAAAATTTTCTAGTCGGCACTTCTGGATTGCGTCATGAGATCAACCTTATAAGCGGGGTTCCTCCCTATGGGGGAGGGAGGAACCGCGCTAAAAATGAAAAACCTTTATTTCGCGATAAGTTATTTCTTTGGGTGGCTGCTGTGAATATGTTTTGAGTCATATTTGCACAAAGTACATGAGATCTTATAGGAAATTTATCGCAGATTTTGAACATATTTCAGATTTAAATTTTTCCTATGGCGTTAACGATAAATAGCGCCAAAATGGTCAAAAACTAGCGTTTAGACAAAAAACACGGAAACGCCTATATCTAGGGAAGTAATGCTAGTAAACATTTTTCCTTTGTGGCATTCAACTACACTTCACTCGGTGTACACACTCCTCAAGTACGGCGATTTCCTTCGGGACCACCCTGTATATGTGCGCGACCAATAAGTTCTTGAGCTACGTGTGTGTAATGAGAACTCGACATTTTTGTCCCATTGGGACAAAGAGATCTAGCAGTTTATCCCTCTATAAGGTGTGAAAAAACGTGAATATGAATTACTACAATATTTCTATGAATCGTACCTTAGGTAAAGGATTATTTTTGACTACGTTGATGCCTCCTATTTGCTTGACGTGCGGCGCTGTTGGATAAGGATACCCCAGGAAAGGGTCCTTGTTGACGAAAATTATACTCCGGTTCGACATAAGCAATGTCAGCGGAGGCCTGCTCTCCCATCCTTCGTACCTGAAGTGGCGGTCCATGAGTCTCTGCATTCTGACCATGTTCCAGTAGCATGTTGACGTGAGTATCCAGCCGGCGTAGGTATTGTACACTCTATCCCAGAAGGTCATATCGTCAGTAAGGAGGGTCTTGTAATCGCTCATGTACGAATATTGGTTTGAAATGCCTGAAACATATAAACGTGAAAATTGATATAAAAAACAAAGCCAACAGCCATAGCCAAGTTGAATAGCCTATGGTTCTCGTTGATCACCTAAGTTACGCAACGTACGGCGTGGCGAGTACCTGGATAGGTGACCGTCAGGGAAAACAATGTGTCATTGGCATTATGTATTAAACTTATCATTTTCTAGAAGTCTTTGAGGGACGTAGCGATAATACGGTACCGTACTTTCCACAATGCCGAACCTTACTTATAATGTTTGATCTTGGAATTGTTGTATCCCTGAAGGTAATCAGATCCCGCAAGAATTTCGCAGCCTGCCGTCACGTGTTGAATAGACTCATACGCCTAGTTACATAATCTGCACTTGTCCAATATACTAATCCCCAAAAAAACATAAATGTGAAATAGAGGCCGAGTTCCCCTTCAAAAATATTTGCCAATACAAGAGATGATACGAGAAAGAAATGTCCAAGTTCATTACTTAGAAGACCTCATAGTTACTTACTAAGAACAGTAAAGACACTTCAACTGACCTTTAAAAACAATAGTAAAAATACTTATATCCAGTTACTAAAATATCACTTTCCTCAACCAGGTATATTCTTAAACTTGGCAATGTTTTATTTGTGCCGAAATTATCTTTAGAGAGAAATCTAAACATTGCCAAGTTTAAGGATATACCTGGTTGAGGAAAGTGATATTTTAGTAACTGGATAAAAGTATTTTATTGTTGTTTTTAAAGGTCAGTTGAAGTATCTTTACTGTTCTTAGTAAGTATCTAATAGGTCTTCTAAGTAATGAGCTTGTACATTTCTTTCTTGTATCATCTCTTGTATTGGCAAATATTTTTTTTTGGGGGGGGGACTTGGCCTCTATTTCACATTTATATTTTTTTGGGGATCTCATTACTTATTTCTAAGTATTAATAATTAGGGCGTTAATAGCCCTAATGTTGATACGCCGTTAAACACACACACAAAAAAAAAAAAATTAATTAAAGTTTAGTTGCCGCATACCTACTGGCTTTTTTACTTCATATAAAACCAGGGTATTTGGATTCTGCATAAATTTCTCCTTACTGCTTGATATTTGATACCAATAAGTAGCATACCTTTCTACATATAATCACTAGACTAGAAAAGTTAGAAGCTCTACCAGATGCCAGTACTCTAGAGGACACATTAATTGCTTTCTTAACTAAACTATTAGACTGTAAAAACCAGGAACCTTATTTCGAGGATAGAGATCACAATAGGGAAAGTTTTGAAGGCCTTCAAGAAAAAGATTAGAACAAAGACGATACGTTTTAGGTTTGTGATCCTAAACTTTGTAATTGAGATGACTCGACTTTGGAAAACTTAGTGTCTGCTTTCAAGTATGTTATGCAGTTAATCCCTACGACTTTATTTACAACATTTAAGAAAGAAGTCACACCTGCTGTTGTTAGGATGCGTCGAAATGTTTCTTAAAACATCAAATATAAGTTCCCTTGCCAAGACGATTCATTTGATACCCCACATGATGGGTTTCAGAAGGAATGATGGCTTTCCGATGGAGCAAAAAGTACAAATCATCATAGGTAATATGACACTCCCCTATGAAGACCTATCTGGGTGCCAAGTTTGGTAAAAATAGGCCAAACGGTGTGGATTTGTATAAGGAACAAACATGCTGACAGACAGCTGAAAGACCTTTTTGGCATAGGCTAGTGCATTGCCCGGACCAAGACCTACCTGTGTGCCAAGTGTGGTCAAAATCGGTCAAACGGTTCGGATTTGTATAAGGAACAAACATACAGACAGATAGCTGGTATAAGATTTTGAGCAAGCCTATATGCGTCTAAATGTTTCTTAAAACATCAAATATAGGTTCTTCATACCGAGACGATTCATTTGATACCCCACATCATGGGTTTCGGACGGAATGATGGGTTTCCGAAGGTAGTACAAAACTGGCACGCCCCCGCCCCGGAAGCGGAGTCAAACAGAACTTTTCAGGATTTTTTGTTTTTTTTTACTTTAATAACACGCTCATATCTATCATACTGCTTAATTTCAAGTCTCTAGCATCATGGGAAGTGCCTAATAATTTTGATGAGTCAATGAGTCCTATGAATCCCGATTTTCGATCGCTTATATCTCAGAAACTGTTCAATTTAGAATTATGAAAATTTTCAGTTTTACTCACATCTAGTAGTATAATACCTGTGTAAAATGTCATCACTTTATCTTCACCTGGTTGAATGTTATGAGAGGGTAAAAATCGGCTCTAAGACCGCCTGTAATATACACACAGTATGCTTAGGCCGAAACTTGGCCTGGCGCACTACCGTGCGCCTGGATATCTTTTTAAACGTGTCGTCAGTAGGATCGTGTGGCAATTACTTGGTCCTGGATGGCTATCACGAAACCCTCAGTTTCCGAAAATAGCCGATCAGAAGTCAACCATGCTACCGGCAACTTCGTCTGCTCCTCCGGATCAAATAAACGATTGCAATATCGCCCGCGCAATTCTTTCGTTTGCCATAAAATATATAATTAATGTATCTATTATTAATTAATTATTTATATATATTTTTATTAATTTTAAAAATTTTCCACCGTATAAAGACATTGTACATTCATTATGTAATGTGAAGCGTCCAAAAATGCTACAGTTTCTTTTTTTTTCTTTAGATATTTTTCTATTTATCACCTTAAAATCCTAATAAATCATGATACCTGATATTTCATTGATCCATACGTTGTCCGGTAACGGGACGAAGTCAATCCCCACGGCGCCGAACTTGTGGATGAGTGCAGAATTAGCTTCCTGGAAGAAGTAGGACTCCAGAATCACCACGTCGTACTTCTCCTTGGAATGGATGAGTTCCTGGACTTGGTCATCTTGGAGTACTTTGTCCAAGAGGATGTGCATCTTGTCGTATACCGTCTGCATGTGAGCTACCATACTCAGTTTACCTAGCTCGATGAAGTCCAGTGTTCCTGAAATAATCAGATCATTATTCTAGCACGAAATAATTTATTTGTTCAGGAGAAGGCTAGCCAGAAGTAACTCCTCTTCCATTACTAAAAATATGTATATTTTGAAGATTTAGGTGAAATAGACAAAAAGAACCGTTCAAAAAAACGAAACTAACACCTTTAAAGTTTTTTCCCCATTTTTTTGAGGCATGTCAGCCAAACTGGCCATTTGTGCCTTGATTGGAGTGACGGACAGCGCCACCACCACCGACAGGACCCGACCAGGCGGAGGCACGCCCACCGATATAGCAGCCCCCCACACGATGAGGTTACAATAAACTGCAGATAATACTTGGCACGGCCATGTAATATCTGCAGTAATGTCATATATATAAAACCTTTAATGTTTGTTAATCTATAAAGCCTTTAAAGTTTTAAGCACTCCGAATGTGATTTTCCTATCAAAAATTACTTTAGAAACATTTTTTACGACATTTGTTAAGCTTTTGAATGGATACTGCCCATTTACCACGAGTTTTTAACGTTTTTAGAGATATTTAAGGAATCTATGTAAATCTAAAAGTACACATGTCTGTTAATTAAAATATTGTTTTTCGAATACTTCATTACCTTCAATTGTAACCAAAAATTAAACATCCAAGTTTAAAGGATTGAATATTTCAAAACATGTTTCAATATTTCAACAGTATACAAAAATTAGTCGAAAAAAACTAGTTTTATCCACTTTTCTCGAAAACAGTTACAGCATTACAAATGGTTTCATTCATATCCTTACGTTAGAGAACCTTTCAAATGTGTACCTGGAAGCCTATATGTATATATATATATATATATATATATATATATATATATTTATATATATATATATATATATATATATATATATATATATATATATATATATATATATATATATATATATTGAAAGAGAGAGAGAGACAGAAAGATATGTTTAACCTGGATCATTTTTCGATATCGAGTACTTAAAACCGATGATGAAGATTTGAAAACATTTTTCATCAATTCTTTAATCAGTGCAACGTTAATAGTTACATTTCTTCCGGAAGTGCTAATAACTATGAAAATGGTTTGTTATGACTTAATATCCGTTTTAAGTAATAACTGCTCTTGTGTTTTAATACCTGTTTGCATTAATTCATTTCGCGATAATACATGTTTTTAGAAATTCTACATTGTTTGCGTTCTAAATATAAAAATAAATATTTGTATCTTTGAGTTGAGTGACACTTGTGTTTATGTAAGGACTATCATCTGTCAAGAGTTGGTTCATGTTTTTTTGTTAGAATTTATCAGTCTTGTGCTTTTAAATCAGTAAGTACTGAATAATTGTATTATATATTACGTATGGATTTAATGGCGTTATATATTATGTATGGATTTAATTTGCGCATGTGTCTGAAGTAGTCATTTTTTGTAGCTGTATGGTTGATTGATGGTGATTTGAAGACATGTTTCAAACATTTTCTAATGATTTGAAACCGGAATAGCATCGTTCTTTCAAAATGAGTCAAAAACAATGATGAGTCAAGATAATGAAATTGACTGACCTAGAACCTCCGGACCGTAGTCTTTGACCTTGACTTCCCTCAGCCTGGGGTGTGGTTTGGCAACGTCTATCGGCGTGAAGTACGTGACGTCATGACCCCTAGCTGCCAGCTCAGACATCAGGGGCCCGAAGAGGTTGTGATGACTCTTCCCAGGGAACGGGAAGAAGCCGAGGACCGTGGCAGAATCTACCAGAACAGCAAGAACACTGATGGAGAGAAACAGGTCGGCCAACATCATGCAAACAGGATCCGGCCAGGACTGGCAACCTTGCCGCTTGACAAGATTACAGTTATACAGATAGCGACATCTGGCTTGCGCTCTAAGTACTATTTAGTCCGCGCTGGTGAACTCGATATGAACGCTAACCGCTGTCGGCCGTTGTGAAACATCTGTAAATAGCTATCAGAGTCACGCGACACTCATGAGAAAGCAATGGATATTTTTAGCCATTATCTCCTTAAATACGATAGCTACTATTTTAATCTTATTCAGTCATTAGAAAGACCGTCTCGGAGGAGCTGCGTAATCAAAGCAAATTCTCTAGAAAGGAAAATACTCTAATGGATGTAGGGTCTGCGTCCCCGTGCTCCAGTGGCACCTTGGAATCTCATGCGAGTGATACGGGTTCGAGGCCCGCTTACAGCAGGTTGAGATTTTTCATTTTAGGGCCCTTTTCTGAATTCTTTGATTCCCTGCTCTCATCGGCACCAACAAAAAAAACTTTCAATGAATTAGAAACAGGATACAACGAATGGTTAAAACAAATTCTTTCCTTTCCTTTTAATGACAATATACCAACGCTAAAGGAAGGGAAGAAGAAGGACTTGCTGCATTGCATGAATTTCATTGCAATTAAAACTACCATAAATTCTACAAGGAGGTTTGCAAAAGGCTTTTTTTTTTTTTTACAGCTACCTTCTATATCTTATGGTATGTTTTTTTTTGCTTCAATAGACGAATTGAAGCCAAGAACGTTAGTATTCATTTCGATATTGGACCATAAAAATTCCTTTTGCTTCTTCTGTAGAATTACATTTTTTGCACTAACCTCATTTTTATTCTTAACGCATCAATTAAGTACTTTTTTTTTTCAAATGCTTCCTTATTTAATATTTATATATTCCTTCTTCCTTATATTTATTTTTATTTCATTTTTGTTTCCTTTACTATCTATACCTCAAACGTTTTAGTACTTACATAATTGTCTAATATTAATTGTAGCATCTAATATTTTGGAGTGGCATCGTTAAGCTCAGCAACTGCATCAGCTTACTAAAGGAAATGAAATGCTATTGGCCTTAGATGAGGAGCGTCTGTAATAAATGATAATAATATATGCTTTTCTTAACTAATGAAAAATAATATCCAAGAGTTTTTATGTTTTTCAAATCGGGCGATACGCTAGCGCTTTCAATTTTTAACCGATCAAGTTCAAATTTTAACTGTAGATAACTAATGATATTCGGCGCTAATGGCCAAGATTTGTCGATGCGCCGTAAAAAAAAAATAAAAAAAAAAAATAATGATATTTTCTAGTAAAGTACGTAGGAATTTTTCCATTCATTGAATTATTACGATATTTGACTGATTTTCGACGGATTTCTAAATAGAAAATGAAGAATTGTTGACCACTTAAAAAAAAAAAAAAAAATGTCTTTAAAATTCTACTTACTTAAATAGATTTAACCTTCTTTTTTCAAAATAATTTTAGTTTTTGTTCTAGATTAAAAGTTGCCCCCTGTAGACAATCGTCCGCTATTAAAGAGGGTTTCCGTTCGTCTGACACAGCGCCGCCATTTTGGTTTCGATGAATTAATACTTTAAGATCCCTTACACATGACATAAATAATTGAAAAATATTGATTTGTTCGTTATTCATAAACTGGAGAAAATGACTTTGATTTTGATCCCTCAACGTAGTATATATATATATATACTTTTTCTTCCATTGTTGACCTTAAACTTCAATATACTTGTTTTTTGTAGCCAATAGGTCATAAAAACACTCCTTTCACTTCCTGTATTTTATTATTTTCACCCTAACCGGTTTCGAGCTATTCTGCTCCTCCTCAAAGGGTATTTCATTCGATGGTCTTTTCCCATCACGTACAATTATATAAAGTAATTTTAATATTGCATAGCAATATGCGACTCAGGGTTATGATACAGGATACTAGTGTTTCATAACCCTGAGACGCATATTGCTATGCAATATTAAAATTACTTTATATAATTGTACGTGATGGGAAAAGACCATCGAATGAAATACCCTTTGAGGAGGAGCAGAATAGCTCGAAACCGGTTAGGGTGAAAATAATAAAATACAGGAAGTGAAAGGAGTGTTTTTATGACCTATTGGCTACAAAAAACAAGTATATATATATATATATATATATATATATATATATATATATATATATGCACACACATGTGAGATTAATTACCTATCGCTGTGGAATAATTATTGGTCTCTCTCGCTATCTGCCTGCGTAAGACATAGCTGAGACATAGCCTAAATTGGCTGTATTGTCCTCCGCCCGGGCAGGACGCGCGGAGGAGGTTTCTGCGTGAGACAGTATTAAGTGGAGTGGAGTCGTGAGTTTGATGTATTGTCAGCTCACACGATCAGGTAGCATCAGCTGGCATTTGATATTCTTGTCACTCTCCTAGGTGAGACGTGCTTAATTGGCAGCTGAGACTAATCACAGATCACAACAATTCATAAATTAATATAGAGCTTCTTTATATAAATGATCTTCAATTTTAAACACGCAGGAACTACATAACTTAGCAAACTCAACATGCACAGTGTACAAAATACTTTGATCAGTTATTTTTATATTGGACAACTGACTTAATGCCAAAATTCATCGAATTTTGTCTCACTAGTAACATTGTCACAAATACTGTATCGAAAATACAACAGGTGGACCAAAGAGCTCTTCCAAAAGAAGGCTTTTTTTTTCTTTCTTTTTTTTCCCCCTCCCAACTGATTGCACCATTTCTAAATCCAGCTTATTTTTTTGAATCGGCATTGCTTTGATGATGCACAACTAACCTTGAATTAGATCAGTTGCCTGTATAATTAGATTTATACGTAGAATTGAAATTTCTAGGATTGTATATATGTACTAATTAACATAACTGTATATGTATATAGTATTTATTGTATAATTGTAATAATAATTGTATTAGGCCTTAGTTATATAGAATGTACATATATGGACAATAACGTAATATAATGTAGTAATATACGGTGAAACCTCTCTATAGCGGACACCTCTGGGAGAACCAAAGTTGTCCACTATAGAGAGGTGTCCGCTATACAGAGGAGTTGGTCAAGATGGATACGTACCGAATTTGTACATTTAATTCATCTTTTATTTAACCATTTAAGAATTACCCATAACAAGTTTTTTGTAAGTATTTAGAAAGAAGTTCAATAAGTATAAACTTAAAAAAAAAAATAAATAAATAAATAATTAAAAATATTTCCAGGCGTATATCCAAAGAGTAATAATAGAAGCTTGGATTCCCACTGAGTAACTGTTTCCGAATTCACCGACGCCGATTCTCCACAAATGGCTCTTAATGAAATTTTGTACCTGCCACGAAATTTTTCCAGCCACTCCCATTGGAAGCCTTGAATTCAGAATAGCCCAACTGTCCAGCTATATCTAGTGCTTTTCCTGGATCATAGGACCTGATATGGGAATGTTTTGAACACGCACTCTTTTAAACCATTCCAGTGTAGCGAGATCGATTGTAAATCCGTGTCCAGTTCTTAGTTCTTGGACAACATGTTTGTCACAATTTTCCGTCCATTCCTGCAAAATTTCATCGTTCTTTTTCAATATTTCTGCTGCTTGTGTTTTCCCTACCTTAAAAAACTCGGAAACTTTAGGCACACCACATTTTTCGCGATTAGAAAATGTTATCACTTCCATTTGTTCTTTAAGTGTCAGAGATTTCCGATTAGACATATTGAAGAGAAAACACAGTATTTACTCATCAAGAGCTAAAAACCAACTGAAAATTGAAGAGAGGGAATGTGAACGGAATGAGAGTTTTGGAATATTCCCGGAACCGTGATACCGCGTAGGCAAAACAATAGTAATCTGCCAGCGGAAAAATCATATGCTTCTGCTGAAAAGGAAGAGGTTCCTGTTGTGAAATTCCTAGGAAGATATTACTAGTCACTATTCTATATATATCTTATTCTTACAAAGAGTTTGTTATTGTTAACGCATTTTACTGGAAACCTACACCGATAGGTACGCTTCGATAACTTACATTAGCTGTACTTGTCTGTAGCAGAGTTGGGCAAACGTTAGCGCGCGCTAAAAGCTGATACCTCTCCGCTAATTTAGCGAAACTGTAGAAAGCCAGCGCTAATAATTAGCGGTTACCGGCGGCAGTGCGCTAACCGCTAATCTATTTATGAAATATCGTAATTGCTAATAGCTTAAGCTATAGTTACAAGTTGTAACTTATTAAGCGTACTGTCGCCGCTAACCGCTAATTATTAGCGCTGGCTTTCTACAGTTTCGCTAAATTAGCGGAGAGGCATCAGCTTTTAGCGCGCGCTAACGTTTGCCCAACTCTGGTCTGTAGTAAGGAGGTAAACAATCAGGTTTCTCTGTCCGTGTCCATTGTACAGAGGTGTCCGCAATATAGAGGTTTATTTTACCTATAGAAAAATTCGGGACTGTGAGAAAATGTCCGTTAATAGAGGTGTCCGCTGTAGGGAGGTGTCCGTTAAGGGAGGTTTCACTGTATAGATGATGTAAGTATAGACAATTATGTAATTTAATATAATGTATAAACGATATAAATATATAGACAATAATGTAATATAATACAATGTAATGATATACACACAATGTTAACATGTAGAAAATAATGCCATATATATATATATATATATATATATATAAAATGTAAGGTGTACATCGCTATAAAGCGTTAACACAAGAAAAAAAAAAAAAAAAAAAAAAAAAAAAAAAAAAAAAAAAAAAAAAAAAAAAAAAAAAAAAAAACAGTCCTAAATACAAAATTCACCATTTCAATCAACATTATACTATAGACGATTTCACTGTACGCGACATTCACTTCAGGGCGGTGACGGCCCAGACGTTTCCTGTCATTAAACCTCAAAACCAACATTACTTGTACATATTTTATTTTATTTTACAACACATGTTACCCATTAGTTGTGCATGATATCTACTGATTTTCTTAGCAAGAGAGTTTAAATAACGGCCGTTACAAGCAATTAATAGATTGGCCCTTCTTTAGTTTATTTTTACATGTTTTCTCATTTGATAGACACGAAGTGTTCCAAGTTTCATTGGAACGTAAAAAAAAAAATTCGACCGGCCACTTTTTGTATCTAGGCTTGGAATTGTGAAAATCTTTTGTGAGTGCAATATCAATAGAAACGTTTATTCGGAATATGCTAAAAAATGCCTGCGTCAAATCGATATTTTATTCATGCCTTTGAATTAAATTGAATATATGCTTGTATATTTTTTAACTGATAAATTCCCAAAATAAGGTACATAAGTCCTGAAATTCGTGTTGTACTATGAGTGGATGATGAATAAGCAATATTTAATCAATGTATTTATTACAATTTTTTTAGCATGATTTGAGGTTACATTAGGAAAAGATCTTATTATAAAATCTTATGTTTCTTCTTTGTTGTATTCTGCAACAGCATCACTAGTGATGTAAATAATTTGTAAGATGCTATAATTAAAATAAATAGAAAGACGCATAAAAATGCATTTATGTCCAGTAGATGGAGCTGGAAGAAATTTAGTTTGGTTGATGCAGGTGTCAGGAAGTTTGGATACTTTATTGCATGTTTTATCCAATAAACTGCATTTTCTAGAGGTGTGTGACGCTTCTCATGCATCAACGCTGATCGTCTTGTTGCTTCTTTCTTGTACCTAAAACATATTTCAATGAATAAATTAATGTATCTTAATTAAATTACCCATCAAGGTTTTGGCAACGGGTCAAAATTGAGATATTATTGGCCAATGTTGTTTGATCGATAAATTGTTTTATTCTTCAAAGTAAATTATTTATTTATTTATTTATTTATGTAGTGCTTCATTTCATGGACAATAAGCACACTAAGGTAAGTCTTCCAAGAAACCAGGGAGAACGTGAAAATTGTATTATTTTACAATTAAAATAAGAGTAAAAATAAAATGATTAAAATAAATTTCAATTTTCAACTATAATGAATAATAACTTATTCATGGAATAAAAATGTAGTTCAGTTACCTGTCTTCGGGGCCCTCATATGAGATCGTATAATCCTTTAGTTTGTAGATATGTCAAGATACTGTCTATGTACTGGCTACCTTCAGCGAGAAGTTCACACATGTTGAATGGAATAGTTGAGTCTTGTCGTCTAATGCAGTCTGTTAGAATATGTTCTATTGTCAGTTCAGTATTACAAATTTCACATAATGGTCTCTCTTGTCTTGTCATGAGGTACTCGTGAGTAAGTCTTGTATGGCCAATCCTAAGTCGAGCCAATACAACCTCCTCCCTTCTATTGGCCCGATAACTGGATGGCCAGTCTTTGACCGTATGTTTTATCCTCCGTAATTTGTTGTCCGTAAGTATCGTCCAAGAGTGTTCCCAGTTTTCCAAAATAAATGTCTTCACAGATCTGTTTATGTCTTCATGTGGAATTGGTCCGTTATCCATGTCTGTTTGTTCTGCAGCTAGTTTTGCGTGGGTGTAGAAGACGAATTCTTCAGATTCGAGACATTCCTCTTAGATTGTAGACATACATACCCTTTGTCCATGATTTAGCCAAATCCCGATTCCTGACGTTTTTCTCTAAACTCCCAGCCCACCCCAATCCTCTTGGCAGATCCCTTTCTTCCAATGTTATTCCTGATAATCCTCCTCGCCGCCCCCGCCGCCATTGGCCACGAGACAACTTATTGCAAGAAATTGTGTAAATTTTGTAAATAGTGTACATAGTTCAACCAATATTATTGGGAGTAGCAGTAATGTCTGCCTTCTCCCCTCATCTCATCCAGTGTGTTGCCATTGTTAGATCAAATTTACTTATTGTACATATCTGTACAGATTGTAAATATCAATAAAGGAGATATTGAAAAGATTGTGGACGATACGGCTTGTCGCAAAATCTCACAACTCTAACCCCTTTAGAATAGCCTTTAATGCCTTAAATAAAGTATCGAATAAAACCATTTCTCAATATATTACTTCGTCCATGGATAGAATATGTTCATTTGCTCCGATTTACATATTCGATAGTTTGACATGGTAGGGACGATATTATTTAAAGAGCAATAAAACTCTAAATTGGTCAAGATACCTAAAACCAAGAACATCTTTAGATATGTTCTACAAGACGCTAGCCCTGAGCCAGAGAGGTGATATGAACACCTGTACCTACTTCAACCTTGGCTAACTAAATGGAGAATCAAAGTAAATGCGGAAAAATCTAGCCATGCAACATTCACACTTCGTAAATCAAGCTGCCCACCAATAACCCTCCAAAACATTCAAATTCCACAGAAATCACAAGTAAGATACTTAGGACTGATACTAGACAAACGTTTAACTTGGAAGCCAGACATAACACAGAAAAGACAGGAACTAAACCGACGCTTTAGACTTTTATCACGCTTACTGGACAATCGCTCGAAACTTTCATTGACTAACAAACAACTTATATACAATACCATACTCCGACCAATATGGACTTATGGACTAGAACTATGGGGTTCCACTAAACCTTCCAATTCCTACAGAATACAAACAATGCAATCCAAAATCCTTCGAAAAATATCCAATGCTCCTTACTATGTCTCGAACCAAACTCTCCATAATGACTTCAATATCCCCTTTATCCAATCCCTGGCCAAATCAGTCTATCAGAAGTTTCATTCCAATCTCCCCGGCCATCCAAATCCTTTGATAAACTCTCTATCCTCCTACCATAATCCACAAAATCCTCATAGAAGGCTGAAGCGGCGGTGGCCTAGAGACAATTTGTTTTAACATGCTATCTGTAATGCTCAAAATTTATTGTGGGTTTTGTAATTGTACATATTCCCACATCACGCCTTACATTGTTAATTTCCAATACCAACAAAATTACTGGAAATATGTTTACATATTGTTGTAATAATCAATATATGTTTAAAAAAAAAAAAAGATATGTTCTAGACGAGATTAAAAAAAAACAATATTTTCGACAATGAAATGGCTAGTTATTTTAAATAGAACAAGTATAAATTAATAATAAATAGTATATAAATGAGTGTAAACAATTTATGTTGTCCCAGGACAATTGTATTGATAATCTTCAGCCGACGTTTCGCCTTAAATTGCTAAGTCTTAATATCCTTTTTCTTGTAAGTTCCTACTTTTAAATGGCGAGAATCAGACTTGTTACTATTAGCTTTCAGTCGCCATACAGTTTGTACGTCTTGGTCTAGATAGGACGTTGGAAGTGTAACGACGTAACAGAAAAATCGATTTTTATTTTATTTTATTTTCTGATTCAGAAAGATGTAGGTAATATGACGCTTCACCTTGTTTCTCTGGTTCGCCTTTAGTTCTCTCACAGTTTCAAGTTAAAGTGAATAGCAGCATCATCGTGAAAAATTCGATGTCCTATTTTAAAGGCAAATCCCGGGTCTGAAACGTCCCTCATAGCATTTTGTTAACCATAAATCACTCGTAAATATTATAATTAAAACATTGAATTTTAATTGCATACTTTTTCAATCAGCTTTATGCAGGGCCACCACATGAGGGGGACAACCGGGTACAGTTGCCCCGGGCCCGGCCACCGTGGGGACCCGGGCCGATCCTCGCTAATTGGAAAAAAAGTACCGAAAGTGACCTTTGCAGCACCGATTGTCGGCTTTTATTCTCATTTTGCTCAAAACTGAAGATGAAAATAATTTTAAACTGCCCAAAGTCCTAAAGCAAAGTACTAGAATTTTCATTCTGGGTCTGAGAAGTGGGGGGCCTGGCTTATGAATCAGCATTACATAGAGTAAACATTAGCCCTTGCTATCCTGAAAGGCTTCTAGAACTTTAACTTCGATTTCCCAACATCCGGAATTCGTGATTCGCCCTCACTCTTCCAACGTCCTGATAATCTTTAGGCCTTAGATACTTTCCACAGCCTTCCTACTTTTCACTCACTAACAATAAGCTGGCGTGGTGTCAAGCACTAGTTCACACGCTGGTGCCTAAGTAACTCATCAGCGGCGAGAAACACGTTTAGTAACGCCGCTGTGCTATGTTGGAAAGAAGTTATTAAACAATACTAAAAGTTGTTTAATTTATAGCTATTTTTCGGCTGTGGACCAGAGACTGGTTGCTAAAAGGATACACTATTGAGAATTAAGCACAGTTGGCAACCTAAGATCAAAAGGAGATCAAAAGGACAAATGTTTCCTGAGAATGTATTTAATTATTTAAATTTTATCGTACATTATTATTAACTAAGAATTTTGGGACGGGTTATCTATAGGTTATCACCCTTTTCTAGCCAGGATAGGACTGATGCCTTTTCTTTTTTTCTAAAAAAAAGTCACCACCCCACAGTGGGAATCGAACCCACGACCTTTGGCACGGAGTGTTAATTGCTCATGCCTTTACACTCTTCATATGACTAGTTATAAGAATTACATATGACTAGTTTATCGTTTTATTTAAGTAAAGTTATCCCCCAGATAAAACGAACAGTGTTAACGTTTCTGTAAATAATTCTATACGCCGGAGGTAAAGGACGCCATGTCACATATTTGCAATTGTCCGGAGAACCAATTTTCCATAACTTTGAACTAATAAATTGGGTTCTTCGTTACTTATAGAAACACTTTAAAGAAAATGTTTCAAGTTTTTATTAAACAAAACCAGGTCCTCCACACGGTGTCTTTTACGGCTAAAGAAAGCAAACATGGTTTTATTATTCACTGCCTTATCTTCGTTATTTATGGGAACAGGACGTGGTGCCCTATACCATCATATGGGACGACAAATCCACTTTAAGAACATGGAATTAAGTCAATTTAATAAAAAAATGGACATGGTGTCCTTTACCTCCGGTCTGAAGAATTCAGATTAACACAGTTTATCAATTCAAAAGTACTGAAAGAACAGTAAAACACTAATCCATTATGAAAATAAACCTTGGGTTGGTGAGGACCTCATTGAGTGCCCAATGAACAGAAATCTTGGTGATATTGTCGACATCCAGCGAAATACCGTAGCCAGCAGACTCTGCGTGCTTCAGGTTCTTGAATTGATCACCGAAAAACGGAATGCCAAGAACTGGTACGCCATGAAATACTGATTCAGTTAGGCTAAAGAGTCCTCCGTGTGTGATGAAGAGAACACAGTTTTTGTGAGCTGTAACGAAACAAGAAGAAACAGTTCATCACTATCCACTTTTTGGTATGCTATAAAGGGATGAGAAGAAAACGTTAAGAATAAAAAGATTTAATTTTTTTATTATTTTTATTTGATGAATCCTTTACCTAGAACATCTTGTTGCGGAAACCACTCTGATGTCTTCACATTTTGTGGCAGGCCTTCAGGTAAACTGGCTTCCCATTTCATAAGAACTTTGTGCTTAGTTTCACTAAAGACTTCTAAGAATATTTCCCTAAATTCAACACCAACCACGTCAGAAGTCTTTAAATTCGAACCGAATGAGAAATATATGACACCACTTTCAGCTTCATCCATGAAAATCTGCAAATCCTAAAAGTTGTAAAATAAAAGTTTATTAGATATGTGCATTTTTTGTTGAAAGAGTTGCCTATCCCTTCAGATAAAAGTGGGGTTACTTTGACGATGTTTGCATAATGGCTGGTCGACCAGCTGTACCCTTTGTAAAATAGTAGAAATTATTTGTGGGTCAGATTGAATATAGAACATATTTGACTGAATTGAGAGTGTGTGGGTACAAAGTTATATATTCTGAAGATTAGATAGTTAGCCGTCGAGGTGATAAGCAAACATGGAATAGATAGGATTCGGCTAGAAAGAAACCTCAATACGATTTTTGTATAAAAAATCTATAGGAATAGATGGGATTCGGCTAAAAAGAAACCTCAATACGATTTTTGTAAAAAAAAAAAATCTATACATAATGTATACATTATTATATCCCATCTATTCCATGTTTGCTTAAAGTTATATAATACATAACTTTAAGCAAACATAAAGTTATATAATAAACTTAAAGTTATATAATAAATAACAATATTATTTTCTCGTTTCTCCATAAGATACCATGAACGTATATTTATACACTGCGGCGTATCAGTGTTAATGATGTCTCAGACAAGAATGTAATAATACATACACTTCAAGGGTAATAATTATTTTGACTAACATTTTTTTCTTTTTTTTTCAGGTAAGAAGTCCTTCATTTCCCTTCAATCTTGGGAAGATGATATGATAGAATGGTATGTGTGTATAGAAATATATTTTCATTAATTCTAATTTAGCTTGGTTTAGCAGTTGTTAATTTGTGAAATATTGAAAATATTTAATACAATATTAACGATGGAGCTATGTCAGAAGCCCAGAAAGCTTTAACAGAATAAATGTTTATAATTAACACAGCGCATATTATCCATTTTGCAGAGGAATGTGCTGGAAATTGTTGAGAATCTTGTCTTTTATTCGAACTCCGTTCGGAGGTTATCTATATGATTTGTTTGTTTGGACGATTAGAGGCGATAAAAACAAGCTTATCGCTATAAAAAGAAGAGAAAAAAACGATAAAATACTTTTTTTACGGTACATTGCCCATTAGTGCCGATAAAAGACTTATCACAATTATCCATTATTGCAGCTTATGATTTATTGAAGTTTAATATCGCATGGGGCTATTATTTTTTCAATATAGTGTCTACTATGTTGAATCTAATTAATAATGACATTAATGAGGTACTCTATGAAATATTTGTTTTTATTAGTAATACGTGTATTATTAATTGAATCGTTTATTTCAGAAACCCGTCAAGTGCACTTTTTAAAATTTCGGAAAACTAAAAAAAAACTTCCTAATTTTAAAATTAGTGAAGTTTTTGGCTTGGGAAAAAATTGAAGTGTTTATTATTGTATTGCAAAAACAAATAATTCTTGGGGTTAATTTCAAACCCTTTATTTTTTGTGCAAACAAAATTTAAAGTTTTTGTTCTTTGCGGGTTTCTGCAATAAAATGAATATACTTTTCTAAAAAATTGTTTTTTTACTATAATATTGATTTGGAAAAGCAGTAGAAGGTTTTAAATACCAAAAAACATATTACCTTTATGTTTAAATTGATTCAACGTCAACAAAAATAGTTGGAATATCAATTAAATATAGAACACAAAATAAATAAACAATCGAACTTTATAAAATAAAACATATCTGGTTTGAGCCTATGGTTTGAGGTTTTATTCTATTCATCGTCATACTCTAGAGGATTTTGCATGCGGCTGGGGTCCTAGGCCCTGGCGACTGGAGGATTTCATGAAAACAATATTCATAGCCTTAGGTAAACTTGGCCAACTTCTTCAGGCCATTTATTTTCTTTGCGTTGACTTCTATCTTTCTAGAAGTTTATACGATCATTATTGGCAGGTCCTCAACTTCAGAAGATTTTTTGAGTGTGAATGTTGAGGATGTGAAACAGTCAATAAAGTGCTGAGTAATCATTTTTCCACAGTCAATTTTGTTCTAATGTAAGGGAATAGGTACTTTGAAAGGAATCCTGCCTTCCTTTCGAATTCTCTTCCCAAAGGTTTCACCTGAGTTGACAGTCTTCTTGTAATCTTGAGGCCACCAAGTATTAAAAGCATTATGCTTCTGTCGTTTGTTACTTGGTGAACAGTATTGCGCCTTGATTTAAGAATCATCTCAGCATACTAATTAACAGTTTCAAATAATCCTCTCTCACAAAGATTTGTCGAGATCTCACCATGCAATGGTTTTTTGTTTTCCTTGAAGGACCATAACTGAAAAGAATTAGATGCTAGTTCCACTTGGAACTTAAGTTTTCAAATAATGTAGTATCATGGAGCAAGCCCCCTGTGTGAATTTATTGGCCTCGCTTTGCACAAAAAGTGGTTACATCTATGGTCAAATATGAGAACGAAATTAGACTAACACAAAATTTACTGCAGAAACCCGTCATGTGATTGCATTTGACGGGTTTCTCCAATAAACGGAAATTTCAAGACAAAATAAAACCTATTTAGAGAATTGATATTTCACATGTTTCTGCATAAGACGGTGTGTCTAAAGTTGGTCATTCATAATCTATAATAATATCATTTTTGAAAAAAATGTCAGTTGACGGGTTTCTGAAATAAACGATTCAATTACAAACCGTTTAAAATTGACCATCAATACGAATTATACCCTGTATTTACAGAGAGATCTCGCTACCTCTAGACTATAGACCGAAGGACCAAAATCTAGGCTGAAAGTTTGATTTTGTTATAAATACTTCAACACAATTTAGTTATTTTAAAATACAACTACGCAAAATAACCAACTGAAAAACAGACAATGAAAGAATAACAGTACAGGAATAAGTGCATAAACTAAGTACTTTTCTATCTTTTTTTTTTTTTTTTACGGGATATCAAGTTTATTGGTGTAAAGGATTGCCAACCTATTACTATGTCAGAGTCTTCCCATATTATGAATGAATGAAAAAGTACTGTATTCTGAGAATTCGTACCTTAAGAATAATAACTTTACATACTCGAATATAAAAATTAAAAATAAAAGTCTAACTCTATATGTAAAAAAAAAAAATCGTAAATAATAAAATGAAACATATGTGCATTTTAATACAAAGAAGGGAATAAATAGATAGAAATGTATACCAAGAAAGGGATCAGGAAGTGTGGAGCAATGATGAAACTATATACAGAAGGGTATGCGAATATAAAAATATAGTAAATAGTTCAATATAAGAAAAATAGTAATAAAAAAAAGAGATATTATTAAACGAAGAGAATAAAAAATAAATGCATAGACAAAAAAAATATAATAAAATAAAAAATAACAAATAAAATAAAAGTTAAGATCATAAAATAAACAACAAAACGTATTTGGACTTCATAAAACCAAAAAAAAAAAAAACAGCAAATAAAACCTTGGAAGATATAAAAGGATTCATAGGTAATCTGGTCTTACACTAGTGGTAAAGTCTTAAAAGCGACTTCCTGGGAGGATAGCAGAATAGCAAGGTGGCGGGGTTTAAATACAGGTGTGTCGAATGGAAAGAGTATTATTAGTTGTTATTAATATTCACGCTGGACACTAAAATTAATTATATTAATGCATACTTCTAACTCCATTAAAATTAGCTATACCAATGTCATCATATAAGGCCTAGCCTTTACAATTGGGGCACTTCGTAAAGAACAAACAGTAAAAAAATTAAGTAACAAAAAGAAACATACCTGTGGAAGTGGCTTATTTGGTGGTAGGTTCATACCACCAATGTTCTTGACATGTGGTGCAGATGGATAAGGGTATGTAGCAACTGCTTCATCCCTGTTGATAAGTATCATACTCCTGTTGGATACGAGTCTATGGATTGGTGGTCTAGTCTCCCAGCCTGTGTAGTTGAAGTATTGGTCCATGATACTCTGCATCTTCCACAAGTGGTAATAGCTCACGAGAACAGTGGACCAAGAAACGTACGTATTGTATAACCGTTCAAAGAAGGTCATCGTATCAGTTAGGGGAGATTTGAAGTCTATTTGAAAAGCTGGGTTTCCAGGAGCACCTAAATACGAAGTTGTATTATTAATTGTACATAAAAGTAGAAAAATGTAAAACTTTATAATTTACAACAGTGTCTTACTCTGATAAAAATTATGATTCCTGAAGAAATACGAATTTGCACGATCATGTATGGCAATGAGTAAAAGAATGTGTTTTAACCCCCTTGGCAAATAAGTCAAATTTTCAATACGCGCTAAAAAAATAAAAAAAATATTAAAGTACCTGATAATTCATTGATCCAAGCGGAATCACCAATAGCGGATATCTCGATGGCAGGACAGCGGAACTTGTGTATCAATGCGGATACAGGTTCCTGGAGGAAGTACGATTCCATTATGATAGCATCGTATGAATCATCTCCATGGATGATGCTCTGAGCAGCGGGATCACCGTAGAAGAAGTTAGCCAGTTTAAGTGCTGTAGAAGACATAATGTATGGTACGAAGAACTTCGGAGCTTTACCTAGTCTTTTCAAATTCATTTCTTCTGTAACTCAAAAAATTGTGATTTTAGCAGGCATTATTAAAATAATTTAAATAATCTTTTAGCTTGAAGAACATGTATAACTAGTATATAACAACATTCGTATTATATTTAGTTATGCATTTGTGGGACCTCTAATATGGCAATTCTTTACAAATATATATCTATATATATATATATATATATATATATATATATATATATATATATACAAATATACATATATCGTCCTGTTGGAAGAATAGTATATTTCATCTTCTGCATCCAGTACAGTAAAATCTACAATCCATAAGCCACAAGTTGCTGCGTTATTTATTTAGATATTGTGGCCAATTCGGCGTCTAGGTAGAACTATTTCTTCTTGTCTGGGCTTTCTATTCCGAAGGAACATAAAAATAATTTCAATAGTGATTACAAAGTTATATAAGAATGACACATAAAACAATATACAGGGTGTCCCGCATTGAGATGTCATAACTTTAGGGGTCTGTTCTACATGTCATTTGTAGTTCAGGGACGCAAAAATGAGCGTCCTGTCTGAAAATTTAGGAGAACAGTGGAGGAGGATAGTGGATAAATTTAGAGGAGCTAGTCAAACTTTTGCCTCTTTTAAAAACTACTGGATTTTTTAAAGAAAAACTGGGATTTGGGAATTTGTGATCAATGTATCGTAAATAACGACCACATTTTTGGAATCTACATTAAATTTCCAATAAGAAAATCCCGTTGTTGAAATATTTCTATGTAAGTTAAGAGCTATATTAAAATCCATGTAGGTCAGAATGTTTAATATTAGTGTTTTAATAAATTATTCAATATTTTCTTAATCAGCTATTTTTAGACTTAGAGGTTTGCCTCCGCCTCAAAAGTTGCATTATTTAAAAAACTCCAAAATGGTACCTCGTAGTTTTAGAAAATAATAATATAATAATAATTTTTTTTCGCATAATTAATTGTTCTTATTAATTATTCTATACTTTAATTGCTTGATGAATAATTTCTAACTTAAGCTTTGTGTATATATATCTAAGATTATTTCAATTTTGATACAATGTCTAAAACATTTCTTTGTTCTGTTTTATTTTAATTAGTTTTACTGGGTTTTTTTATTCGTCCAATGAGCAAAAATCTTTCATTATACATTTGAAAATGATTATAATATATTTTAAAATTATCAAGTACAATTTTAAAACATATATCGAGAATATTGGTGATATACATTTGATAGTACAGGAGCACTTTATTGGATGTGATGGAAGGGAAAAATATATGAAAACAGAGAAAACAGTGAGAAAAATATGAATATTAAAAAATAAACGAATAAGAAATGTCTAAGGAAAAATGAAGTTTGAAAAAAGCAGAATAGAGGTGGCCATGTTTTATTAGAACAATCACTTGTTAAATTATTTCAACATTTTTTTTTCTTTTAAGCTATCGTTCATTTATTGATTGTTTATTTTTTTTTGTTTATTTGCGGCAAAAATAATTTTATTTTCTTCTTCTAATATTTTATTTTATTCTAGGCTTTATTTAAACATCCATATCCAAGGTAGATTGGGGACTTCATTCAACGGGCCTTGAAATTAAAAAAAAAACCTGCTGTGCAGGCGGGACTCGAGACGGCATATCTTGCCAGGTTTTTAAGAAAGATTAATCATTAATTGCTTCTTTTTATTATAATGTTTGAACATATATGTATTTGTTTAGAGGGTAAAGCACAGACTGGAAGCAAATATTAATTAGATCATATTTAACTCTAACGTAAATAATATATATATATATATATATTTTTAAATCTCATAGAATCGTAAGTTTATGCATAAATTTAAAAAGTTCTTCGCCCCCCTTCAACAATATTATTCATTACGGAATGTCTAGAGAAAAAGAAGACCCATTTCTCACAACTTTCAACTGATTAAACTTTCTCCGTGTTCAAAAAAAAAATGGCAGAATTATAATTTGAGATTGAGAAATTATTATAATATTTAAAAAATTCCCAAGAAATAATTTATTTTATTATTTAAAAACTGTTCAGATGCATAAAATAGTTGTGGGGTTTGCATTCTAGAAGAGGGCATTTCTTGTGAGAAAATTTAAAAATTGTATTTACTTGAACTGAAATCGCCTAAAAAGACAGAACATAATTCTTTCGAAGGTTCTCTGCATCAATAGCTAGAGAAAAATGACAAGATCGAAAGTTAAAAAATCCTAAATAAATTAAACAAATAAATAAATAAAAGCAAATACGAAATAAACTAAAATTAAAAATAAATAAATATAGGAAGCAACATTTAAATGCACAAATACAATGTATATTTAAGAATAAAGAAATGAGAAAAAAAAAATAAAAATAATTTACACAAAAGCAGACTATATCGTCGATACAAATGCAAAGTATCGAATATGAAAATCACCAGTTTCCAGAGTGAGAAAACTTTTATTCATTACTTTGCTTTTGGACAGTTGAATAGTCGGCAGATTCGACCTTTTGACAGTGGTTACTTTCACAGAGTGAACTTAGATTCGAGATTTTGCCATACACCATTCCAACAAGACTGAAAATGAAGAATATTGCATTTGTGTCGACGATATTATGAGCTAAGTCAAAAAACAACCTAAATCAATGAAAATATTCTATGCTAGGGCGATAATCCTGTTTTCATTCTTAAACGCAACACTATTACTACACAATAGCTTTGTATATTCCAGGCTTTCTAAAAATAAGAGGTACCACAATTGTTTAAAGAATTCTTACTTTTATAGCGAGAAATATAAAAATTGTTATAAGACTAATAACATTTATTCAGGGTGGTCCCGAAGGAAATCGCCATACTTGAGGAGTGTGTACGCCGACTAAAGTGTAGTTGAGTGCCACACTGAGAAAAAAAAAACAGCCAGCCGGCAGCCTGAAAACTGTGACTCAGTGCCAGTATTTTGAAAAAGGACATTTTAGTCTAAAATAGGATTCCACTAGTTAGAGTGCCCGCACTTTATAATAGGGTGCTGGAATGCTAGCAGCCTACAGACAGATGACTTTATTATGTGGATAAAAAGAACAAAGGTAAATTCAGAATAATAATAATGAGACTTTATTTGGGTGTAATTTACATATACACTTCTTAACAAGTAGATATTTACAAGTAGGTATGAGGTATACACTTTTTAACAAATATAGATATTTACAAGTATTAGGTATTCGGTACAATGTACTTATGAATTGTCCCTCAAAAGGCTCAAGTTAAAGTTACCTTGGGGTAACAGTCGTGAGGCGGTTCGCGAATATTGGCGTCGATTTCCCAATCGTGCTACGCATAGTCAGACTTTTGCAAACTTCTACCAAAGCATAAGAGATATAGGCCGTACCGCTACGCGTGGCCGTAATGAAATACCCCGCCGTAACGACCGTGTAAGAAGGACTGAAAAACTTCTCAGTCAGCTTGACGTTTAATGACCGTCGACACTTACTATCAAATAAGTCCTGTAATTATCTAAGATGTAGTTGAACCTTGTGAAAGGTAATGAAATAACGCAACTTTCCTGAGAGTCGAAAAAACTTTTATTTCGTAATAAGTTATTTGTTTGGGTGGCTGCTGTGAATTTGGTTTGAGAAACTTTTCCACAATGTACATTATATCTTATAGAAAATTTAATGTAGATTTTGAAAATATCAACAGAATTAAATTTTCCCTTGACGTGAACGACGAATAGCGCAAAATGGTCAAAAACTAGTGTTCGGACAAAAAAACACGGAAACGCATATATCTAGGGAAATAAAGCAAGTAGATATTTTTCCTTGGTGGCATTCAACTACATTTCAGTCGGCGCACATACCCCTCAAGTATGGCGATTTCTTTCGGGACCACCCTGTATATATTACTTTAAAAAATTTGTGAATCTTGCTAAAACAACGTGAGATCATAAACGTCCGTCACGATTTTGCTAATGTTTCAGGAAGGTGGTCAGCGTACGCCACACAGTGGGACGAAACGATTAAAACCACAGACATTCATTGTTATACCTTTTAACATACTCGTTTCGGGCTGAAAACTCGAAACCAAATGTTTTCGAGGGTCTAGATCTTAAATCTGAAATCATTTTATTTTTATCTTGTCGGGATTTTTGGTCTATGAGCAAAAGCCTAAAATTTCAGGTTTTATATTTTGCCGGAGTGGAGGTATAATTTCTTTTTGTTTTTCTTGCACTGAATCCCATGAAATCCCACGTCACTCTGGTTGATAATGAGCCTTTTGAGGGACAATTGTTTCAATTTTTTTATTTTACATTAAATCAATATAGAAAAAAAAATGTCAGGGAAGCAAAACATTCCTGAACAAAAGTAAAAGCAATTTTTTCTCTGAATCTAATTATAAAACTATATAATGGGAAACGTTTTTGCAAAAACAGTATCGTTTGATTCATTGAATCGTACTTAATTTTTACTCTACTTCCATCAGAATGTCCTCTGAACTTACTTCTGGGAGTCCCTGAATACTTTATTCAAGACCTCTTGCGATTCTTCTGAAAATGTCTCTAGATAGGGACTATTTAGACATTATAACGCTTTCCATGATTTTTTCTCCGTAGATTAGAACTTTATGAACAGTGGCTGGCATGTAGAGCCAAATCAAACCAGATTTGGATGGTCGATGAAGGCTCCAAAGTTACACATTTGCTTTCAATCGGGGCATTTTAACGTGACTGGGCTCGACACTATATGCAAGAAAGCTATAATGTTATGTTTATTTTGAGAACCATTTCTTACAAGTATCATCTAAGATAATGAAATAGTCATTTATATGGTTAGAAAAGGAGTATTTCTTCTTTAGAAATGACGTAAATATTGAATTTTCTCAAGGGGATATTTCAAAACGTCACGTAAATTTTTCGCTTAAAAATTTGTAAACCTTGGGGGTGCTGATTTTAAATCTGCTATTATTATTGGCGTGAAAAATGTATAATGCTAGTTGACTTAAAAACTTAAACATATTTTTGAATTTATTTGACGAAACATAAATTATTGTTTAACGATTACATTTTTCTTTAATCCCCGATATCATTTCTTTTTCTTTTTCGATATCATTTTCTAAACTCGTTATATATAATAAAGCATTTTTAACCTGTTTTATTTTATTTCTCGGCTCCTAAGGCGTATTGAACGAAACGCTCGGACAAGTGCCGACTATTTTTCGATGCAGAATCACCAGAAAAAAATGGGCCAAATAGGTGACCTTGCACCTGAATAACCTTATGAGCTATTCGGCGATGAAGCTGTTGCCGCTATATTCCAGTACTTCTTCAAACATTAATAGGGCTCCTGAGCCCCGGCGGATCTGGGCGGATAAAATGTTGACGTATATCTCTTACTTAGGTATATATATTACTATATCTCTTATCAGATCCCCGACAACTCGCCAAAAACTCTTCTATTTTCCTTTTCTTTTTAACTACACCTATTTTTATCACAAAAGGTGTAAAAAAAACAACAAAAAAGTGCTGGTTAAAAATTTATTTTATTTTTTTCAGAAGCGTACATGGACCAAAACAAGCTCAAAAGTATTTGCAGGCGAAAAAAAAAGTATGCTTCTGTGCCACATCAATAATGAGTTGAACACAGAAATACGGCATATCCTAAGAAATTCGCGGGGAAAAGTTAAAAGTCCGACTCGCCGGAACTGCATCATCTTAGCGCGGTTCCGTTCTTATCTCTAGACTAATTTAAAATGATTAAAATAGAAGCTGTTATTATTTTGGGTCCACATTTCTAGAAAGCATGAAGATTAGATAGTTAGCCGTCGAGGTGATAAGTAAAGATGGAATGGTTGGGATTCGGCTAAAGAAACCTCAATACGATTTTTGTTAAAAAATCTATATTTAGGGCGTTTTGGCTACTCATTGGTAGCCTTCGTCAGCAATGAAAGTGCCGGGAGGCAGAGGAGGACCAAAGTTGACAGTTCCATCTTTACTTTCATGAAAGGTCTTATTTACGATCTTACCTAGATGGGTCGCCCTAGGAAGGACCCCGCTAGGCATTTGAAAAGCTATATCTTGGAATCCATATCTCTAAGATTAAATTGTTTTTCATACTTTTCTTAACCTGATTTATTATCAAATAAATTATCCAACTATAAGCAGTTAAAAAATAACAAGGAATAAAAACAGACAAAAAGAACAGTTCGAATAAGCGAAATCAATTACTTAAAAGTTTTAGGCACTTATTTCTCCGATTGACATCGCCTAATCAAGACTTTCACTAGAACCTTTTTTGTAGAGCATTTAGTACGCTTTCTAATGGTATCCTTCCGTTTACCAAGATTCTCAACCTTTTTCGAGATATTAAGGAAAGTATACAAAGTTACCAAAACTTTTTATGTCTGTTAATAAAATATTTTATTCTAACCCTTCCTTAACTCCAAACGTAACACAAATTAAAACATATTAGTTTTAATGAAAGCAGAACATGCAGAAAATGTTTCAACTGAATCCCATGATTCTAAGTACCCAAACCAAAAACGGTATTCAAAAACTATTTTTCCAATTTTCTCGAAAACGGTTAAAGCTATCGCCTTGAAAATGGTTTCATTCGTTTTCCTAGCCCAAGAAGCCTATAAAACGAGCACTTACAAGCTTATGAACTCGAAAAAGTAAGCGTTACGATTTTTTTTTGCGCGAATTTCGCCCCAAACGCCATCTTCCAGTGGGCGGATTCTGCTGGTTAACGAACTTGACTTTTAAATTGGACGACGGATTTTTGTACCAAATTTCATCACAATCGGACCATTAGGGAAGCCAGAAATGAGCGAACAGACAAATATATATATATATATATATATATATATATATATATATATATATATATACAAATTTGAACCACCGTTATTTTCGGTCTCTAGGGGTTCTGAGACGCGAAATTTTCTAGTCGGCACTTCCGGATTGTTTCATTGTATCAACCTTATCCCTTACCCCTATGGGGGAGGGAGGAACCGCGCTAAAAAAATTTTTTGCGCTGTCTGCTGTTTTTTCAGATACCCTGGACTGTGTGGAACAAGTCCTTGTAGTTGTCGAACAAAAAAAAACAAGTATCAAATTCGGCCAATGTCGCGGGTTTTGGGCGTTTCTTCCCACTGTGCTCCACCACATGAATAAAAAAAGTTTAAAATAACCTAAATGAATACAAAATAAACACTAAATACTAAGTAAATGGTTCTTGTAAATCTAAAAGATCTGAAAAAAAAAAAAAAAAAAAACATTTTTCTAAAAATGATCGGACCGTATTCTGAGCAAAAGATACAAACTTTTTTTTTTTTCTTTCCCAGTCTCTTAAAGTTCTCAAGGGAGTTTTCTGATGCCTCTATTCAGCTTTCTTTTCGCGCGACCATTTATTCTCAAGCCTCATTTTCCCCTGAGACGAGTCATTTTTTCCTTCTCGAGTCACTTCCTTCCACCCACTCAAGTCATTTGAGATGGTTTATCTTCAGAAGGATCGTTTACTTCTTGCCTTCAGCCATCTGAAGGTAGTAGTTTTTGGTCAGTGTTACCAAATAGAAAAATGGATGTCGAAGAAAAGAAATAGTAATGCATCTATAAAAAATTAAAAAATAAATAAATAAATACTGGTCTCTAGATTAAAATCTGGAGGGATTATTATGCGATTTGAAAGAAATAGTGAAGTAGAGCAGTATTTCGATAGCTGGACTAGAAAATCATCAGACATTTAATAGAAAAGTCCGACTCATTAGTGTCATTAGTAAAGAAATAGAAGCAGTTATTGATAGGTTCTGATATTTCGTTAAAAAAAAAAAAAAAAAAAAAAAAAAAAAACTCAAAGAGAAGTAATATAAGATTTAAAGCGCCACAACAGGAATTTGATTGTATCCTAAGCGGAAATTACTCCATCCTGTTTCTCAACGTTCACTCTAGGAAACACTGTAACGATTCTCATTTTCTTAGCTTGTTTTACTAAAATACTCATTTTACTGTTAAATGAAATTTAAAGAAAACAAAAAACAACAACCACATAAAAAACTCTATGTGTTGCCAATAATGCCACCTATGATTTATTATGTGTATCTAATGTATGAAACAAGTACTGTATGTTATTTTTTCAATGTCCAAGTTATGTTTTTTAGTAGCCCTTATTACATGGTTGTCTACTGACGTACTTAGTCCCATATCCTCGTGGCTGGGTACCCATAACAGTTCATGTGTGTAATGTAGTTTATGTCTTTGTTCGTCCATCTGTTTAATTATTGGATGATTTAATTTGAGGGACCGTACTTTATGAGAAGAAGGGGAAACTAAGTACTATGAACGTTCAGTAATTTCTCAATAGTTGAATCGAACACCATCACTATTTTAAATTAAATGCTTTAAATATTTGAAATTAAAGCATTTAGAAAATTTAAACAGTTCTTATAAAAAATGAAATCGTTTAGAGCTTTCTGCTCAAATTCAGGAACATAAATATGCATTAGCTACACCCGAAAAACCAATAATATAAAGTTTATCCCAGAATTATGAACACTTTTTTGTGACATTCTTTTGTAAAGTTTTTTTTTTCAGTTTAGTCATAGCTAAAGCTTATTTATGTTCGTACATGGTTACCGCGCATGTGCGAACGCCAGCGGTTTCGTACATGACCACCGTCCATGCGCGAACGCCAGCGGATTTGTACATGACCAATGCGCATGCGCGAACGCCAGTGGTTTCGTAAATGGCCACCGCGCATGCGCATACGCCAGCGGACACATTTTTGTGACTCTTTATTAGCGCTTTAGAGTAACGTGTTTTTTTTTTTTCAGTTTAGTCATCCCTAAAGCATATTTATGCTAAAAAGTTTTATTCTTTCATTATGTACCCAAAAATACAAAAAAAAAAAAATACCTTACATTAAGTGCATTAGCTCCGCAATGGCAAGATGGCTATTCCTATACTTCGGTAGAGCAAACAAGAAATGTCCCTTGTACACTAATAAATGAAACAAATCATTTTGTATTATCTTTCTATCTTAACTATTAACATCCTACCTTTGAAGATTTTTGTAAAAGGCTTTATGAGTCGTATTTCGAGATTGGAGTGACTGTATTGTGGCTTTATTGATGTAAGATATACCACATGATGTCCTCTCTTGGCCAGCTGGTGAAGCACAGGTGCAAAGGCTTTCTGATGGCTGGGGACTGGATATGGTAGAAATGCTAAGATTTTATAGCCCAAACTACATTCAGCAAGGCAGGTCAGCACAAGAAGATCAAGCAGCATTGTGGATAGGCACTACAACAAGAAACTTACAACATTCTTAAACATAATATATATAATAATAAACATATATCTATATATATAAAAATCACGTGTCTGTATGTTTTTCTGTCTGTTTGTTCCTTATACAAATCCACACCGTTTGACCGATTTTAACTAAACTTGGAATAATGGTAGGTCTTGATACAAGAAATCTCCTTGGCTCGGTCAAAAGAATCTACCAGCTGTCTGTATGTTTGTCCCTTATACATATCCACACCGTTCGTCCGATTTTGACTAAACTCGGGACACATGTGGATCTTAATCTGAGGAGTGTCGTAGGCTAAGTCAAAAACGTCTACCAGCTATCTGTCTGTATGTTTGTGCCTTTTACAATTCCACACCGTTCGTCCAATTTTGACTAAACTCCGTACACATGTAGATCCTAATCTGGGGAGTGTCGTAGGCTAAGTCAAAAACGTCTTATAGCTGTCTGTCTGTATGTTTGTCCCTTATATAAATCCACACCGTTCGTCCGATTTTGACTAAACTCCGTATGCACGTAGATCCTAATCTGGGGAGTGTCGTAGGTCTATATATATAAAAATCACGTGTCTGTATGTTTTTCTGTCTGTTTGTTCCTTATACAAATCCACACCGTTTGACCGATTTTAACCAAACTTGGAATAATGGTAGGTCTTGATACGAGAAATCTCCTAGGCTAGGTCAAAAAAATTTACTAGCTGTCTCACTGTATGTTTGTCCCTTATACATATCCACACCGTTCGTCCGATTTTGACTAAACTCGGGACGCATGTGGATCTTAATCTGAGGAGTGTCGTAGGCTAAGTCAAAAACGTCTTATAGCTGTCTGTCAGTATGTTTGTCCCTTATACAAATCCACACCGTTCGTCCGATTTTGATTAAACCCGGTACGCAGGTTGATCCTAATCTGGAGAGTGCCTTAGGCTAGGTCAAAAACCTACCAGCTGTCTGTCTGTATAGGTACACCGTTAGACCGATTTTTACCAAACTTGGCATACATGTATGTCTTGATACGGGGGGTGTTATAGGTTAGGTCAAAGTCGTCTAGGACTCACAGTTGGGAGGTCAAGGGTTCGAAACAGTTACAGATTCGTGTTATTAGATTTTAATAATACTGGGTTTCTAATTTATTTAGGCTTTTCTATATGCAGAAAGTAGGTGTAGCATGGCACGCCGGGTAACGGCTAGTATATAATATATTAATACAATTCCTAACGATTCCCTTCATCTATACTTTCTTTGTTAGGAATGATTTTCTACTATGACAGTAGAAAAATAGTGTGTACTCATGGAAGTTTGGGTGTAAATATAAATTATACATCCATTACTACTTACAGTAGCTAATTTCAGTGAGGCAAATGCACAATGAATATTGTTATATGTTATAATTGTATTAAAATGTTAATATTGTACTACATTTATTTAGATTGATTTTATAATTTTTCCTTGCTTTTATCCTTTTTTTATGTTTCTTTTTTTCAAATACTATGGCTATTATTATCCTTCTAATAGCAGTTAGCCAAGAGGATTAATCCTTATTAGCATTAAGGGAACTGTTTTTCTACATTATATTTATGCTTGTAACTTGAATGGATTTCTATATTTACTTTTGTGCAATTGCTTATGATTGATAAAGACTAACTAGGGTAAACCGGACAGTTATTGACACCCCAAATTTTAACTTAAAGAAATAAGTGAACTAGTCCTAATTTTATAAGGAACATTAAAAAACTGAACTTTAGAGGGATAAATTGTTGTAGATTGCTGATGATGAAACACTAGTATTTCACTTCCGAATTGTGCACCAGAGTTACCAGCCTGTGGTTTCATAATTTCAATCAAACTGAATGCAATGTCTACGAGAAGGAAAGGTATTACACATCGCCGGGATTTTGTAGTGAAGATAAGGGTAACAACCCTACAAATTTATTTGATTTTATAAAAAAAAAAAAACACCAAAATCCTAAATAAATTAAGATTGTTGTGGCACATGACCGCAGGCCTAAAGAAAACAAAAACTCGTTTCGTGCAAAAATCAGGAACCAAAGTAGTTTTTAAATATTACATACGTTAATTTCCCTTATTAAGTAGTAAAAATTCAACATAAAAATAACATTTTAAAACATTTAAACAATTTATGACAATAATATATCACATTAAGGTTTCATAACAGCTATTTAAAAGTTAAATTTATAAAATTAAAAATCTAACACCATTGCTGTAAATAACTTTACAAGGTTGAAACGCTAAAAAAAAAAAAATAATGTGTAGGGATTTTTAAATGTACAAAACTGGCCGAATTGTGCAGACTACGCTATGACAGTAGAAAAATAGTGTGTACTCATGGAAGTTTGTGTGTATATATAAATTATACATCCATTACTAGTTACAGTAACTAATTTCAGTAAGGCAAATGTACAATGAATATTGTTATATGTTATAATTATATTAAAATGTTAATATTGTACTACATTTATTTAGATTGATTTTATAATAAATTGCTACATCAATCAAATATAGTTCAGTTTTTTTTTTCCTTGCTTTTATCCTTTTTTTTATGTTTCTTTTTTCAAATACTAAGGTTATTGTTATCCTTCTAATAGCAGTTAGCCAAGAGGATTAATCCTTATTATCATTAAGGGATCTGTTTTTTCTAGATTATATTTATGCTTGTAACTTGAATGGATTTCTGTATGTACTTTTGTGCAATTGCTTATGCTTGATAAAGACTAACTATGTATGTGTGTGTGTGTGTGTAGAAATTGCTCATCTTCACTTAGTTGCTTCATATACTGGGGTTTTTCTTTTAGGAAGAGAGAAAACACCATGAATGATGGCCTCAAGTATCATAATATTAAAATAATAATTTTTAAAATGAAGTAATAATTTTTTTAACGCTATAAAATTTAATAACTGTTACTTGAATACTTTAAAACCTTCACCTGGCATTGAAGAATTCTTGAAATGATTGGTTAGCATTTCTTCATTCCTGGATATAAGCTCAGCTAACAACACTCTTTGCTCTACTAGCTCTGTTACCAAGGAGACGAGTAGATTGTAAGGGGGGGGGGGGGGGGGTAATTGTTTCCCGCTCTATTATTAGTGATAGATAATGAGACTTATTCTTCTCTTTGTTGTGATATCGATCTTGGAAAATAAGTCTTTATAGATAATAGCTTGTAATAAGTTTAGTTAGTTTTTTTTCTCTTTTAATGTTACGAAATAATACTGTCAGCTGATTTCAGACGAGCGTTTGTTTTAACTTTTTTATATTTGTTCAAAATTGCTACATCAATCAAATATAGTTCAGTTTTTTTTTTTTTTTTTTTTTTTTTTTTTTTTTTTTTTTTTTTTTTTTTTTTTTTTTTTTTTTTTTTTTTTTTTAGGTTTAACGGCGTATCAACAATTGGGCTATTAACGCCGAAGTTCAGGCTTTATTTCTATTTTCCTAACGTTAGCTGGAATTCAACAATTAAACATCTATTAATAGAATACTACACATACTTCTAAATTTGGGCAGAAGGTCATTGAGTGAAATTCAGAATTAACATGGGTAATAGTTTTTCCCCCCCCCCCTTTTTTTTGGGTGCTTCGACTGCTAGGGGTCATTAGGACCATTTAAAATTGTTACATTTCTAACATATGATGAAACATTTTATTTTTTACTGCTATTATGAAATCTTTTTTTTTTTTTTCGATTTATTAAAGAATCTCACTATTATATAATCTTAAACTAAATTAAAACAAGAAAAAGAGTTTTTTTTTTTTACTGAGTACATATACTGGATCTAACCTTAGAGCAAAATCTAAACCTAAAATAAGTATTTACATTATTATAGTTTACACACAAACGCACTCACTCATCAACACACGTAATAAATACAGTCACTCTAAGCACATAAAACCACTCATACAAGAAATGAGTTCACTCTTGCATATACACAAAAAAATTAAAGTATATTATCATTTAAAATATAAACACAATACTTGAGCTATTATATCAGGTTATACAGTTTTAGGTCTTTTAAGAATGTTCACAGAGGCTTCTTTTTTACACAACAGCAGTCGGGAGTTGGTGTCGGTCCCTGGCATCCTGGAATGCTGGGCAGTCCACTAGGATATGCCGAACATCGGGGATGCTGGGCAGTCAACTAGGATATGCCGAACATCGAGGATGCTGGGCAGTCCACTAGGATATGCCGAGCATCGAGAATGCTGGGCAGTCCACTAGGATATGCCGAACATCGAGGATGCTGGGTAGTCCACTAGGATATGCCGAACATCGAGGATGCTGGGCAGTCCACTAGGATATGCCGAACATCGAGGATGCTGTCAGAGTGCTCACATTGAGGCCGGTGTCGTCCTACTGGATGATGCCCATGCTTAAGACATAATAGTAAACGGGTATAACATAATAGTAAATTTATTAAAATAGCTCTACATACTTCGCATTCCCTGATGCCTCTTTATAAGCGTATACGCTAAATACATCCTAACAGAACGAAGGCTAAAATGGCCACTTCTCAACTGAAGACCATACACGTAGCAACAATCAGCAGTGTTTGTAGTCAGCTGTTTAAAAATCGATGGAGTCAACAAAAAATAAAATTTGATTATTCAGATAATTTTTTGGATACTTTTTAAAGACCTGACTAGAAACACGGCTGACTTTTTCTATGTATATGCAGCTTTAGTGATAAGAGCTTTACATTTGGTACACTTTTACATTGATAAATGATGATGAACAATTATAAAAAACAATTATAACTACGGTATGATGAATGAAATATATCACGACAAAGGAATCATCGACACGTCGAAGGGAAATAAAAATCATATTATAAACATGAAATTGAACAACATAGCGACATCATTGAGATACAGATTGGGATACATTCAGAGGGGCGAGAGGGAGAGCGTGTCGGTGGTAGAGAGAAAGTTTAAGGGGAGGGGGCGCACAATATGGGAAAAAGAGAGAAATTTAATAAACACAAATTTGATTTGTAAAAACTAAATTACACGGCGATTTAAGCCCCGATACGCGTTTGACCTGGATTTCGAGTTGATTGCACAATTCGGATAAAAGAACGCCATAAAAGCTCATATTAATACCTGCACGAATAAAAGCTCATATTAATACCTCACCTTTCTGAAATTACAAATTGAAGGTAATTAGATTTTCTCAGAATTACCGCAATATCGCAATTCGAAAAATATGTGAACAAGCGAATCAAATTTGTTTGGGACCTTGAATATCTATGAATATTCATATTCTTGAGGAGACATTAGGAGGTAAAAAAAATAAATACATAAAAAAAAAAGACAAAAAAAATAATAGAATAAATAAATAAATTATTCATCCGGATTTAATAATAATAATAAAAAAATATTTATAGAGGATTCTCATGTATGTAATCTTAAAAACCATTGGTTTAAAATGAACTCAATTGTCGTATTCTATTGCTTTAAAAAAAAGAAAAAAAAAAAAAAATCAGTCCCGTAACAGGCCACAAGGGGCCAGAGGGGCAGATACTGTAGAGGTATCTGATTCTTGACCATACGGCACACTAGGGAGATAGTGTGGTCAATACTATGCTCCGGCCGCCTGATTTTCCCCTTGGCTGCTTCGACTCCTTGAGTCATCAGCACCCAAGGTACCCATTATTAATTAAATTAATTAAAGGCTGGGTGAGCCTAGGGACGATCTGGGACCCTAAAATCCAACCCTCGAACGGCAGCACTAGAAGAAAAAATCTTTAGTGCGCGCACGGGTTTTGAACCTGGTCCTCCAGTTCATTAGTCGAGTGCTCTACCACTCAGCTATTGCTTTACAATATTAATTTTACAGACTAATCTATCTGTAATGGTTTTGAAAGCAAGATTTTTATTGAACAAACACAACACAGTTATATTCTATATTCTATAACATCTGTTTGTAAATTTAATAATAAAAACAAGAGCCTGTATGCAATACATATGTTCTAATAATTCTAACTATAACCATAACAATATATATATATATATATATATATATATATATATATATATATAATTTTATTTTATTTTTTTTTTTTTTTTTTTTTACGGCACATCGACATCTAGGACATTAGCGCCGACATCCAGAGCACAGCGAGGAATTTTCCCAAAGAGCCATGAGATGAGATAATTCCTGATGAGATAATTCCCAGCCGGTGGGATCAAACCACCATCTCCCGCATATGAATCTAAGACGTTAGCCACTGTACCATGGGGAGACCCCCATATATATATATATATATATATATATATATATATATATATATATATATATATATATATATATATATATATATATACATAATAAATAAATACATATTGCCTCCACATACTGCCCAAACTATTTGTAGTTACAATCAATCCTCTCTTCACTCTAAAATTCAGAGACTTATAGCAAATCCACAACTCCATGAAGTAATTGCAAGTCAAGTTAACAACAAAACTTAAATGTGCTCCGTGTAACAAAAATGAACATAAATATCTATTTCATTTCTATATATGGAGCAAAATCACTTTTTGCACGTCCTCAAAACAATAAAACAAGAAGCAACTTAAAAATTATAGCAAATTTCCGTATATATTTCATTCATTGGGTAATTTATAATAAATGAATAAATATCTTGAATAACAGGAGATTTATTTGTATAAATAATTACTAAATGTTAAATACCAGGTATTTTATACATAACTATATTAAAAATTATCCAGGATATTATGATTGGTATTTTTATGTTATCTTGAATAGATCAGTTCTTAATTCAAACGTTTAATTGTGTTTTATGAATCATGATCTTACAAGTTGGCGAGCTTGTAAGATTTATTGGATATAGTAGTATTGCCTACAGTTACCAACGGACAACACATAAGTCTGCTGTCAATTTGTATGCAGGAGAAGCAAAATCATGAAATAGTCATCTGATTTCCACGTGAAAGGCTGGTTCTATCTCCCTAAACATCCCACCACGTCAGAATCGGATCACATAAACATGTTCAGGACGTGTTTCAGGAGAAAATGTCAGGAGTGACACATGAAGAATAACAACAAATGGTCTCAGGCACGCGGTCTCACTGATGAATTAATAAATACATTTTGATCTTAGTAACTCCTTTTCTTATAGCTTGATAAAAAGTATTTTTTATACGTTTTTCCATTAAAAAAAAATCATATTACACATAGATGCATATATATTTTTAGCGCGGTTCCTCCCTCCCCCATAGGGAGGAACCCCGCTTATAAGGTTGATACAATGAAACAATCCGGAAGTGCCGACTAGAAAATTTCGCGTTTCAGAACCCCTAGAGACCGAAAATAACGGTGGTTCAAATTTGTATATATATACATATATATATATATATATATATATATATATATATATATATATATATATATACATATATATATATATATATATATATATATATATATATATTTGTCTGTTCGCTCATTTCTGGCTTCCCTAATGGTCCGATTGTGATGAAATTTGGTACAAAAATTCGTCGTCCAATTTGAAAGGTCAAGTTCGTTAACCAGCAGAATCCGCCCACTGGAAGATGGCGTTTGGGGCGAAATTCGCGCAAAAAAAATCGTAACGCTTACGTTTTTGAGTTCATAAGCTTGTAAGTACTCGTTTTATATGCTTCCTGGGCTAGGAAAACGAATGAAACCATTTTCAAGGCGATAGCTTTAACCGTTTTCGAGAAAATTGGAAAAATAGTTTTGAATACCGTTTTTGGTTTGAGTACTTAGAATCATGGGATTCAGTTGGAACATTTTCTGCATGTTCTACTTTCATCAAAACTAATATGTTGAAATTTTGGTTACGTTTGGAGTTAAGGAAGGGTTAGAATAAAATATTTTATTAACAGACATAAAAAGTTTTAGTAACTTTGTTTACTTTCCTTAATATCTCGAAAAAGGCTGAGAATCTTGGTAAACGGAAGAATAACATTAGAAAGCTTATTAAATGCTCTAAAAAAAAAAGGTTCTAATGAAAGTTTTGATTAGGCGATGTCAATCGGAGAAATAAGAGCTTAAAACTTTAAAGTAATTGATTTCGCTTATTCGAACTGTTATTTTTGTCTGTTTTTTATTCCTTGTTATTTTTTAATTGCTTATAGTTGGATAATGTATTTGAAAACAAAACAGGTTAAGAAAAACAATTTAATGTTAGAGATATGGATTTCCAAGATATAGCTTTTCAACTGCCTAGCGTCCTTCCTAGGGAGGGTTGTTTGTCTTTCATTTTGATACTTAGAATTATGGGATACAGTTGAAACATTTTCTGCATGTTCGAATTTCATCAACACTAATATGTTGAAATTTTTGTGATATTTAGAGTAAAGGAAGGGTTAGAATAAAATATTTTATTAACAGACAAAAAAAGTATTGGTAACTTTGTATACTTTCGTTAGTATCTTGAAAACCGTTGACAATCTTGTGAAGCGGAAGATTACCATTCGAAAGCTTACTAAATGCTCTACAAAAAAGGTTCTGAAGAAAGTTTTAATTAGGCGATGTCAATCGGAGAAATAAGTGCTTAAAACTTTAAATTAATTGATTTCGTTTATTCGAATGGTTCTTTTTGTCTGTTTTATTCCTTGTTATTTTTTAATTGCTTATAGTTGGATAATGTATTTGACAATAAAACTGGTTAAGTAAAATAACAAAAACAATTTATTGTTAGAAATATAGATTTCCAGGATTCCAAGACCTTGTCACTAGAGGGACAGTTTCTAGTGTTGGCGACCCTTCCAGGTAAGATTGTAAATCATGACCTTTCAAGACTTTACTACACACAGGAATGGCGTTAGTGACCTTAAGGGTTGACACGCCATTATAATAATTAATTTAAAAAAAAGACTGGTGGAACCCATTTAATAACTGCTTCCATTTTAATCTTTCCAAATTAGACTAGGGATATGAACGGAACCGCGCTAAGATGATGCAGTTCCTGCGAGACGGACTTTTTTTAGTTTCTTGTCCCTTTATAATAACAGTCGCTGTTATAGTATTATCCTTCTATTAAATATTATTGAACATGATTCTTGGTGGGTGGTAAAATATTAAATATTTCTTGAAGGTTATTATCAGCTATTTAATAACTAAGGTAGATTAGGAAGATTTCCTTTAATAATTAAGGGATGGAGAAGAGCTAGAAACTGTTAACCAAAGCTGGTTTATAAATAAATTCAGGGATAATTAACTAAGCTCTGAGGATAGATAAATTAATTTTATTAGGCGATGTGACTTAATTATTATTTGAAACCCTTCATTTAGCGCATTAACTCTCTCCCTCCATAGGAAGGAAATCCGCTTAAGTGGTTGAAACATTTGTCGTTTTATAACCTATAGATCACGAAGATAACGTATATTTTTCTGTGTGCGTTATCTTTCTCGCTCAAAATGGACAGATTTTAATGAAATTTGTTACAATAAAGTTTTGTGAAAATTTCCAACAGAATCAGTCAACTGCGAAAAAAATCGTAACGCATACGTTTGTATGTTACTGGGCTTACACGTTTTATGAGTAAAAGGGCGCGGGTAATCAAAATGCAACCAGTTTCAAGCCCACATGTAGAGTCTTTGTCGAGGATGCCCAACATTGTACAAAATCTATGACTGTCAGCACAGAGAAAAGAATTTATCGTCTGAGTTTCATTAAATCGTGTATCATAGACTTAGTTATCAAGTCATAGTACTTGATTTAATTTAAAACGTATTTTAAGTATTAGAGTAACTCCATTTAAAGTAATAAATATAAATGCAGAGTTGGGCACAACTAACGTTAGTTTACTCTAACTAAAAATAAACTAACGTTGTATTTTTAGTTTTAGTTATAGTTTAGTTTTAGATTTGTATAATTATTAATCGTGGTAACTCAGAAAAATGATTGTAATTTCATAAAATTTGAATTTTTTTGAGTACTTTCTTAATAAATAGTTGTTTTTAGTTTTAGTATCCATTTTTAATATGGTATTTAGTCAAATCAATGAAAATATGTTTGCAAATTACGAGGAAAAACCAAAGTTTCTTACACTCCAACGAATTCGTCATATCCTGAACGGTATAGAAAAAAATAGTTTATCAGAAATGACTAATGAGAAGATGGTGAAGCTAGCGGAAGAGAAAAATGAATGTTTCGAACAGTCTGAACAAGGCTTGTAGACAGTACAAAATTCATAAACAATAACTGAATTAGTAACATATATTTTTTTTATTTTATTTATTTATTTCGAATTTACAACAATGTATAAGATACATGAATTAGTAACATATAGATTATATTAACTCCCCTCTGTTTATAATACATCTTAGGTCCGCCTAAAAGCCAAGTCTACCTAATTCTTAAACAAGTTCTATTAGTTTTAATAATTTACTTAATTATCGAAAAAACATATGATTTACATTAATTATTTGAGTTATTTTTGTTAAACTAAAGCTTTAATTTAGTTTTTAATTAATTCCCAATGAAATTTTAGTTTTTTTAGGGTGCAATTTTGGTTTATATTTCGTTTATTCCAAAAAGTGAATGTAGTTTTCATTTTAGTTTTAGTTTTTAGTTTTGCTCAACATTATAAACACTTTATGCGCCCATGTAGCGGAGCATTGTATTAAAAATATAGAAAAAATTAACACTTACTTAGAACTCGTTTCGGCACAAAACTGCCATTTGTGAAAGTAGCGAGTAGGTAATACAAGCACACAATGTTCCACTTTCACTAAAGCGTAAATGATGAGACAATCAGTTCGTTGAACGTTCTGTTATCATTGTAAACATGATTCAGGTTTATTGTTGATGGGATGATAACAGCTATGGGGTTAATCTTGTTGATACTGTATAATACTCAGAATAGGCAGGTTCTGTTTTCTGCTTCTCTTGGCTGTATTTCCGGGGAGTCTTTTCAATTTGTAGGCTCAAAGGAGGGGCAAAGCGATGGGTTCAATTTGGAAAAATAAAAAACCTGCTGTTAATGTATATAGTTTCAAAAGAAATTAAACGATGGCGTATGGAAGGACGATTTATATGTATCCACTTACTAAAACATCCTTCTTAATGCATTATTTGTTGGTGATCTTCGTATCTTATCCAAACAGATTAATATAAAAGCATTTTGTCTGTTCAGTTAAAAGAAAAATAATAATGTGCAACAAGTAAATTTATAATTGTGACAGGAAGTATTTCGAATGTACTTACTTACATACATGTGCATGTATGTATGCCTACACACACACACACACACACACATATATATATATATATATATATATATATATATATATATATATATATGTATTACATATACTCAGGAATGCAAATTTAAAAAAACAAAAAACATAGTTTTGTTTATGTAAGTTCACAACATAATATTTTGAAAATATTGTTGAGTCAAATATTATTAAAATTGGAGAATTGTTTAAATGAAACATGGAAATTTTCGTCAGCGCTTTTCGGCATTGGGTTGTCGTAATAAACAGGTCTTTTATTCTTTAAAAAACCTTTTTAGGTAGGTATTATTTTTTAACGGAGCATTAACTATTTGGCTATTAGAGCAAGGTAGGTAATTTGATGAAATTGAGAAGTCTATATAACTAAGAAAACTTATTTATTATTTATATATACATACAAGATTTATTTAAGGATTAAAATTAATCATGGAACTTCCAGAAGAGATCGTTGACATCGCCTTAGATTCTCCTGCGGGAGATGGTGAGTTCGAGTCCCTCCGGCAGCTGGAATTTTTGTATCTCTCGGCGCTTTGGGAAAAATTGCTACTGCACCATGGATATCGCTGCTAATGGCACAGACGTCGGTGGGCCGTAAAAAAATATAATAAAAAACTAACGTCAACTAGCGAGTTGGAATTGGTGGCCGGGAGTGCCTCGTATATAATACCCAAGAGGACCGAATGGCACCATGAGCGTATATAAGGGCAGGGCTGACGAGGCTCCCCCCCCCCGCGAAATTTTTGTTGTTGAAAAAATGTCATGTACAGAAACTGATTTTTATTTTAAAATTTAATCTTATCTTCGTGGACGGCGGAAGGTCAACAAATAAAATGTTCAACACTCAGTATCACCAACTTTATTTCATCCCTACATGTTTTACACCTTTATTGGTGCCTCTTCAGGGGAAAAAATTACAAAAATAAAACTTACAGCCTACACCTGAGGAGGATAACCTTCCACCAGTACGGCCACGTCTAGAATGATAGAAAAATAAACAGCTGATCGATAATCGATATTGTCATACCTTTAAAAATGTTTAAAAATGAATTTCCAGAAAAAAATAGTCCTAACAATTAAAACCATCTTCCCACCTTCAACATAAAAACATAATTTTACTTTTTGTCAAATAAGTTAATAAAAATACTATTTAAATAGATATCCTGCCTATATCTTTACATATATGTCTTATTTTGTTGGAAATTATTGGGTTATAATTGAAGCCAAAATAACGGCATGGTTCTGTATCCTGATCTTTTAAAACCTTACATCTTTTTCTGCCTAATTGTTCATAAATATGATTATTATATGGCGTTGTTCTTTCTCTCAATATATCTTTGTCCTTCTCCGTTCGAATTCCCTTGCTGAAAAAATCATCAATTTTTGCTTGCTTTATTTTAGTTCTTTTTAGCGCGGTTCCTCCCTCCCCCATAGGGAGGAACCCCGCTTATAAGGTTGATACAATGAAACAATCCGGAAGTGCCGACAAGAAAATTTCGCGTTTCAGAACCCCTAGAGACCGAAAATAACGGTGGTTCAAATTTGTATATATATATATATATATATATATATATATATATATATATGTATATATTTATATATATATATATATATATATATATATATATATATGTATATATTTATATATATATATATATATATATATATATATATATATATATATATTTGTCTGTTCGCTCTCTAGCTCTAAGACGAATGGTCCGATTTTGATGAAATTTGGTACAAAAATCAGTCGTCCAATATGAAAGGTCAAGTTCGTTAACCAGCAAAATCCGCCTACTGGAAGATGAAGTTTGGGGCGAAATTCGCGCAGAAAAAATCGTAACGCTTACGTTTTTGAGTTCATAAGCTTGTAAGTACTCTTTTTATAGGCTTCTTGGGCTAGGAAAACGAATGAAACCATTTTCAAGGCGATAGCTTTAACCGTTTTTGAGAAAATTGGAAAAATAGTTTTTGAATACCGTTTTAGCGCGGTTCCTCCCTCCCCCATAGGGAGGAACCCCGCTTATAGGGTTGATACAATGAAACAATCCGGAAGTGCCGACTAGAAAATTTCGCGTTTCAGAACCCCTAGAGACCGAAAATAACGGTGGTTCAAATTTGTATATATATATATATATATATATGTATATATTTATTCATATATATATATATATATATATATATATATATATATATATATATATATATATTTGTCTGTTCGCTCTCTAGCTAGAAGACGAATGGTCCGATTTTGATGAAATTTGGTACAAAAATCCTTCGTCCAATTTGAAAGGTCAAGTTCGTTAACCAGCAAAATCCGCCTACTGGAAGATGGCGTTTGGGGCGAAATTCGCGCAAAAAAAATCGTAACGCTTACGTTTTTGAGTTCATAAGCTTCTAAGTACTCGTTTTATATGATTCCTGGGCTAGGAAAACGAATGAAACCATTTTCAAGGCAATAGCTTTAACCGTTTTCGAGAAAATTGGAAAAATATTTTTTGAATACCGTTTTTGGTTTGGGTACTTAGAATCATGGGATTCAGTTGAAACATTTTCTGCATGTTCTACTTTCATCAAAACTAATATGTTGAAATTTTGGTTACGTTTGGAGTTAAGGAAGGGTTAGAATAAAATATTTTATTAACAGACTTAAAACTTTTCTGTAACTTTGTATATTTTCCTTAATATCTCGAAAAAGGTTGAGAATCTTGGTAAACGAAAGAATACCATTAGAAAGCTTACTAAATGCTCTACAAAAAAGGTTCTGATGAAAGTTTTGATTAGGCGATGTCAATCGGAGAAATAAGTGCTTAAAACATTAAAGTAATTGATTTTGCTTATTCGAACTGTTCTTTTTGTCTGTTTTTATTCCTTGTTATTTTTTAATTGCTTATAGTTGGATAATGTATTTTACAATAAAACAGATTAGGCAAAATAAGAAAAACAATTCATTGTTAGAAATATAGCTTGCCAAGAGAAAAAGATTCGTTGACGTCTTTTGAATATTTTCAATTGCCTTTATGCTGTTGGTTTTTTTATTTTATTTTTTAATTGATTTTATCTGTAGAATTATTACTATAGTAAAAGAACACAGGAATGTGTGAAAATATTTGATATTTTCCAATTCATTGAAACGTATGAAATGAAGTATCGGTAGAAGAGGATTCTAGGGTCTTGCGGACCTGACCCCAGGTATAGCCATAGAACCCTTTGTACGAAGGCCGAGGAAAATATTATCTGTTTCTATTCTATGCTATTCAAATGAGAATAGGGATATGGAATAACAGGAACCGGGGTCTCCCGTGGTCTAATGGCTAGCGCCTTGGATTCATAATCCAAGGCTCCGGCAGGAATTTTATCATCCCACGGCTCGCTGGTGAAATTCCTCGCTACACCCTGGATGTCGGCGCTAATGACCTAGATGTAGATGTGCCGTAAAAAAAAAAAAAAAAAACAACTGGAACCGCGCTAAGATGACGCAGTTCCTGCGAGTCGGACTTTTTTTAATTTGGGTACTTAGAATCATGGGATTCAGTTGAAACATTTTCTGCATGTTCTACTTTCATTAAAACTAATATGTTGAAATTTTGGTTACGTTTGGAGTTAAGGAAGGGTTAGAATAAAATATTTTATTAACAGACATAAAAAGTTTTGGTAACTTTGTATATTTTCCTTAATATCTCGAAAAAGGTTAAGAATTTGGTAAACGAAAGAATGCCATTAGAAAGCTTACTAAATGCTCTACAAAAAAGGTTCTGATGAAAGTAGGCGATGTCAATCGGAGAAATAAGTGCTTAAAACATTAAAGTAATTGATTTTGCTTATTCGAACTGTTCTTTTTGTCTGTTTTTATTCCTTGTTATTTTTTAATTGCTTATAGTTGGATAATGTATTTTACAATAAAACAGATTAGGCAAAATAAGAAAAACAATTCATTGTTAGAAATATAGCTTGCCAAGAGAAAAAGATTCGTTGACGTCTTTTGAATATTTTCAATTGCCTTTATGCTGTTGGTTTTTTTATTTTATTTTTTAATTGATTTTATCTGTAGAATTATTACTATAGTAAAAGAACACAGGAATGTGTGAAAATATTTGATATTTTCCAATTCATTGAAACGTATGAAATGAAGTATCGGTAGAAGAGGATTCTAGGGTCTTGCGGACCTGACCCCAGGTATAGCCAGCCATAAAACCCTTTGAACAAAGACCGAGGAAAATATTATCTGTTTCTATTCTATGCTTTTCAAATGAGAATAGGGATATGAACAGGAACCGGGGTCTCCCGTGGTCTAATGGCTAGCGCCTTGGATTCATAAGCGGGAGATGTTGGGTTCGATTCCCAACCTCCGGCAGGAATTTTATCATCCCACGGCTCGCTGGTGAAATTCCTCGCTACACCCTGGATGTCGGCGCTAATGACCTAGATGTAGATGTGCCGTTGGAACCGCGCTAAGATGACGCAGTTCCTGCGAGGCGGACTTTTTATGTAATTAGTTATTATAACCCAATAATTTCCAACAAAATAAGACATATATGTAAAGATATAGGCAGGATATCTTGGAAATATGACAACAGAATAAAAAATAGCTTTAGTCATATTAAAGATAAATTAAAATTAAAAGAAACTAAATACAATATCTACAAAATTAAATGCAATAGTTGCAATAAATCATATATAGGGGAATCGGAACAGTTACTTAGAAAACGAATTATACAGCATGCGCAAAGTATTGATAAAGGAGAGAATAAAACAGCGTTGGCTTATCATGCTATAAAATATAAACATAGTTTTGATTTTGAAAATATTAGCACATTAGGTAAAGAAAGAAATAGTTTAAAAAGAAGAATAAAGGAAAATATCCATATCATAAAAAATAGGAAAAAAGTGGTAAATAAAAAAACGGAAATACTACATTTAAATACTATTTTTATTAACTTATTTGACAAAAAGTAAAATTATGTTTTTATGTTGAAGGTGGGAAGATGGTTTTAATTGTTAGGACTATATTTCTTCTGGAAATTCATTTTTAAACATTTTTAAAGGTATGACATATCGATTATCGATCAGCTGTTTATTTTTCGCCATATTGAATTCTTTCAGACCATGATCATTCTAGACGTGGCCCTACTGGTGGAAGGTTATCCTCCTCAGGTGTAGGCTGTAAGTTTTATTATTTTTGTAATTTTTTCCCCTGAAGAGGCACCAATAAAGGTGTGAAACATGTAGGGATGAAATAAAGTTGGTGATACTGAGTGTTGAAAATTTTATTTGTTGACCTTCCGCCGTCCACGAAGATAAGAATATTTAGAAAAGGGTCAGTTGAAGAATAATTTTAAAATTTAATTTAATTACTAGTTTAACCGAAAGGCGACTCTTTTCACCCTGGTAAATATGAACCTTTCTTGTACTACATTAAATCGGCTCTGGCGAAAAAAATACGTTTTATTATGTAATACATTAGTTCTATAAATAAATATAAATTCTTTCAAAAATTGTTACTGTGGGCTCATTAACATTATTAAGCACAAGATTTCACATATGTGCATCATGATTTTTTCAACTTTCTCTTTGTTCGCCTCCATGTAAAAAATGATAACAACTTATAAACTATGAAAATTAAAGCAACAACTATTAGTTTGACGTCAATCATATGCAATTCTACGAAAGATAGGAATGCACCTCTTGGTGTCAGTGCGTTTGGGTATTTTATTGCAAACTCCACCCAATTTGCAGCTTCTTCCGCTGCAGTTATTTTCATTTCTCTCAATATTCTTGCTCTTTTTGAAACTTCTGTTTTGTACCTAAATAAAAAAAAAATTAAATAAATAATTAATGAAACCACTGTAATGTGCACAAGAATTTTGTATAAAAAATCTACTATTCTTCTCATCCACTACATGTTACTATTATGATCAATTTCTTTATCGGTATTCATAACAATGATAGTATTGTCCTCCCGTAACATTTAAAACTAATCAACAGAAAATCCAGAAGAAGCTGTTCTGTAAGTGCGGGTCTCTCAAATATGAGTAAGGGGATGTTGAGTACGAGGACCATACTTGTTTGCTTTCGCAAGGCCAGTCCGCACTCGGACCTCATCCGAAAGCTTGTGGACATTCGGGAACGTCAATTGCACCCAATATCCTCTTTTATAAATGTAAAACCAGACAAAAACATATCAGAAATGACAAACCTGGGATTGTTGATGACCTCATTAATCGCCCAAGAAACTGAAGATTCTGATATGTTATCATTTCGAAGCTGAACTCCAATTCCTACTGTATGGATGAACTTGGCGTTTTTGTTCTGATCAGCAAAGAACGGTATGCAGATGACTGGAACACTATGATAAACAGACTCCATCAAGCTGTTGTATCCGCAATGTGTAATGAACAGGACGCAGTTATTGTGAGCTAGAAAAAATCATAATATTGTGTATACATAAATGTAAAATATTAGAATGTATGGTAATATTGAATTTTCTATGTTATTTTTCATGTTAAATAATTATTTAACATGACCTTTTTATGTGAGACAAATTATAATTTGTCTCATATAAAAAGGTCAAGTTAAACGGTTAAATCCGTCTAACGAAGCACTGTTTATCCGGCAACTTAAGGCCGCGGATGCGCTTAAGGCTTCGCATTTATAACTTTGCAGGTGTACTTATAAAAAAAAAAAAAAAAAAAAAAAAAAAAAAAAAAAAAAAAAAAAAAAAAAAAAAAAAAACTTATCTTCGTTTTCTTTTAGAAAAGGGTCAGTTGAAGAATAATTAAAAAAAAAAACTTTTTTCCTTAATACCGAGAGATACTGGAGACTACTTGTCTCTTTCGGAGAGAAAAGAAGTATTATTTTCTGTTTTCGATGATTTTTACCTCATAAGTTTCTTGGGGTGCTGATTTCACTTCAAACGTAAGCATATTTTTTAATTTATTCGACGAAATATGGTTGGACGAATTATGGTTTAAATATTGTATTTGTTCTTTTATCTACTTTCTAAAACAAATGATTTGGAAAAAGAATCATGTCAACACCATTTTCTAAACTCGATACATAAAATGAATAATTTTCAACCTATTTTATTTTATTTCTCAGCTTCTAAGGCACATTGGACGGAACTCTCGGACACGTGTCGACTATTTTTCGATGTAGAAACACACACAAAAAAAAAAATGGACCGAATGGTGACCCCAAGTCTCTATACTCTGCTTGTTATAATATTTGAGGTGCACTTTGGAAGGGTGCTTTCACCCCTTAAACATGCGATTAGGACGATATAAAAAAAAATCTTATCGAATATTTCTACGTATTAAAAAATTATATAATCAATCTAAATTAATGTAGTACAATATTAACATTTTAATATAATTATAACATATAACACCATTCATTGTACATTTGCCTTACTGAAATTAGCTACTGTAACTAGTAATGCATATATAATCTAGGGGCACGGTAGTGCGCCAGGCCAAGTTCCGGCCCAAGCATACTGTGTGTATATTACAGACGGTATTAGAGCCGATTTTTACTCTCTTATAACTTTCAACCAGGTAAAGATAAAGTTATGAAATTTTACACAGGTATTATACTACTAGATGTGAGTAAAACTGGAAATTTTCATAATTATACATCGAATAGTTTCTGAGATATAAGCGATCGAAAATCGGGATTTATAGGACTCACTCACTCACTGACTCATCAAAATTATTAGGCACTTCCCATGATGCTAGAGACTTGAAATTTTGCATGAAGATAGATATGAAGACGTTAATAAAGGAAAAAATCGAAAAATCGCGAAAAGTTGTGTTTGACTCCGCTTCCGGGGCGGGGGCGTGCCAGTATTGTACTTCCTCCGGAAACCCGTCATTCCGTCCGAAACCCATGATGTGGGGTATCAAATGAATTGTCTCGGTATGAAGAACCTATATTTGATGTTTTAAGAAACAATTAGACGCATATAGGCTCGGTAAAAATCGTATACCAGCTGTCTGTCTGTATGTTTCTTCCGCTTACAAATCCGTACCGTTTGACAGATTTTGACCAAACTTGGGACACAGATGGGTCTTGATACGGGGAGAATCATAGGCTAGGTTAAATTGTCTGTCTGTCTGTTTGTTCCTTATACAAATACACACCGTTTGACCGAGTTTGACAAAATTTGACACACATGTCGGTCTTTATCCGGGTAGTGTCATAGGCTAGTCAAAATCGTCAATCAGCTGTCTGCCTGCATATTTGTTCCTTACACAAATTCACACCATTTGACCGATTTTGACCAAACTTGGCACACAGGTAGGCCTTGGTCCGGGGAATGCACTAGGCTATGTAAAAAAGGTCTTTCAGCTGTCTGTCTGTATGTACTTGGCAATGTTTTTTTTGTGCCGAAATTATCTTTAGAGAAAAACTAAACATTGCCAAATTTAAGAATATACCTGGTTGAGGAAAGTGATATTTTAGTAACTGGATATAAGTATTTTTTTTATTGTTTTTAAAGGTCAGTTGAAGTGTCTTTACTCTTCTTTGTAAGTAACTATGAGGTCTTCCAAGTAATGAACTTGGACATTTCTTTCTTGTATCATCTCTTGTATTGGCAAATATTTTTGGTTGAATTAATACACCAACTCATACTACTTTTTTGGAGTGTAGAATGATAAGGCGTTTTGGGGGGGGGGGGGGTTTAGGAGGGGATATTTTTGAGGAAGGGAGTGTTTCTTTGTGGGGGCAGGAACTTGGCCTCTATTTCACATTTATATTTTTTTGGGGATTTATATTTACACCCAAACTTCCATGAGTACACACTATTTTTCTACTGTCATAGCGTTTTTTTTTTTTTTGTTTTTTTTTTTTTACGGCACATCGACAAATCTTGGCCATTAGCGCCGACGTCCAGGGTGCAGCCAGGAATTTTCTCAGCGAGCCCTGAGATGAGAAACTTCCTGCCGCCAGTGGGGATCGAACCCACCATCTCCCGCTTATGAATCCAGCGCGCTAGCCACTAGACCACGGGAGACCCCAATTTATAAGGTGTTCCCATATTGATATGTCCTGTCTCGTCATGAGATGTAAATGCGTCAACCGTTAAAATAAAATGAATACGAACCTAATATATCCTGTTGAGGTAGCCACTTTTTGGCCATTACGTTGGTCGGAAGGTTTTGTATATCGTCATTCTCCCACTTCATGATGACGAATTGAGGAAGCCTGCTCAGGACTCTCATGAAAGCCTCGCCGAACTTCCGTTTGATGATGTCGGAAGTGTTTAGATTTGAACCCAACGAAAAATATATGATACCGTTAGGGGCATTGTCCATATAGTCTTGAATGTTCTGAAACATAAAAATTAGGGCGAAATGGAAGAATGGAGTAAGTGTAGGAAAGGTGTGTTTATATTCAAATTTAATAATACCGTAAAATAGGGTCATATTAGTAGAATGTGGTGAAATTGTTACAAATCTATACTACTAGGGTATACACGCTTATATATACTACTAGGGTATACACGCATATCTATACTACTAGGGTATACACGCATATCTATACTACTAGGGTATACACGCATATCTATACTACTAGGGTATACACGCTTATATATTTGTCTGAGAACGACCAGACAAAAATATTGGTATATACTTCCCCATCAGCACTCTTTGGACAAAGTTAGACCCTTTGGTATTAGTTAAATAAAAATATCCTAGCAGTATGGGATTGCACTAATTTCACCACTAATTTGTAAACATTTGACCCCATTTTACGATAACTTTACAATGACTTACATGGATCGTTGTGGCTTACTTTTTCTTTTTGAAATTGGGACTCCAAACTTTGCTTCATAATTAACACATATGTGTAGCAGGAGTGACATGATAGGTCACGTGACCTGAAATTTATTTTGTCGGGAAATTGAGTTTGTATTTTGGCGGGAATAGATTTTTAAACATTTATTATATTACAGAAGAGCAGCTACGGTTAATGTTAATGTACAGTCTATTACATGAATTTAATGACTCAAATTTAGAAAAGACATATCACTATGTTTTGGTTAACTGGGATTTCACAGAGCACTACAGTAGACTTACTAGCGAAAACTGCAACTCAAAGACCTACACCTGACCTGAACAAAATGACAGCAACTGACCTATGAAAACTAGCTGAAAATAAGACAGTAAACGACTGGCAGACAGAATGGACTAACTCTCAAAGCAAACTACGGGAAATAAAAAATACTATAATACCCTGGTCAAGAGAAAACCTAACAAGACGAGACCAAGTTATTATTACAAGACTTCGCTTAGGACACAGTTTACTAACGCACTCCTATCTAATGGAACGACAAGACAGACCTGTATGCGCATGTTGTAACGAGACATTAACAGTTAAACACATACTTACTGACTGCAGATTACGAGACTACCTAACAATTCCTCACGACTTACACGACTTACTTGCCGAAAATAGTCCACATATTAACACCATACTAACTCACTTAAAGACAATTAACCTATATTCAAAAATCTAGCCTTATCTCCAATTTACCTCCTAAAGTTAATTTAAAATAATGAACGAAATAGCCTTTATAAAATCATTTACATTTTTAAGAAATTAAGTTAATTAACCTACATTTAAAAATAAAGCCCTATCTCCAATATAATCTTACCTCTTCTACCTTCTATATCAAATGAATCAAATTTACTTCCCAAATGACATTCACACACAAAAAAATTGATTTTTGTTAGAGGGAAGAAGGTGATATTTTTATTTTTTTTTATTATTTACAGGTTGCTACACTTTTATAATGCCGTCATCACGTGGATGGTGCCCCATTGAAGTACTGGTCACGCCCGACGGTGCCTAACTTCGGTAATCAAGGGAACTGGTGTATTCAACGTAACTATGGCCATTGGAATTCGTGCTACATTTAATCAAAATCTATCCATATTGTAGAAGTGAACAGACGTCACCAGTTCTCGTCAGACCTTCGAATTCCGTTATCGTCTAAACGTCAAGAACATATTTTTTTTTTTCTTCATTAGGATATACAATCCACTTACATAATTATCATACACTGCAGAAAAGACACATACATGGTCAACTTAACAATTGGGCGTCTCCTTCACCCTCGTTATTTATACTTTAAAACATCAAGCCCAGTTGCTGTATGACCTAAGTCATTAGTACGTACACATCAGTTTTATCTGCAAGTCACGAAAAAACTAACAAGAAATAAAAATACATATCGTCGAAACGCTAGCAACAGATATTCTTCCCTACAGTGATGCAGAAAATAGTCTTAAATATAATTAAAATTATGTGAAACAAAAAATCTATAGGTAATGAAAAATCCCTACCTTTGGTAATGGTTCATTCGGAAAGAGGTTGAATCCTGCAATTTCCTTTACATGTGGAGCCTGAGGAAAAGGGAAGTTGAGCACAACATCCCTGTTGACTAGAATCAGACTCTTGTTTGAATATAATTGTGCGATTGGAGGTCTGGTCTCCCAGCCTGTGTAGTTGAAGTATTGGTCCATCACGCTCTGCATTCTCCAGAGATGGTAATAGTTCACCAAAATAGTAGACCAAGTTGCATACCAATTGTGAAGCCTTTCCCATAGTGTCAAGGTATCAGAAAAGTATGTTTTGAAGTCCATTTGGTAAGCCGGATTGTCTGGAATGCCTAGAAAAATAGTTTCCACCCTCAGAAACATAGTTAGGCATTGTCGTTTTTTAAATATTATCCTTTCTTACAAAAAAGGAAAATTCTGTGTTCAAGTGTTATTTAAAACCATCTTGGTATCTTGTATCAATTCCTCAGACCAACATTTGTGATTTATTATTTTCAAATTCTTAATATTACCAGCCTCTATATTAAACCTTTTAAATTTAGGCCTTGTCATCCTGGTATTCTTCTCATAACAACTAAAAATCAAAACTTTAAAATTACTATTTTATGTTATTATTGTCAATTATTCTAATTCTGCAATAATTACATTATTAAAATCTTACATCACATTTTATAGGTATAATCTAATTCTTAAAGAACCTATAAATTCTTAAAGAGTTTAAGAAGGGCCGATTTCGGCCCTTGGTGAATATTATATTATTTTGACCATGATCATTAAACTGCTAACTTTGGACTATCTCTACCGCAGTGTTGGGCAAAAATTATTCAGAATGATGAATAATGATTAATGAATAAATGTATTATTTTATTCATGAATGAAGAATAATTACTTTTATTCATTATTCGTTATTCTGTGAATGAATTTTATGTTTTATTCACAAGTTATTCGAATGATCAATCAGAATAAACATATTTTAGTGAATAATGATAGATTTATTATGATGTTGGCAGCCAGAAATATGTACATATATGTGTGTTTCAGTAGGATTAATCAGTAGACCATCTAGAAATAAATAATAACGAATGATGAATAATGAATGATGAATAACGAATAATGAATAACGAATAATTCTGTGAACAATTCATGATGTACCATGCAAATATGATAATTCAGTGAATTATTCATCATTCACTAAAAATGTATTCGAATAACCATTCGAATAATAATTTATTCGAATAATGCCCAACACTGCTCTACCGTGGTCATTCATTGCTGGCGAAGGCTAAATAAGAGTAGCCGAAACGTCCTTTATACTGATTTTTACTAAATTCTCATCGATGTTTTCCTAGCCGAACCCCAACTATTCCCGGACTGCTTATCACCTCGACTACTAACTATCTACATCTAATATATAAAATTCTCGTGTCACAGTTTTCGTTGCCATACTCCTCCGAAACGGCTTGACCGATTTTGATGAAATTTTTTGTGCTTATCCGGTATCTATGAGAATCGGCCAACATCTATTTTTCATCCCCCTAAATGTTAGGGGTAGTCCACCCCTAAATTTTTTATTTTTATTTTTTAGACAAAATTTTTAATTTCTATTTTTTTATGATACAACATACAAAAATACATACAATCCTCAATTTTCACCCTTCTACGATCAACCCTTATTTTTTAATAGCCATTTTAGTAATTTAATCATTTTTCCTCTCCGGTCGAAAACTGATCAATCGTCATTTAATTAGTTATCCCCGCCAGATGTCTACGTCTAGAAGGGTGAAAATTGAGGATTGTATGTATTTTTGTATGTTGTATCATAAAAAAATAGAAATTAAAAAAAAGAAGATGGCCGAATCTGGATTTTAATGAAATTAATTTTTAATTTCTATTTTTTTATGATACAACATACAAAAATTAAAATTTTAGGATGGCCACCGGCCATCCGGTATCTAATACCACATTCTTACATACATACAATATACACATTCTAACATACATACATACTTACAATAAGTAAGCTATTTTTTGTCTACACTAGAAATTACTAGGAAATTATTTATATGGCAAAACAACGTTTGCCGGGTCAGCTAGTTTCATTATAAATTTTATATTATAGCAATTTATAACGTAATACCTGCCATTTCGTTCATCCACGCTATATCTCCCATCGAAGCCACTTCAATGCCCACACAGCCGAATTTGTGTATTAACGCCGACACTGGTTCCTGGTTGAAATGCGATTCCATGAGTACGGCATCGAATGTGTCGTTTCCATGTATGATATCCTGAGCTTCAGGGCTCCCGTAGAATTCTTCGACTGTATACAGTGCACCGATGGAATAACGGAGCGTAGCTAGTGGCATTGGAGAAACACCCAGGAGTGGTAAATTCAGTCCATCTGAAAATATAATATTATAATAACAAACATAATTTTATTTCAATCTTATTTATTATTGTTTTGAGAGAAACATCCGATAAAATAATAAATATTGACAGAATATCGTAGAGCCTATGGTTAACTTTTTTTTTTGTGGTAAATTTGGTCATTTCAGAATTTATTCCCTCCTAATTAAATAAAAAAAATAATAAGCAATGTACTGTTAAGATCAACTATCTGTTCGTTCAAATTATTATTATATATATATATATATATATATATATATATATATATATATATGTTATACACACCGTATACCCTCTTAAAAAAACAAATAAGACTGGTAGAAATTTATTATTAAGAAATCTACTGTTGAAAGATATAATTTCAAATATTTACATAGACAGGCGCTAATAGCCAAGATTTGTTGATGCGCCGTTAAAAAGAAAAGAAAAAAAAAAAAAAATTACATAGACAAAATCACTACGCCTTCAGCTGCTAGTCAAATAAAACCTGCTTTCTAGGCAACCGTCCTGATCTTTCATTTTTTGCTTTTTATTTTATAGTATTTTGCCTTCCAATTTAATCACATCATTTTAAATAAATAAAGCATATTTTGGGTTTCGCGATAAGACCGATCTGCATGAAATGTAATTTGTAATAATTTTCAGTTATTTAATTATTCATTTTTTGTACTATTTTCTCCTATATATTCACATATAATTGCAATCTATTCGAATTATAGCTAGTATATAAAGACTGTACCTACCTATATCAAAAACACGGACTATATAGGTAATCCTATTTGACAACTACGACCACTGTTGATCTAAAAAATAGTAAAATACAAAGTAAAATGTATCGATACACACCTCACCTAAAATCTTTTAGAGTTAAAAGTCTTAATACTCTAATCAATCTTATTATCTTAAAATAGTTATGACATGAAACAGGTTGTAAGGACTCACGTACTCAATAAATGGCAGGCTGAATGGTTATCTTTGAATGAAAACAAGCTTCGGGAGATAAAGCCATTCATAGCAAAATGAAACTCCAGCTATAGAACCTGCCGGAGAGAAGAAGTAGTCCTTACAAGACTTAGAATTGGACATTCACTACTAACTCACTCTTACTTAATGACAAAACAAGACATACCACTATGTACAGAATGCAATAAGATATTAACAGTAAAACACTTACTAACAGACTGCAGGAAACGTGAAAACATCAACGTGCCACATGATATGTACGAACTTTTGACAGATGGTAGCCCGCACATATCCATTATTTTACATTTTTTAAAACAGATAAACATGCACGAGCAAATTTAGAAAACCTTATTCTAATATGTTTCACCTTTTATTAAATTTTATTTGTACAAAATAGACCGAAAAGATCGAATTTTAGTTTATTGAAAAGAATTTATTAAATTTACCACCTTTTTGTTTATAAATTTACAGCTGACATTTTATGTTTTACACACGTACATATATATATATATATATATATATATTCTTTTTGCCATTCCTTTTAATGTTTCTAAATTTGGATTTTTAGATCTTTTAATTTGTTTGCACCCTACGTGTTTATAAAGCAAATCGCCCTGTTGCGGGCTCTGAAATCAAATAAATAAATAAAAAAAAATAGTTATAATCGCCAATGAAGCGGAACGTACAATTAATAATTATAATAATATATAATTATTTTCTTATTTATCATTACATTTTTATAGGGAAAATACTTATGAAGAATAATTTTACTTGCAAGTTTGTATGTAAATAATTAGCATGTAACAACATTATCAATACAGAAAATCAATTCCCATAATCTAGGAACACACAAGACTGTACAGAATATAAATCCAACCTTTTTATTCTAAGCTTGACTTAATAAAATATAATATAATATACTTTATCTCCAGAAACTCATAATTGAGATTAGGGCATGTCATACAATGTAATTACAAATATTGATATGAATAATTCATCTATATACTTATTTATTTGGTTATTTTGGGCCCGCTAAGGTGCGATTTGCTCTTTTGAACACGAGTAGTATTTACACATACATATATATATATATATATATATATATATATATATATATATATATATATATATGTGTGTGTGTATGTGTGTGTGTAAAGAAATTTCAATACAAATTTTGATATGTTAAATATAGGGAAATGTAAAATGCGTGTTTACGTTGCCAAGTGTAAACATAATTTAACTTCATACTAGCACACACATGTTTTTCCTTATCTTTTTAGTTTTGTTCTAGATGTTTGTGTAGGTATTTCTTTGTCTAAGGTATATGAGCATTTTTACATATTCAACTTAGGCTGCAGTATATATTTAGCTTAGGCTGCAGTATATATTTAACTTAGGCTGCAGTATATATTTAACTTAGGCTGCCAGAGTTGTGTGCCAATTCCATCTCTGGAAATTATTCATTTTTTTAAGGGGTTTTTCTTAAGATAGTTTTTCTTAAGATTTTATTATGTTTTGTATGGATAGTAACTATGTTTTGCAGATTCAGCGAGTCGGAATTTTTATACTCCTATGCACATCACTGAAATGTAACAGCTTCAAAATCTCACGAATTATGTTAACACCTAATTTGTCAACATACCTAAATATTTCTTTAAGCAATTCTTTATCTCCTTCACCTCCATATTTGGATGTTTTAGATGCGTGGAAACGGTAGTAAAATAGACCACGTGGTGTCCTCGACGTGCCAGCTCGTACATCACTGGTGCGAATGTCTGATGATGACTTTTCATCGGATGAGGGAAAAATCCAAGAATTCTGAAGCCTATACATGTCTTTAACAAGCATAACAAAACAAGTATCTTCATAGTTCTAATATCTATCTGAAAACAAATCACACATCATAATAATTAGTCAGATAATAAAAATTAATGCAATTAATTACAAAATAAATATCATTTATATATCTTCTAAATATTTTTATAAATCCTGTGAGGTTATATATATAAATATTGTTTTTTATAGTGTACCCCATATTGGGCGACGAACTATTTAAATAGATTATTATTTTTTTTTTTATTTATTTTTTTTTTTACGGCACATCTACATCTAGGTCATTAGCGCCGACATCCAGGGTGTAGCGAGGAATTTTACCAGCGAGCCGTGGGATGATAAAATTCCTGCCGGAGGTTGGGAATCGAACCCACCATCTCCCACTTATGAATCCAAGGCGCTAGCTATTAGACCACGGGAGACCCCTATTATTTTATTATTACCAGTTATAAGTTTTAAGTTTTAAGTAAAAGTTAAATGTGAATTTAAAAAATAAATAAATAAAAATAAGAATGAAACGTACAACGAAGAAGTGTCATAACATCAATTAAGATAAAAATGTATATACAAATAATGGGAGAAAAAATAACAAAGCGGTTACAATAAAAAAAAGGATGAGTTTCAGTGAGGGAAAAAATAAATACGTTTTTTTTTTTGGAGTGTAAGTAAGTGTGTTTTTAAATGTTTGAGTAGAGTACAGTATGCCTTGTTGTTCGATGGAAATAATTAAGCTATTGTGGTGTATACAGTTCGAAAGTACGTGTGTAACGGTCAGAGTCTCAGTAAAGGATGAAGAAATAATTTATTATGGTTATTTGTAATGAAAAAAAAAATTATATAAATATGTAGAGGTACCCTTTACCATCTTGATAATTATGAGATCCAAGAAGGAACCCTTCCGTCAGTACCCTTCTTACAGTTAACCAAGTAAATGCCTAGAATTTATTAAGTGGCGAGGAAAGCACAGTGGTACAGTACGAGATTGATACTCTGGAGGAGTAAGTTCAATACTCATGCGTGCACTGAAGATTTTTTTTCTTCTAGTGTGGTTGTTTTAGGCTGGATTCGTGGTCTTGGGCCGTTCTTAAGTCCATCCAGCTTTTAATTAATTAAATGGTTAGCTGCAAATGGGAAAACAAGGCGACAGAGCATAATTATGATGACAATATCTCCCTAGTGTGCCATATCAGGACGTTGGAAGAGTATGGGGGAATCACGAAATCCGGATGTTAAGAAATCGAAGTTAAAGTTCTTCACTTACTCTATGTATTTCAGATTCATAAATCTGATTGATAAATTATGCAATTGAAATTCAATGTTTTAACCCTGGAATCACAACATTATAAAGCTGTTACAAATCTCACAACGTGGGGTCATATTTGGTGTTAGGTTTCTGAAATGGTATTTTATGATGACTGCCGTGTATAATATAACAATTTATAACCAAATAATCTTATTTAATTGTAAAATGGGGGAGTGGGAAATCAACCATCAAAATACCACAAATTTAAACATAAGTTTATTTGAATATTTGTCCTCTGAATATTAACATTAAATATAACGTTTTCTCCCATAATCTTTTGTCTTTATGATTGCTAGGATAAAAAAATACTAAGACATGTAAAATTGGTTTAAAAGGGGGGGAAATATAGTGACTTGAATGTATGCACAATATAATGATCAAAAAAATATAAATATTGTTATTCATTTATACACTTTTCAGATATACTTTGCCTGTGTTTACCATACATACTTTTACTACACTTTGCACAATGTTTTACAGCTTTCCTGTATTTTTTACGATCAAAAACACCACATCGTATATATGGCCATCCGCTTTTTCACTCATATCACATACTTCACCAATTTCACTGTCTTCACTATCGAAAACTTCTCCAAACTCCCTGTTTTTCTCTTCTACAATTTGGCAAAGCAACTCATTGTGAATTTCATCTTCAGTGCAAAATAATATATTGTTAGAATCATATATATATATATATATATATATATATATATATATATATATATATATATATATATATATATATATATATATATATATATGCACAAAGAGGTATATTAGTTCCTTGCTTACCATAGTTTTCTTCTTCGTGAAATTTATTTTTACCATATTATAAACATTGCAAAAACAAAATAAATAATTTTCTTATTTGGACTTGTGAAGACCATATTCATTATGGACTTAGGGAGCGTGTACATAAATGATTATCTCCTTTTGACTAATTTCAAATGAATAAGGGATGAAGTACAAATGCTTAGCCTCGTTAGGACCACTTCTTTTCCTTTCAAGAAAATCCGTCTTGCTTGTTGCCTCTGCAATTTCCACTGCTTTTATCTCGCAATGTAAATAACTGATGCATTTAGTACATTCCGAACAAATGTAGGTTTTCAGTTTAGCTTCATTAAAGCCGTTTTGTATTTTATTTTCAAAATGTCATCGATTGTTAATCTGGGGTATTTTTAGCGGCGCAAAAAAATTAACACACACAAAATATTCTTTACATCGTGTGCGTTATTTTTGATGGTATTTAATCATAATTAAAATTAATTATTGTAAGGTTTCATTATTATTAAAATTTATTGAGTTGATAAGTGCTGCCACTTCTTTGAGACATCACTAAGTTATCTAGGTTTCACAACAAATGAAAAAGGCCAATCAGGTCTCCCAGTTTCACAATCCTGTATTCAAACAATATTTCGGCTCATTCCATCATCAGGAAATCACTGGAAATATGATTTCAAAATCTTAGACCATTAATAACAATTTTTAAATAATTTTTAAACAAACATACAACCCACTGTATCCTACTTACCTAATATCACAGCTTAAAAAATATATATCACAAAAATCTCACAATTTTGCTTGTCATTTATTATTACAAACCATAGATATAGATGCTGCATATGACTGTCCCCAGACTGTAACTCACATGATATAACCCCCTGGCTTGGGGTGCCATACTGGACAATGGGAGGAGGTTGCAATAACAAAAATACTCCCCAGCGAAGAAAGCTCCTTAGCAGTGCATTTCAATGTACTACCATTGAAAACACTTAGGAATATTATATTCACTTGGAATTTATTTATATATTTAATAAACTCCTCCACCCCCCCCCCCCCCCCCCCTCCCTTATAAGGAATTCACAAATTCACGAAGAGCTAAGAGTTGTCCACTCAGAAGAGGGAAGTGAGAAACTCACCCGAGGCTTTAGGACAAACTTCCATCAATAGAAGGAGCAAACTAGCTCAAACTTGGAGATAGTTATGCAGCTAGGATAGAACTAGGATCTCTAGTTCTTCCAATTATTTCTAGCCTATTTTATTACCATATATAAAAATATATTTGAGGAATCGTCATCCAGTCATCGCGACAATAAACGGGAAGACAATAAACGGTATTCTCGCTCGATTACGGATTGGACATACTCGATTAACCCACGAATTTCTTATGACAATACGCCAAAGACCAGTATGCAACATATGTGTCACAGAACTTACCGCATGATCATAACTTGATTCTTAGAATCAATTGTTTGTTCCTCGTTGAAAGAGTTGGTGGTCTTCCAGTTGAGCGATGTGTACCCTATGTCTCTCTGAACCGAATTAACTCGGCTACAGTCGATAAACTTAGTTTTATGCAACTTGGAACCTCCCTAAAACCCATCTTATCCTTTTGTAGCAAAGAAATTAAACGGCTCTCTTCTGTTGACAACCACTTCTTTTTTCATATACTTTAACTGGACAATTCACACTGCTGTCATTGAATTTGATCACAGAACAAATGGAAAATGTCCAATCTTAATGCTTTTCAAGTTTAAGGTCTAAAAATGCCGATTCAGCCATTGGAAAATTAAAGGATTGTAAATAAGAACAAGTGTGTCTTACATTTTGACGGAACAAAATTAAGACGTTGTCAGTTATTTATTTATCTCTTGATATTGCACTTAGGTAAAGTACAAATTCGTTTTTTTTTTTTACAATTATATACATTTTAAATAACTTATAAAATAAGATTGAATCACAATTTCAAAAAAAATTATATTCAGTTTTCGATATTTCAAAGGTGTGTCTAACATTTTTACACTGAGTGTATATGCGCTTTTAAAGACACAGTCGTTAATATCTGTATATTTAAAAATATTTGCCATTAAAACAAACAGGCAGAATGTCAGTAAATAAAATAAAAATAGAATACAAATTTTTTAAAGAAAGAAGTTCTTTATGACTGTTCTTTATCAGCATATTGGTTAATCCATCGTTCAAAGCTTACACGTTTACAGCCTACCTGTAGATAGAAATATTCTGCTTAAAAAAAAAAAAAAAAAAAAAAAAAAAAATCATGATAAGAAGTCATCTTAAATCATTTGAATCAGCACTGAGAACTCAGCTGATGGAAAATGTCATTGCATCCATGTAAAGGCAAAAAAGAATCGGATATTTTTTTCGAATACACGTCGTTCCAGATGTTAAGGGTGGTTTCAAAATTTAGGTTTTACGAAAAACGTAAGCTATTATAAGATTGTTGACTTTCACTCAAGTCAGCTGATCGGTCACTGCCGATGTCCTGAAGCTCTTCGAAAACTCGCCTATTGTAACAGTGTTGACTAGTGCGACAGGAGCATGAATGTTTAATCTACTTCAAAAAAGTTCAGAACCACCTAATACGCTATATTTTTTTGTATTTTTATAATATCTGGTTCAGTAGAATCGGAAATTAGGAGTTGATTTTAATCCTAATATTAGCGAAAACCTACCTGGTGTTGTTGATGCAACAGGTAGCCTTTATTCTGTTTAGTTATAACTCGAATTTTCGTCGTAATGATCACAAAATGGTAAATTAACTACATGACAGAACATGACTCTCATCGGGTCTCAAGCCTGTAGCAGAGGCTGCATTTTGCCAATTGATATTAAAAATTAAATTTTAAAATAGCTGTTGTTAAATATATATATATATATATAAAAGGAGAGAGATTCAGAAAAAGAGAAAAAATCGATTTCACTTGTTATATGCATTTTCTTGCCAGCTGCAATAGTTCTGTAATTTATAAAGTAAAAATTTCTATTTTTCTTATCTAGTCCTAATATTGAATCTAAGTTATTTTACAATGATAACTGCTTTCCCGTGCACGGGGTCTCTACTCCCTAATATTGTGCGAAAATCTAAAGGAACACATAATATACTAGCTGAATACCCGTGCTTTGTCCCGGCAGATAAGTAGTTATTTTATCGCGTTAAACAATGTACAAGTATCATCAAAATTAACGCAACTATATTATATTGTACAGTTTATTATAGTTTATATTGATCAATTAATAAGTAATCAATGTATAATGCTTCCTGACAATGGGGCGCTACGGACAAGTGTCAAGAAACAGATAACCTATAGATAAATTGTTAGCTATAGGTTACCAGTAACAGATGTTTAACCAGTACAGACTAAAATTCGTTGTCAATAATAACTGTACGTTAAAAATTTATGTTTCCAAGATATCGTTTGGTAATAACCATTTTATTTGCGAGCATTACTAAGAAATGTTATGACAGGCGATGCTGATGGGTGAGGAGGCTGTGCAAGGGTTCGGTATATTCGGCACCAGGTGTAGCGTGAAAAGGTCCGCCATCATAGTGTGAAACATGGAGGGAAGAAATAAAGTTATTTTTCCAATCTCAGATTTACCGATTAGTGTTATCTGTATGTTTTAAAGAATGTGTTGAAAAATTCTTTGTCTACAACAAATTCATGAAATACACCCTTAGAAATCACCTAAAATACCTCCCCATGAGCAGTGACAGAAATAAACCCATTGAGAATTTTATTATGGTTGTCAATTATTATGGTTTTGGTACTTACTATACTGAGTGCAGTAGATCGGCTGGCACTCAACTGAGTGGGCTGAGCTGGTATTAGTTCTTGAGAAGGAATGGGTGATAAGGACATTATCTAATTTACATAAATTCATGTCAAAAGCCATTATATAACGATCATTATGCAGGAATGGTGGAGGCCTTTTAAGGGGGACGTCTAGCAAAACCAGTTTCTTGTTTTCAAGAAGCTAATGTCGCTCTTGCAATGTAAGAAAAACCAACGAATAACTTACATCCCATATTCTCGATATGTATTTATGTGCATAAATTCTACGTTTGTTCAAACATTCTGTTACATTGGTTCCATTTAAACTCGAAAATTCGAGTTAAGAAAAGAAATGTACACGTACAGTTTTAAGCAGCAGTATTATTCTTTTAGATTTATCATGAAAACAAAGTTTAGTCTCTCTCCTTCTATCCCTGTCATATATATATATATATATATATATATATATATATATATATATATATATATATATATATATTGCAGGACTGAAACATTGCTCATTCAGAAAGAAGTCTGCCATAAAATATACCATATTCGTATGCATATATATATATATGCATACGAATATGAAAATCTATTGCAGAAGGTGGAAGCTGTTGAGGTCCTCTGTTAAAAGCTATATTTATACTCACACTGTCTCATACGTACATGTACACACACACACACACACAGACTCACATATATATATATATATATATATATATATATATATATATATATATATATATATATATGTGAGTGTGTGTGTGTGTGTACATGTACGTATGAGACAGTGTGAGTATAAATAAAGCTTTTAACAGAGGACGTCAAAAGCTTCCACCTTCTGCAATAGATTTTTCACAAATTACGTTATATTTTAAGCTACGACATCGTGATGACAGTTTGGCATGTGCGTAAGCCTGAATACGGCGTATAGGGTTCCGGCGAAAAATCTACCCCAATTTGAACCGACCGCTCGAGAAGGTATTAGGATTGCCGATGTTACTAATTACACTGTTCTGCAAAAAAAAACTTTTCTCCCCTCCCTTGAACAATTTTGCCTGTTTCTCATGTTTTCAGGTGTGCTGAGTCCGAATCTGAACTCAGAAAAATTCTATCACCCTCTGATTTTGAGAGAAAAGAGGAAAAACTTGGAAAAAATGAAAAATTGTATTTGAAAATTATTGTCTTTATTATAACAGATTTCTTTTTCAACGGTAAAATATAATTAATTGAATCCTGCATGCTATCAGGTATAATACTAGATATGACACAACTCAAAAAATATGCACACATCGTCAATGAGTATTTTTTTTTCTTTTGTACTCTTCCTCCTCTGTCTCCCGCTGCAGTGTCCAGCAGTAATCCGCCAGCATCTTCTCATTCCATTTGCCAGTACATCTTTTTTCCATTCTGGATATGTCTTGGTGGAATCGTTCTCCATGTTCGTCCGAAACTGCACCCAAATTTGGGGCGAAAAAGTCTAGGTGACTATGCAGGAAATGTATTTTTAAGGACATATTGCATCCCGATGTTTTATATGAAGTAAGCAGTTCTTGGACTATTTTTCGGTAGTCTCTAGATTTTTCGTTTCCCAAAAACTTAGCACATACCTCTCGAAAAGCAATCCAAGCCTTTTTCTCAGTAGTATTTAACTTTGCTTCAAAAGTGAGGTCCTTGAGTAGATGTCGAATTTGGGGTCCTACGATCAAAAACTGAAAAAACACTTTTAGGAACACTGAAAATACTTCATTGCGCTCAAAATCATCGGGCTTTTGAATTTTTTTCACTATGTTTTGATGCCAAAAAAAAATCGTCAAATTTACAAAAAACTCACATTTTTGGATAAAAAACTAGAATTTCTCAAGAAACTGTGCGTGATAGACAGAAACTGACTTCAAATTCGTGTTCAGCACATTTGAAAACAGTAAGAAGGCATGTTTTGGTTTGAAGGAGGATTTTCGTGCAGAACAGTTTTATCTGTACGATAAATAGCTGTTTTTAATGATGCGTAACATCTATGGGAAAGTTAGTGCCGATTATAGCGTAAACGGTAAAAAAAAAAAAAAAATGTTCGGTTAAAGCGAGAGTTCATGGCGTAAAAAGTTCACGAAAGCTGGATTCGAGTAGGAATCACTGTAGTGACAGAGAAATACTCTGAAACCTTCCCTAAACTTTTTTTATTTTGTTTGGTTTTTTAAGGCAATTCAACCACGCGGGTCATTGTTGCCTATTTAATGTTATTGGAATGTAATAATTAACAAAATGTAAATTCAAGGCAGCAATCAGGTAATACAACAAAAATTATTTTTGTACATAGACCCGCTTATATACATACACTCACACATACAAACACATGCATTATATCGTCGTTACAAATGCAAACTAACGAATATGAAAAAATGCATCTTTCATTAATAATTTCTGCTGGACTTATTTACGGCAAATTCTTCAATCTGACTTCACTCTATTAAAGGGAAAGTATTCCACTATCAAAAGGTCAAATCTGCCGAATATTTGACTGTCCAAAATAAAAGTTATGAATAAATACTTTTCCACTCTGAAAAGTGGTGATTTTCATATTCGTTAGTTTGCTTTTGTATCGACGATATGTATATATATGTATACATACACACACACATATACACATGTACAAACACACAAACATACGTATATACAATTTAACCAAAAAGATAATAACTGTAATTATAAAACATATATATTTTGACGAATGCTTAATAAATAATAATAAGAATAAATATTGTGTATTTGTGATCATGTACTCGCATAGTGAATCGCTGCTTTGCTATCAGCAAAAAAAATCTGATCTGTTGTATAAAAGGTTGTATCTTAAAGCACAATAAATTATCAGGTACAATTGATCCTGGGACAATTTCAATTACGACCTCTTCACTTTTCTTACAGGACCTCTGCTTGTAAGCTTTTCTTTCAGAGTTATACTTCTAGTCAAAAATAAAAATAAAATTGACAATAACTTATAAAATACAAAAATCGACGCAAACACTACGAAAGTAACGTCCAACATATGCAGTTCAAAGAAAGACAAGAATGCGCTCTTTGGTGTGAGTACGTTCGGGTATTTTATTGCGAACTCCACCCATTCAACAGCTCGTTCTGCTGCTGTCGAATTCTTCTCTCTCAACATGCTCGCCCTTTTAGAAACTTCATTTTTATATCTAAAACAAAAAAAAAAAAAAAAAAAAAACGAATTATAGTAAGATATAATTGATTTGCTACATTTAATATCAACCTTGAAACATCGAAAGTTCCTATTTTTTTATTTATTTATTTCGAATTTACAACAATGTATACGACACATCCTATTTAAAAATATAGAATTAGCGAATAAGGTGGAAGGTCAATAAAACTACTTTCACACTTTTTATTACTCTTCCCTACATGTTTCGCACCATTTTGGCGCCTCTTCATGGGAATATAATATAAAACATAACTTCAGCCTCAACTTGAGGAGGAGAACCTTCCACTAGCAGGGCCTCGTCTAGACTGGTCATGACCATGGTGCGAATCATGTAGGGAAGAGTAATAAAAAGTGTGAAAGTGTGTGACGTAGTTTTATTGACCTTCCGCCTTATTCGCTAATTCTATATATTTGATCTAAGGGTCATAATGATTAATGATTAATTATTTAAAAATAGATAAACATGAGTTTAATGGAGGCGAAATTTAATTAATCAAATTGATTATTTTAAGATATATACAAAAATAACAAATATATAATATATATATATATATATATATATATATATATATATATATATATATATATATATATATATATTTATATACTATATTTCTAATTTTTGTATATATCCTATAATCATCAATTTGATTAATTAACTCGTACATTATAATATATCACTATCTAATATAAATCTATAAATAAAACAAATTGTACACATTATGTATATGTTTTATATTAAGTAGATATAAGTTGTATCTACTAAGCATATATAAATTGTATATTTAAAAAAATCATATGCAAGAAAATGAATAAATTAAATTTTATAAAAAATAAATAAATAGACTTAGAAACTTGTATTTCTGAGCATATGAAAATTTTGAAATTTATTTATTCTTATTTATAATTTGGTAAAATTTTAAATAGAATCATTTGGAGGCACGGTGGCCGTGAGTGTTAAGGCGTGAGCACTTAACACTTCGTGCCGAAGGTCGCGGGATTCCCACTATGGGGTGGCTAGAAATGGGTGGTAACCTGTAGATAATCCGTCCCAAAATTCGTTGTTACTAATAATGGACGTTGAAATTTAAATAAATAAATTTTATTTATTATTTATTTACTCTTAATATTTTTAAATTTATTTTATGTATTTATCAATTTTTGTAAATTCTAAGAAAGCAGATTAAAATTTTGTTTACTGTAAACTTATTTGTTAAGCTTATAGGTATAATAAGCCTATGTAAATATAAGAATCGGTAAAACAGTGATCACAGCCAAAAACATGAAAATAACATAAGTAGACTCTAGGGCTTAATAACATAGTAGTTACTGTCTAAAAAAAATTACACTCTACCATCCCAAATTTAGTAATGTTTTCAAAAGATAAAGACCTAATTTTATATCTGAATAACTGTTACAAAGCTTGAAACTCAAAACAAATGCATAATTATAACAAAGGCAAAATACTTACCTTGGATTTTTGATAAGCTCGTTGATTGCCCAGGATACTGAAGTAGGAGTTATGTTGTTTAAATGCAGCTGGAGACCAATCCCAGAAGTTGCTAGGAACTCTGCGTTTTTGAATTGATCCCCGAATACCGGGATGCCAATAACTGGTACGCTATGATAAACTGACTCCATCAAGCTGTTATACCCGCAGTGCGTAATGAACAAAACGCAATTATTGTGTGCTAAATGAAAAAAAAACAAAATGTGTTAGAGTTGTATAAAATATACGTATTTTACTGTACATATCGTCGATACAAAAGCAAACTAACGAATATGAAAATCACCACTTTTTAAAGTGGAAAAGTATTTATTCATAACTTTTTTTTGGACAGTCAAATATTCGGCAGATTTGACCTTTGAAATACTTTCCCTTTAATAGAGTGAAGTCAGATTGAAGAATTTTCCGTAAATAAGTCCAGCAGAAATTATTAAAGATGGACAATGAAAGATGCATTTTTTCATATTCGTTAGTTTGCATTTGTATCGACGATATATACGGAAATTTGCTATATTTTTTAAGTTGCTTCTTGTTTTATTGTTTTGAGGAAGTGCAAAAAGTGATTTTGCTCCATATATAGAAATGAAATAGATATTTATGTTCCTTTTTGTTACACGGAGCACAATTAAGTTTTCTTGTTGATTATGAATAAATACTTTTCCACTCTGAAAAGTGGTGATTTTCATATTCGTTAGTTTGCATTTGTATCGACGATATGAGGCGTCAACATTCAATACAGGGAAAGTCCAAATCGGAGCACATTTCAGGGGACACAAAAAACGTCTAAGCTAGTACAATTTCTTTAGGAAATTAATATTTACGATAATTTTGATGTTTGGAAAAAAAAAAAAAAACTTTTTGGTAGTAGAAAGAAAAATTATTTTGATGAAAAAGTGGATTGAACCCATTTTGAAAGTCATCGTCTCATATAATTATCATCTATTGACCAAAGCCATCAGCACCTCATCCAATTTTTCCAAAATTACAATCTTCAATTTAAATCCAATTTTAAATTAACTAGCTCACTAACTTCATATGTCTGTGACTTTTTTTTCAAATTTTCCAAGCCCATTTTACAGGCGTATTTTAATTTAATTACATTTTACTTTAATGGATTTATCTGCTACCTCTCATCAAATCTACTCCATAAAAAATGTAATATACGAAGAACGATATTACTTTAAAATTGAATAATAGAAAATTGTTGAATTAAAACTAAATGTTACCAAGAATATCCTGTTGCGGCAACCATTTCTTGGCCATAACATTGGGTGGTAGGCCTTGAGCGTCGTCGTTCTCCCATTTCATGATCACTTTTTGAGGAATTGTTTTCATGACGTCTAGAAATGCCTTTCCCGTGTCTCCAGCCATGAAGTCAGAAGTATTCAAATTAGAGCCAAAAGAAAAGTAAATAACACCACTGTGTGCATTGTCCATATAGTCTTGAATGTTCTGGAACACAGAAATTTAATAATTACGATAAAATAGTGAGACCATTAAGCTGTATGTCCTAATAGCATTTGGGTCTCCAAATGTTGCAATACGAGTGCGCCATCGGTCTCGTGACAAGGGTATTACTGATGGAATAGAGTAATGTAAATTAATAGCGATGTGCAATAAATTCAAAATTTATTTCAAGAGATAAATAGCCGGTTTGTATTAGCACTTTCCTCCGAAGGAAAGGACCCGGGGAAGCAGGATGGGTTGCACTCATGACGGAATTTTTGAAAAAATTCTTCGAATCTTTGTCGATCCTAAAAATTTAAAAGAAATTTAAAAACGAAACTTGGTGGGTCTTAACGTGGTCGAATGTACTTTCATTCTGGAATCTCCATTGGAAAGGGGTTATTTTTATGACGGATAATTGTAGAGAATTGTATTTTATGTCAATTTTATGCCTGTCATTTTTTCGCTAAAGCGCACCAATGAGTAACAAATTAAAAAAAAAAACGATGAAACCCATGTTTTTCGTCACTTTTCTGCCAATAACGTAGAAAGTATGCCCATAATGAAAACAAAAAGTCCGACTCGCAGGAACTGCAGCATCTTAGCGCGGTTCCGTTCATGTCCCTAGTGCCATTTGATAAGCTTAGAAAAGAAATAAACTTATTTTTTTTTTATATATCTCGTGAAAATTGTCAAAATCCTCTCGAACATCTCGAATAAAAGTGATATTAAGGCGTCAGGGACACCGACAGTAGCTAACTTTTACACAGAAGCGGAAATTACAGAATCTGGCTCTCATTCTAAAGCAAAGCTCTATAAATCAATACAAAATATGCCTAATAAAGCCTTTCTAGAGGATACAGAAGCATGGGGGTATATGAGGGGGGGGGGCTGAGGGGGCTGCAGCCCCTCCCGAAATTTTGAATTGATGATAAAAACTTCTCGTAAAACCCTTAAAAATAAATTAAATAAGATCACTTAGTTCATAAAACATATTTTATTTTACTTGTAATAGCGTTTTAGTTGCCTAAAACTATTCCAAGCTCTAAATATTTAGTATTCCATACCCTGGAAATGGTCTCAGCCCCCCCCCCGAAATTGTTTTTATATTCGCCCATGTACAGAAGGATCAAGAAGAAGTACACAAGATTGAGTAGAATACCCTGCCTAATATAGCCTATATAGAATAATATGCCAAATAAAACCTATCTAGTAAATACACAAGGACAAATAAAAGTCTTGACGAATAACAAGTCAAGAAAAAAAACTTTATATAACAAAATAAAACAAAGTTTAGTTGCCCAACTACAATAGAATAATATACCTAATTAAGTCTATGGAGTAGACACAAATGGACCAAAAACAAGTCTTGTGGAATATTGTTTTTTTTCTAATTAAATACTTTTTATCAATATTTAGTATATAACCTTTGTTGAAAACTATTGATTGCTAATTAACTAAGTAATCTTTATGAATATTTAGTATATAACCTTATGTTTGGATCTGTGTTTTTGGGGTGCTCTCCGCCTAGGCTTTGTATTTGTGTCGGCAGATACCTGGGGTATATTTACAGCTCTTGAGGATTAACTCTTAGCAGGTAAATTTCCTGCGGCCCCTTGTTTCTACGGGCATTGAACCCCATATTCGCTCATAGTATCTAACCGTTGTGAAGTTTATTTTTTGGATTTAGGACTTAATATACATATGTAGTCTAAATCATAGCAAGATGTAATCCTCCGTCGTCGGTTCTTAACTATGTAGACTCGCTAATGTTATCCAATCTTAGATACATCGTATTTAAAATCCACAGCAAAAACACGACATTTCATCAGAATCCCCTGCTGAATAAAACTTATATAGAATAATATGCAAAATAAAGCCTATCTAGTGGATAAAAATAGAGGAAAAAAGCCGTTCGTGGTGGTAGAAAATCTTAAAAGTATTTCGCTCAGAAATCTCCGAAATATTGTCACTAATTTTACGTATCCTGTTTTATAGCCAAATAGATTTATATTCTATAATCAATAAGAAAAACCTACTAACAATAAAAAACTGGGTAGCAGATGAAAATAGGGAATACCATGAATAATTCTAAAGAACGAAATCAACACCAGAACTCTAATCTAGATATTCATACGGCGTCTTCGAATTCTAACAAACAAAATATTAATTCTAATTATACGTATCCTGTTTACTGACAAATACATTTGACTACTATAAGCAATTAAAATCACTTGGGAATATGCCAAAGAACTCGGAGTAGGAGCCTCGACATTTTCAAGACATTTGAAGGAAATCGACAAATCCAAAACTGACATTTCATACGGTACAGTGGTACATACGGTACAACAATGAATTGTTTTTCTTATTTTAATTAATCTGTTTTATTGTCAAATACATTATCCAACTTTAAGCAATTAAAATATAACAAGGAATAAAAACAAACAAAAAGAACCGTTCGAATAAACGAAATCAATTACTTACGTTTAAGCATTTATTTCTCCGATTGACATAGCCTAATCAAAAATTGTTTCAGAATCTTTTTTGTAGAACATTTAGTAAGCTTTCGCATGGTAACCCTCCGTTTACCAATATTCCTAACCGTCTTCGAGATATTAGGGAATGTATACGAAGTTCCCTAAACATTTCATGTCTGTTAATAAAATATTTTATTCTAATCCTTCCTTAGCTCCAAACGTAATCAAAATTTTAACATATTAGTGTTGATGAAATTCAAACATGCAGAAAATGTTTCAACTGAATCCCATAATTTTAAGTATCAAAATCAACAAAAAGAACAGGTCGAATAAGCGAAATCAATCACTTTAAAGTTTTAAGCACTTATTTCTCCGATTGACATCGCCTAATCAAAACTTTCATTAGAATCGTTTCTGTAGAGCATTTAGTAAGCTTTCTAATGGTATTCTTCCGTTTCCCAAATTCTCACCCTTTTTCGAGATATTAAGGATAGTATACAAAGTTACCAAAACTTTTTTATGCCTGTTAATAAAATATTTTATTCTAACCCTTCCTTAACTTCAAACGCAACCAAAATTTCAACATATTAGTTTTAATGAAAGTGGAACATGCAGTATATGTTTCAACTGAATCCCATGATTCTAAGTACCCAAACCAAAAACGGCATTCAAAAATTATTTTTTCAGTTTTCTCGAAAACGGTTAAAGCTGTCGCCTTAAAAATGGTTCCATTCGTTTTCCTAGCCCAAGAAGCCTATAAAAAGAGTACTTACAAGCTTATGAACTCAAAAACGTAAGCGTTACGATTTTTTTTTGCGCAAATTTCGCCCCAAATGCCATGTTCCAGTGGGCGGATTTTGCTGGGAAACGAACTTGACCTTTCAAATTGGACGACAGATTTTTGTACCAAATTTCATCAAAATCGGACCATCAGGGAAGCCAGAAATGAGCGAACAGACAAATATATATATATATATATATATATAAATATATACATATATATATATATATATATATATATATATCAAAATTTGAACCACCGTTATTTTCGGTCTCTAGGGGTTCTGAAACGCGAAATTTTCTTGTCGGCACTTCCGGATTGTTTCATTGTATCAACCTTATAAGCGGGGTTCCTCCCTATGGGGGAGGGAGGAACCGCGCTAAAAGTAGTTGATGTAAACGTTATAGAGGATTAAATTTATTTTCCAAAAAGCACCTCTAAATGCCTAAAATCTTAATAGGAATGGAGCAAAACACACTTTTGTTTTTGAAGTTTTCAGAAAACTTTATTATCAACGTGATCTACGCCTCAGTAAAACTTAATAAACATTTCCTAAACTATTTTTGATCCACCTAGTTTAGGATTTAAGAACGTTTGAAGAAAAAATAAAATTCAATTACTTTATAAAGGCATTAAAATAATTAATTTAAAGCAATAGACTTCACCAATGATTAGAATTTCGTAGTAATTATTTTTGTGTTGGGCGATTTTTTTTTGTTTTTTTACGGCACCTTGACATCTAGGCCATTAGTGCCGACATCCAGGGTGCCGGAATTTTCGCAACGAGCCGTGGGATTATTATTAAATTCCTGCCGCCGCACAGTGGGGCCAAACTACTTTTCGTGTTTCAAAAAGGCTACTGCCTCCAAATCTTAACTGATTTCAATGATTTTTTTTAAAAATAAAAGTTAATAAAATTTAGAACAGCCTTGCCAGACCAGATTTTTGTTTTTTGTTTCCACTGTTTATTAAATTACGTGTAAATAATTCACAAACGTTGACAATTTTTTTTTTTTTTTTTTTTTTATTTTTTTTTTTTACGGCGCATCTACTTCTAGGTCATTAGCGCCGACATCCAGGGTGCAGCGAGGAATTTTCCCAGCGAGCCTTGAGATGAGAAAATTCCTGCCGGAGGTGGGAATCGAACCCACCATCTCCCGCTTATGAATCCAGCGCGCTAGCCACTAGACCACGGGAGACCCCTAACGTTGACAATTAAACATAAAATAATATTTTATTTTTCATCTATCTTAATATCAGCACTGATATCGTTGAAATTAAACATTCAAACCATGATTAGACTTTAGACAAAATCAGACTGACGTTTTTAAAACGTAAATTTATCGTAATTCAACAAAGAGAATTATTGCAATAATTTGATTTTTGAATGAGTGATAATAAATTTTGATTTTTTCCAAGTCTAATCAGGGTTTGAATGTTTAATTTCCACGATATCAGTGCTGATATTAAGTTACATGAAAAATAAAATATAATTTTGTGTTTGATTGTAAAAATTTGTGAATTATTTACACGTAATTTAATAAACAGAAAAAAAAACTAAATTTTATTAGCTTACATTTAAAAAAAAAAAAAAAAAAAAAAATCATTGAAATCGGTTAAGATTTGGAGGCTGTAGGCTTTTTGAAACACGAAAAGTAGTTTGGCCCCACTGTGCGGCGGCAGGAGTTTTCTTATCCCACGGCTCGTTGCGAAAATTCCTCGCTGCACCCTGGATGTCGGCACTATTGGCTTAGATGAACACTAAGAAATTCTAATCATTAGGAAAAAATGACATGGATATAAAATCGACATAAAATTCAATTCTCTACCATATTCCGTCATAAAACGAAACCCCTTTCCATTGGAGATTCCAGAGTTAGGGTCTCTGGAGAATAACTGGAGAAAGTTGAGGGGCCAATGAAAGTACATTCGACCACGTTAAGACACACCAAGTTTCGTTTTTAAATTTCAAAAATCGTGGGAAAAAAGGGGGGTGTCAATCGAGTTTTGAACTCGTAACAAAATATTAAAAAGGTGTTCAAGCTATTTATTTATACTTCTTTTTTTTATACAGGTCACTGTAAGTACATTCCATAGCGAACACTGTTATTTTTATTGGCGAACATTTTCAGGGACTGCCCATGCAAGATCTTTACTTAGCAGAGCCTTTTTCCTAAGCCCTGAGTAAGGACTCTTGCATAGGCTCAAAAATGTTTCGCAAGGTTACCCAGAAAATATCAATGTTGGATAGTGTAACATCAATCTTCACCATCCAGCCATTTCTTCAAACTAAAACTGATATTTTATATACACAAATTAAAAGCGAAAAAAATGAACAATTCAACTGATAATTAATACATAACAAATTTATTGAGCACTCAAGACTCAAAACAATCAGACAGAAAGATAATCGAGTATCACATACCTTTGGTAGTGGTTTATTTGGTAACAGATTAATCCCTCCTATATCCTTCACATGTGGAGCTTGAGGAAAAGGAAAGTTTAGTACGACATCTCTGTTGACCAATATCATACTTTTGTTGGATACCAATTTGAATATGGAGGGTCTGCTTTCCCAGCCGGTATAGTTGAAATATTGGTCCATCACGCTCTGCATTTCCCATAAATTGTAGTAACTCACCAGAATAGTGGACCAAGTCGCATACCAATTGTGCACTCTTTCCCAGAGAGACATTCTGTCAGAGAAGACAGTTTTAAAATCCATCTGATAGGCGCTGTTGTCCGGAATCCCTGTAAATCCAATTTATTTAATATTCTGTGTAAACAAAATGAATTTATTCTCTAAAGATACTTTAATTTGGTTACAAAATAATATTAAAATAAAAAAAAAAACTCAATATATTCCACACGAGGTGAATTAGACAAAAGCGGTTTTATCTCAGATTTAATTGGACTTGGTAATTAATAAATAGAATAAACAATTCATTGTTTATGCTTTTCCGTCCTTTTAACGTAGGTCATAAAATGAGTTAAATTAGTAGTTAAACGTTACCGTATTTCAAATTTTCTCTACATGACATCTTGCCATGTTTTCAGGGAACATCAGAATCTGAATAAATTGTAACTCTCCTTCGGCTAAATACAGTTTTTTTTTTTGTTTTTTTTTTAATAATTGACATAATACACTTTTTCTTATTCAAAAGGCCTACCCTAAAAACCAGTTGTTAGTCAATGTCCACCCTTCGATCATATTAAGCTTATTAAAGAGAGGCTTGAAAACACAGACACACACAAAAAACAGTTCTTGCCCAGAGGGTACACCATGTTTACTACATATCTTTGGGGTAGCTAAATCCGGATCTGGGGCGAGAAAAACCCCAGCACCTCTTGGTTTAAGTCTAATTACAAAAAAATCTCTTAATTAAGAATATTTTACTTCATAATTTTGGTATTTCAATTGTTTACCCAAATAAAATCATTTTTCCTGTTTGCTACTTTATAGTAATCACAAAAAAAATTGAGACCTTAACGAACTCAATTAGTCAAATTAGGACCAAAGTACAGCCCTTTGAATATCAAAATTTTGCATTTTTGCACCTTAGCTCCAAATGGACCAATCGAGTTCATTTTGGTCAAAAACAAAATTGTATTTTTGATTACTAAAATCTACCAAACTGGAAAAAAATCGTTTCATTTGGTTAGAGAACAAGGTTATATTCTAAAGTAACCTACATTATTAGTTTTTAATGGTTAGGCCAAAACGAAGAGATGCTGGGGGTTTTCTGATCCCGGGTTTGGATTCAGCGATCCCAAAAAACATATAGTAAGCCTGGTGTCCTCTCTGGCCAAATTTTTTTTTTAGTGTGTGGCAGAGTCACTACTATATATAGGATTAAAAACGTCCAAATGGCCAAAACGTGGAACTATTTCATTAGGTCAGGGAACCTGCGGATTTTAATATTCAATTACTTAGGATGGAACTATTTTCTCGCCCTCCATACCTTCATGAACCAAAGATCAAACGCTTTCCGAGATATACCAATAGTTTAGTGAATGCATGATACATGTAAACATATTATATAATACCTGACAGCTCATTTAGCCAAGCAATATCTCCCATTGAAGCAAGTTCAATACCCACACAGCCGAATTTATGGATTAATGCAGAAACAGGTTCTTGATTGAAGTGTGATTCCATAAGGACGGCGTCAAATGTTTCATTTCCATGTATGAGCTTCTGAGCTTCTGGTTTTCCGTAAAAATCATCAGATAACTTCAAAGCAGTTCTCGCAAACATACGAGTTGCTTGTGGTATTACGGCAGCACCAAGCGCAAGTAAGTCCAGTTCATCTGAAATCAAAATTTATGGTATTAAATTTTTAAATAATAATTTAAACATTACTTAAATAGACGAGTGCCTTTAATTATGTTTAGAAAAACAAATAACAATAGACGAAATGATTAGGAGGTACGCAACAAATCAAAGGAGGTAGAGGCAATAAATCAAAAATAATAATTCAGATTTGTTATAACATTGCATAAAAAAATTGTAAAAAGCAAGGACCGAAATAAAAATTAAATTTTTCCTAAAAATTATGACAAAAAAATTATTTAATAATAATATATTTTTAAAATTAATGAATAACTGTTATGAAATAATATTTATTTTTAACTTTTTAAAATAAAAATGATTAAAAAATTGTTATAAAAAAAATAATGAAATATATCAATTACGATGGAATTTTTATTTTTAATTTCCAATAATAAAAATTAAAGGTAATTAAGGTAATTTATTAAATATCTCTTATCCTCGGAATAAATAAATAAATACTTGATTTGGAACCTTTTGTTTGTTAGAAGTTATTTGTTTATGTCAGTGAATCAAAATTCGTCTAAATCCAATTGATTTGTATGAGTATATATTGTATATTCTAGAATTTCTTTTTGTGCATTACTTTCTATTCATTATGGCAGTATTATTGTTTTTTTTTAATTTAAAATAATGTTTAAAGTTAAAGTAATAAAAACTTGTTGTTTCAAAGTTTTATACAAGAAAAAATTGAAATAACATTATTCAAATAAATTTTATTTTTAAGTTTTTGAAATAAAATTTATTAGAAAATTTTGTTTTAAATAATAAAATATATCGATTAAGATGGAATTTTTATTTTTATTTCCCAATAATAAAAATTAAAGGTTAAGTGAAACTCATATGAAATAAAAATTAATAGTTATTTTCGGTCCCTGGTAAAAAGTCATAAGAGATCCTGCAAGTGTATTACTGTTGGCCCTTATCGTGACGTGTGTACCCGACGCGTTATCAAACAATTATTACGATAGATAACAAATTCTTTGAGTGTGTTTTTAAAATGATTAAAATGTCACGACACTTTCTTGGAGTCTCATTTCGACATCTTCAGAATTAAAGGATTTATCTCATTCATAACTCGAGGGTTTTCAGAGTCCTTCAATTTGTTTAAGTGATCTTATGAGTGATCTCTAGATAATTGAAAACTTCATTGATGGATGGCTGGATAAGATGTGTGAAGGATGACAAGCTTAGCAAGGAAAACAGTGGAACTGCATCCAATGAGGCTTTCAAATAATTGAATTTGTCCTAAAAAGTGTACAAATGCAATTATTTGAAAGCCTCATTGGATGCAGTTCCACTGTATCCAAAAAATTCCATGTATCCTAAAAAGTGTACAATTGGTTGTATTGGCTCGACTTAGGATTGGTCATACAAGACTTACTCACCAGTACCTTATGACAAGACAAGAGAGACCACTATGTGAAATTTGTAATACTGAACTGACAATAAAGCATATTCTAACAGACTGCATTAGACGACAAGAATTAACCATACCATTCAACATGTGTGAACTTCTCACTGAAGGTAGCCAGTACATAGACAGTATCTTGACATATCTACAAACTGAAGGATTATACCATCTCATATGAGGGCCCCGAAGACAGGTTAATGAACTATATTTTCATTCCATGAATAAGTTATTATTCATTATAGTTTAAAATTGAAATTTATATTGATCATTTTTATTTTTTAATTTTAATTTTTTATTTTATGTTTTTTTAATATTATTTTGATTGTTAAATAATACAATTTTCACTTTCTCCCTGGTTTCTTGGAGGACATGCCTCAGTGTGATTTTTGTCCACAAAACGAAGCACTTAATAAATAAATAAATAAAAAGTGTACAAATAGACCTAAATTACTTACCTAATTCTATTTAATGATAAAAAAACATTTTAAATTTTTTTTTCGTTCTTTTGTGTAGATTTCCCCCTCACCACGTGGAACATTCCGGTTGCGTCGTAGACCCGATGGTCTGCCGTCTAGAAATCTCTAAGACAAGAAGTTCAAACATTTAATACGTCAAATTTTCCAATTATAGTCATATTTGACGTTAAATACGTTCAATGTCCAATTTTACTCATATTAGACGATAAAATTTAAAAAAATAAATAAATCAAATTCGTAAACCATGGAATTTACTGTCCAGAAATCTGTATTTTTAACAAAAGGTTATCCGTTTTCAATAGCATTTTGGGCAATTGATTGGTAAGTTACTCGTAGATTTATGACGATGAAATAAAGAAAACCAGCTTTGTTAATTAACTATTATCGACAATAGAAATCAAATAAATAGATTCGGATGTTTCTTTATGGGCAATTAACAACTATATTATTATGCCCAGTGAAATAAATAGAAATTTAGTTTCTGGCGACCAAAACCGCACACAATTAGCATAAGATCTACACATTCTGATAAGCTTTAGAAAAAAAAAAAAAAAAAGAATAGTTCAATAACATACATGAGCAATTTTGGATTTACTTTTTAAAATCCCCAAAATACGGTTGATTAAATAACCCTTCCTCAAATGCTTGTTTGACTAATACTGTCAATAGGTTTTGACAAAATTTTATCGAGCCCATTCCAAAAAAAGTTATAATTATCTGATTTAACAAACATCCTATGATATTAAAACTGATCGATACTTGGTCCGATGTAAGTTAAAAAAAAAAAAAAAAAAAAAAAAAAAAAAAAAAAAAAAAAATCGTTGTAAGTCTTTATTCAGCTATTGGATAGAAGGACATTACTTAAAGCCAACGGCCACAGCCACGTTGAATGCACCGGTTCCCGTTGATCACCGAAGTTAAGCAACGTCGGGCGTGATCAGTACCTGAATGGGTGACCGACCACGTGCTGTTAGCATTAAAGGGTGGTAACCTGCAGATAGCCCGGCGCTAATAGCCAAATAGTTGATGCGCCGTTAAAAAATAAAAAAAAAATGACTTAAAATTTTTATAATCATTATAATTTACCTAAATATTTCTTTCTGTAATTCTCAATCTCTCGAACTTCCAAATTTGGATGAGTAAATCGTGTTGGAACTGCTGTAAGATACACCACTTGATGACCCCTTTTCGCCAGCTCGTACATCACCGGAGCGAAAGTCTGATGGTGGCTTGATGCAAAGAATGGGAAAAATCCAAGAATTCTGAAGCCACAACATATATTAATGGCGCTGAGCAGAATCAATAGCTTCATCGTAATTCGTGTACTTCCTACAATTAAAAATATGATTAACCGTTTATTTTAATAAACAGTTAATAACTGTTATATTAATAACTATAGTATATATGAGGAGGTGTGGTGCAAAAATCGTTCGTCCCCTTTTTTTGAAAAAATGAGATGGCATTGGATTCTAAAATATATTTCAATGCTATTTCAACGTATGTTGAAATATAACATGACTCTGTTAACATAAAGATGTACCAATCGAAGGCAAAAATAAACATTTTAATCTGGTTACTCTGGAAGACGTGTTTTTGAGTTTTTTGAGCTTCCTGAAAAATATATTCTTATAGAACGAAAGAGTTGTGTATCTCACCTACTCATCAATTTTTGAGGAAAAACAAAAAACCGGGTCTGAATCAGAAATCACAAAAGGACATATACAATTTTGTGTTTGTCTACGACAAAATCATAAATAATTGTATTTTGTTATTGAAAGGATTAACTTAATAATTGAAGAATACTGATATAAATAAGAATTGACACTCACTTTTTACTTTAACCCTTCCAACGGAACATCTGCCTCCCAGGCGGGTATAGTTTATAACAGTAACCATACTTATGGTTGTACTAGCTGAATACCCGTGCTTCGTCACGGCAGATAAGTAGTTATTTTATTGCGTCAAATAATGTTTCATTAAAATTACGTTACTATACAATTCTGTGCAGTTTTTTACAGCACGGTTCCCGTCATACTATATTTCATTCAATGGGCGTTAAAATTTAAAAGTTTAAGTTTCCAAGAAGTCATATGGTAACACCCAATATATTTACGAGTATTACCAAGGTTATAGGTGAGGAGGCTGTGCAAGGGTTCCGGATATTATTACCTCGCCTGGAAAACCTAAGGATATGCCATACAACACGGTTTGACCGGGACTGTCCCGGTATTTTGCAATTGTTTCGGTGTCCCGCCCAGTTGTATCAATGTCCCGGAAAACGCTGTAAGATGTAAAAAGTAATGAATTCATGTTTATAAGAATCTTTTTTAAATCGGTTACTTTTCTATAATTAACATTTTTACTACTTCTCACAGTGTCAAAGAAATGAGAAGTAATCTAACTCTAAAACGCTGGAACTACCTGCACAGCGCTGCCAGCTGCCAGACACTACTATTTGGCTGAGAGATTGTTTTAAGAAAATCAAGTAGCAAAAAAAGTTCCGTTCTTATTTTTAAGGTTTGCGTAGACTAACAGTTTAGGATTCCCCCTTCCCGTTAGTTGCTAGGCTTAAAACTCAACAACCATTTTGCTTATAATTTGTACTCTTTTTATCCCCCCCCCCCCCCCCTGGTATGCCCATCCCATATTAATGTGTCCTGGTTTAACTCTCCAAAAATATGGCAAGCCTATCTGACGGGGACAGGCAGAAAAGAAACGCAATTAAAACTCTATGAGGGACAGTTAATTTCTAGTAATTCAAGGTCTGCCATCATAGTTGAAATTAACCTCAATTAAAAAAGTCCGATTCGCAGGAACTGCGTCATCTTAGCGCGGTTCCGTTCTTATCTCTAGTGTTTATGAAGGCATAGAATAGAAAAAGTTATTACTTTGTTTAGATCAATAGCGAAACAGCTATCCAAATGAAATCTCAAACAAACCAGTCTTGAAAGGTCTTTGTTGATTTACAATCATACCTGTATGGGTCAGCTCTCCCATAAGTCGGGCAGAAAGGCCTCCGCTCAGAGGCATTTGGAAAGCCTTGGGATCTCTCTCTTTAAACGCTACATTTCTAACAATAAATTGATCTTCTTATTTTACTTAATCTGTTTTATTGTCAAATACATTATCTGACTATAAGCAATTTAAAAATAACAAGGAATAAAACAGACAAAAAGAAAAGTTCGAATAAGCGAAATCAATTACTTAAAAGTTTTAAGCACTTATTTCTCCGATTGACATCGCTTATTCAAAACTTTCTTTAAAACCATTCTTGTAGACCATTTAGTAAGCTTTCGAATGGTAACCTTTCGCTTCCCAAGATTTTCAACCGTTTTCGAGATATTAAGAAATTATACGAAGTTCCCAAAACTTTTTATTATTTCTGACAACAGAAAATTGGTCTCATTTTACCTATCCTGTTTTACACACACATACATTTTCCTTACAAATACAACATAAGAAATTACAACAATAAAAAGCAATAAAAAACCAAGGGAAAGAGACAAAAAGAACGACAAAAACCCGTTCATAAGAACAAAACAGACATATTTGAAGTTTTAAGCACTTATTTCTCCGATTGTCATAACCTAATCAAAAATAGTTTTAGAATCATTTTTGTAGAGAATTTAGTAAGCTTTCAAATAGTTTCAATCCACTTACCACGATTTCCCAACCGTGTTCGAGATATTAATGAAAGTATACGAAGTTTCCAAAACTTTTCATGTCTGTTCATAAAATATTTTATTCTAACCCTTCCTTAACTCCAAACGTAACATAACTTTCAACATACTAGTTTTAATGAAAGTAGAACATGCAGATAATGTTTCAACTGAATCCCGTTATTCTAAGTACCCAAACCAAAAACGGTATTCAAAAACTATTTTTCCAATTTTCTCAACAACGGTTAAAGCTATCGCCTTGAAAATGGTTTCATTCGTTTTCCTAGCCCAAGAAGCCTATAAAACGAGTACTTACAAGCTTATGAACTCAAAAACGTAAGCGTTACGATTTTTTCTGCGCGAATTTCGCCCCAAACGCCATCTTCCAGTGGGCAGATTTTGCTGGTTAACGAACTTGACCTTTCAAATTGGACGACAGATTTTTGTACCAAATTTCATCAAAATCGGACCATTCGTCTTCTATTTAGAGAGCGAACAGACAAATATATATATATATATATATATATATATAAATATATACATACATATATATATACAAATTTGAACCACCGTTATTTTCGTTTTCTAGGGGTTCTGAAACGCAAAATTTTCTAGTCGGCACTTCCGGATCGTTTCATTGTATCAACCTTATAAGCGGGGTTCCTCCCTATGGGGGAGGGAGGAACCGCGCTAAAACGTAAGCGTTACGATTTTTTCTGCGCGAATTTCGCCCCAAACGCCATCTTCCAGTGGGCAGATTTTGCTGGTTAACGAACTTGACCTTTCAAATTGGACGACAGATTTTTGTACCAAATTTCATCAAAATCGGACCATTCGTCTTCTATTTAGAGAGCGAACAGACAAATATATATATATATATATATATATATATATATATATATATAAATATATACATATATATATATATACAAATTTGAACCACCGTTATTTTCGGTTTCTAGGGGTTCTGAAACGCAAAATTTTCTAGTCGGCACTTCCGGATCGTTTCATTGTATCAACCTTATAAGCGGGGTTCCTCCCTATGGGGGAGGGAGGAACCGCGCTAATAAAACTATGTGATAGATAATGTAAGGTAACAGCTGTTGTTTATCGTCCTAGCAACGCAGGCTGCCTAGGCTTGCCTTCTCTAACCAACTCAAACTTTAAACCCCCCTAAAAATGCTTAAAAATACGAATATCAAAAAATCCTTTCTTTGCGAGCGCCTACGATATGTAGGGAGTGTCCATGCAAAATTTCAAAATTTTCTGTCGAGCGGTTTGGGCTGGGCGTTGATAGATGAGTGAGTGAGTGCTATTTGACAAATATATAGTAGATGGTGTTAAGGCTGGCGTGGCTTGGAGTTTGCTTAGTTTACACCTTTCCCTCTACGGAAATCGCGGTAGTTTAGCCAAAATCCGTCTCTCGAGTAGGTAAGAGCGGTTTTTCTCAAAGATACTCCGTCTCTAAGGCGGATGTTCCTACTAGCGTACATTCCGAGTAGCCGTCTGCTAGACGCCCGTTCCGATTAATGTACTCATAGTGACACACTCCCACGCAGAACTTCAAGCAATGCGTACTAAAATAAATTATTAGGATTCAGTAGCGTACAAAAACACATTTTTTTTTATTAATTATAATTTTTCGTAACTTTTTATTAGTCTACATTTTTGTAACTTTTTACTAGTCTATTACTATTGTACTTTTTTTCTAGTCTATTTCTTTGAGTTTTGACTTTTTCTATTTTTTCTCTTGGTAATTTTTTACAAGTTTACATTTTCGTAACTTTTTATTAGTCAACATTTTCAAAAATATTTACCACTCTATTATTTTTGTATTTTTCATTTTGTAATTTTTTTCTCGTTGTAATTTTTTACTGTAAATTTGACTGAAATTAATGTAATAAAAGTAAAGAAAAGAAGGAAAAAAAAGACTGCATAGGCGGAAATAATTTGGGTTTCCTATACAAACATTACATAATTTTAACGAAATTCAGAAATAAATATTTTTCTCTTGTAGCATTTACTTTTAATTTAACAAACAAAACTGCGTACCAATTATTAGATAAATGATAAGTGACTTAAAAATAATTATTAGGGTGTTGACAATGTGGAAAACGAGGTACCCTTCTCAGAGACGGATGTTCCTAGTAATAGAAGAAAAAAAAGATGTTCCGCTGGAAGGGTTAAATAATTTTACTTTTCGTTCTTTAAGTTTTTATTATATTACGATTTTTTATAAGATAAGATTTTATTTTAAGAATAGTTTTTTAAATATTAAATTTATTTTATAATAAAGCCTTTACGTTCATCTTTTAGCGCGGTTCCTCCCTCCCCCATAGGGAGGAACCCCGCTTATAAGGTTGATACAATGAAACAATCCGGAAGTGCCGACTAGAAAATTTTGCGTTTCAGAACCCCTAGAAACCAAAAATAACGGTGGTTCAAATTTGTATATATATATATATGTATATATTTATATATATATATATATATATATATATATATATATATATATATATATATATATATATTTGTCTGTTCGCTCTCTAAATAGAAGACGAATGGTCCGATTTTGATGAAATTTGGTACAAAAATCTGTCGTCCAATTTGAAAGGTCAAGTTCGTTAACCAGCAAAATCCGCCCACTGGAAGATGGCGTTTGGGGCGAAATTCGCGCAAAAAAAATCGTAACGCTTACGTTTTTGAGTTCATAAGCTTGTAAGTACTCTTTTTATAGGCTTCTTGGGCAAGGAAAACGAATGAAACCATTTTCAAGGCGATAGCTTTAACCGTTTTCGAGAAAATTGGAAAAATAGTTTTTGAATACCGTTTTTGGTTTGGGTACTTAGAATCACGGGATTCAGTTGAAACATTATCTGCATGTTCTACTTTCATTAAAACTAATATGTTGAAAGTTATGTTACGTTTGGAGTTAAGGAAGGGTTAGAATAAAATATTTAATGAACAGACATGAAAAGTTTTGGGAACTTCGTATACTTTCATTAATATCTTGAACACGGTTGGGAAATCGTGGTAAGTGGATAGAAACTATTTGAAAGCTTAATAAATTCTCTACAAAAATGATTCTAAAACTATTTTTGATTAGGTTATGTCAATCGGAGAAATAAGTGCTTAAAACTTCAAATACGTCTGTTTTGTTCTTATGAACGGGTTTTTGTCGTTCTTTTTGTAATTTTTGTCTCTTTCCCTTGGTTTTTTATTGCTTTTTATTTTTTTAATTTCTTATGTTGTATTTGTAAGGAAAATGTATGTGTGTGTAAAACAGGATAGGTAAAATGAGACCTATTTTCTGTTGTCAGAAATAATGAAAAGTTTTGGGAACTTCGTATAATTTCTTAATATCTCGAAAACGGTTGAAAATCTTGGGAAGCGAAAGGTTACCATTCGAAAGCTTACTAAATGGTCTACAAGAAAGGTTCTAAAGAAAGTTTTGAATAAGCGATGTCAATCGGAGAAATAAGTGCTTAAAATTTGAAGTAATTGATTTCGTTTATTCGAACAATTCTTTTTGTCTGTTTTTATTCCTATTTTTACATTGCTTATAGTTGGATAATGTATTTGACAATAAAATAGATTAATTAAAATAAGAAAAACAATTCATTGTTAGAAATATATCAGGCTGTACCGTATGAAATGTCAGTTTTGGATTTGCCGATTTCCTTCAAATGTCTTGAAACTGTCGAGGCTCCTAATCCGAGTTCTTTGGCATATTCCCTATTGTTTGCAATTGCTTATAGTAGTCAAATGTATTTGCCAATAAAACAGGATACGTATAATTAGAATATTTTATTTTTGCGGTATCTTGGGGTTCTCAGATCCCTTATGAATATCTATTAGGCCCCCTTCGTATTTTTTCCTTAATATCTCGAAAAGGGTTAGGAGATCGTGGCAATTGAAATGTAACAGTTCGAAAGCTTACTAAATTCTCTACAAAAAATGTTTTACAGAAATGTTTGATGGGGTCGTCACATTAGGAGAAATAAGTGCTTAAAACTTAGTTAGTTTCCTTTATTTAAACGGATCTATTTATGTGTTTCCCGAAGTTTTTTTTTCACTGCTCGTTATTTTTGTACTTGCTTATAGTAGTCTAATGTATTTTTCATTAAATAGGATATGTATAATTAAAAGCATTATTTTGTTTGTTAGAATTCGAAGATGCCGTATGAATATCTAGATTACAGTACTGGTTTTGATTTCGTATTTTAGAATTGTTCTTGGTATTCCCTATTTTCATGTATTACCCTTAGTTCTTTATTGCTAGTAGTTTTTTTTTTTTTTGTTTTTTTTTTATTGATTATAGAATATAAATCTATTTGGCAATAAAATAGGATACGTAAAATTAGAAACAATATTTCGGGTATTTCTGAGCGAAATGCCTTGTAAGATTGTCTACCACCACGAACGGCGTTTTTCCTCTATTTACCTCACATTTTAATTGGTTGCTGTTTTTAGCTTGTTTCCTGCTTCACTTCACAGATAGGAAACACGCTTCTGACGTCGACCCAATGACGTAATCCGAAGTGCCTAATAAATGATTTAACGTTTTAGAACAGGTAGATATCGAAAATAGCTGTTTTTAAATTAGAATCTATTGTTGAGTAATTATATGAATCTTTATACGGCTTTATTAGCCGTATTATTCTATATAGGCTTTATAAGGCAGGAGATACTACTTAATCTTGAAGACTTGTTCTTAGTCCTTCTTTATCAACTAGATAGGCTTTATTAGACATATTATTCTTCATAGGCTTTATTAGACAGGGAATTCTGATAAAATGTCGTGTTGTCGCAGCAAATTGTAATTACGATTTATCTAAGGTCAGGTAACATTAGCGAGTCTACATTGTTAAGATCACCGACGGCGAAGGTAGACAATTGCTATGATTTAGTCTACATATGTATATTAATTCCTAAATGTAGAAAATAAACTTTACAACGGTTAGATACTATGAACGAATAGACAGTCGGTTCAGTCCCAAACAAACAGAGGGTTTACTAGAAATTTACCTGCTAGGAGTTAATCCTCAAGAGAAGTAACCCTTGTAGGGTAATATAACCCAGGTATCTGCCGACACAAATACAAAGCCTTGCAAGAGTAGGTAGAGCAACTTTAAGATTTCGTTCACTAAAATTTCTTAAACTGACCTAGATTCAGACATAACATAACATAAATTATATTGTAAATATTGATAAAGATTAATTAGTTGTCAACATATACATAAATTAGCAATCAACAGTTTTCTTTGTACGACTATTATTAACGACTATTTAGTTATGAGACAATCCATAAATTAGCGATCAAAAGTTGCAGGTGATTCCGTATTAGATATTTATTAAATATTCATAAAGACTATTTGGTTGTAAACCGATTCATCAATAAGCAATCAATATTTTTAAACACTGGATATATACTAACCAATTATAACGACTGTTTAGTTATGAACCGATTCATAAATTAGCGATTAAAAAACACAGGTTTATTGACTAAATATTGATAAAAGTATTTAAATAGAAGAAAAAAAGATTTCCTCAAGACTTGCTCTTGTTCAATTTGTATTTACTCTATTGACTTTATTAGGCATATTCTTCTATATAGGCTTCATTAGGCAGTGGTATCTACTCAATTTTGGGAACTTGTTCTTGATCCTTCTGTATCCACTAGATTGGCTTTATTTGGCATATTATTCTATATAGGCTTTATTAGGGAGTGGTATCTACTCAATTTTGAGAACTTGTTCTTGATCCTTCTGTATTCACTAGATTGGCTTTATTAGGCATATTATTCTATATAGGCGTTATTAGGGAGTGGTATCTACTCAATTTTGAGAACTTGTTCTTGATCCTTCTGTATCCACTAGATTGGCTTTATTTGGCATATTATTCTATATAGGCTTTATTAGGGAGTGGTATCTACTCAATTTTGAGAACTTGTTCTTGATCCTTCTGTATCCACTAGATTGGCTCGCTGGGAAAATTCCTCGCTGCACCCTGGATGTCGGAACTAATGACCTAGATGTAAATGCGCGGTTAAAAAAAAAAAAAATAAAAAAAAAAAATAAATAAATAAATAATATTGTATATATGTGTACATAATTTAACTAATTAAGAATATCCATACGTATTTGTTTTTATGTATTCTAAGTGAACTTGGGCACTGTGTGCGCCTCCTCGTGGCAGAATACGGGCAACTGATTGGTGGCTCTCGAGGCGGACCTGACATTCAGGTCTCCGGTTGGGGAGAAGGAATTGAGTAAGGTTTGATTGTTTTAATAGCCAAACCTTGTTCAGTTCTGTGGCAATCAGGCTAAGCACCTTAAATTCCAGGCAAGTTAGACGTAAAGAGATAATTTTAGCGCGGTTCCTCCCTCTCTCCATATGGAGGACCCCGCCCTCCAAATGGAGGCCTCATGACGCAATCCAGAAGTCCCGACAAAAAAGTTTGCGTTTAAGAACCCCTGAGAGACCGAAAATAACGGTGTTTCAAATTGGTATATATATATATATATATATATATATATATATATATATATATATATATATATATGTGTGTGTGTGTGTGTGTGTGTGTGTGTGTTTGTGTGTTTGATCGCTCTCTGGACACCCTTAAAAAGTTTTGGGTACTTTGTATATTTTCCTTAATTTTATTTTTTTATTTTTTTAAATTATTTTCCTTATATCTCGAAAACGGTTTGAAATCTTCATAAGCGGATCCTTACCATTCGAAAGCTTACTAAATGCTAATAATTCTGAAGCAATTATCGATTCATCGGAGAAATGAGTGCTTAAAAAAATAGTTTTTGAATACCGTTTTTGGTTTGGGTACTTAGAATCATGGGATTCAGTTGAAACATTTTCTGCATGTTCTACTTTCATTAAAACTAATATGTTGAAATTTTTGTTACGTTTAATATTTTATGTATAATGTATTTGACAATAAAACTGGTTAAGTAAAATAACAAAAACAATTTATTGTTAGAAATATAGATTTCCAAGATTCATAGACCTTGCCACTAGCGGGTCCGTTTCTAGTGTAGCCGACCCTTCCAGGTAAGATTGTAAATCATGACCTCTCAAGACTTTACTACTCACCGGAATGGCATTAGTGACCTTAAGGGTTGACACGCCATTATAATAATTAATTAAAAAAAAAGACTGGTAGAACCAAAATAATAACTGCTTCTATTTTAATCTTTCAAAATTAGACTAGGGATATGAACGGAACCGCGCTAAGATGATGCAGTTCCTGCGAGACGGACTTTTTTTTTTTTTTAAACTGTATGTCAAGAATTTTTCATAATTTACCAAATGAAAAGTTTGGAAAATACAGCTATTAAAGGTTTGTTTCCGAAAAGCGTCTTTCCCAAACAGATTTTATGGAAAGTAAATGAATGAGTCAGGAGGCCCAGTGGCCAAGAGTGTTAAGTCGTGAGCACTCTGTGCCTAGGATTGTGGGTTTGATTCCACCAGGGATGGTGACTTTTCTTTTAAAACAAGAAATCAGCCTACATAGTATTATGGCTAGAAAAGGGTAGTAACCTTTTGATAACCCTTATCAAAACGTCTGATATATAAATGAGTACTTTGAAATTTAAGCAATAATAATTAACATCATGTGAATGATATGGGGCACGCTTAAAATTAAACGGTGATAACCTCCAAAGATTAAAACAGATCACATTGCATTATCATTATTTTATCTATAGTATCTTATTGATTTATTTACAAATTACCTTTTGAGATAGAACATTGAGTACTTCCGGCACAATTCTAAGGACTCAAAAGGCTTGGCTGATCACTCAAATATACTGTTTTGTGCTCCTTAAGTCTAGTACACACTGAGACTCAAAGTTGCGCAACATTGTTGTGGGACACTGGGAGCTGTCCCGCAACAATGTTGAGCGTCAGTTTCGGGGCTGCCCCGCAACAAAGAATCGCGTCCACACTAGATAGCCAGTTCCCTCGAACATTTCTCAGGGGCTGGCCTCGCAGGTGTTTCTCTATCGTTGTTACTGTTAATTAAAAATCGAAAAATGAAAAAACCAAGAAGGCGGTGCTATTGATAATTGTTCCGAATCAACAATAAAGCGTGCAAAAACATTGAGACTTGAAGATAGAATGGGATTTGTCAACTTTATAAGAATTAGGCCTCAAGATTTTGAGAATCTTTTTCAAATGGTTGGACCAAGGGTGTTTAAAAAAGATACAAACTTTAGAAATTCAATTTCTCCTACCGTAAAACGTGCTACTACTTTAGGGTTCCTTGCAAATGAAGAATTGTTTAAAAGTCTTATGTATAGTTTTAGATTTTCCAAGCAAAGTTTATCTGTATTTGTTCCAGAAGTGTGTGGGGCAAAAATCATCGTTTTGAAAACATACACTAAAGTAACGAAAACTTGTTTATTATCATCATAGGCACGGGCGTGTAAAGGAAATAATTTCGGAGGCGGCTGGGAGCATTTAGGAGGTATGGTGCACCTAAAATTTAGAACTTGAAATAGTTAACCAACTAAAACGCTATTACACCCAATAAACATTATTTTTTCTAAACTAAGTGATCTTATTTAATTGATTTTTAAGGTTTTTATGACAACCCTCTCAGCCCCTCTTATGTACACCCATGATAATATGTACAAATAAAAATATATTTCTAGCGTTGTCTTTCTTTTATTTTTTAATAATAACTAAAATATGTACTATTTTGATTAAAAGTTGGATACATGTGGTATTAAATTATAATCAGAGCAACATGTGCATTTGTAAGTACTCTATTAACTTTATTGTCAATTCAGTCGTCTACATATTGAGTGAAATTGAACTACAAGTCCTTAAGGTGGAACTCCCTGAGGCTGATTCTAGACTTGGGGCTGCTCCGGAACACGTCCACACTCGTAATGTTGCGCAACAACGTATCCGTGAGCCTCGACCCAGCGGGACTCAGATTCTTGTATCACCTAGACCCGCAAAACACTCCTGATACACGGGGATTCAGCTCTGCAGCAATGACGCGCAACATTGTATCCCAGTGTGTATTAGGCTTTAGGAAGGCCTGAAACGCTTCAGGAGAAATGAAATTTTTATGGAAACAGACAGTTATAAATACTCGTTTGGTGAGGATCGGCTTTTCCAAAAGATGGCACAGATAACAATTCTGTTGTATTATTATTATTTGGGGACGAGGTTAGCTCAGTGGTAGAGCACTCGACTAATGAACTGGAGGACCAGGTTCAAAACCCGAGCGCGCACTAAAGATTTTTTCTTCTAGTGCTGCCGTTCGAGGGTTGGATTTGGGGTCACAGATCATCCCTAGGCTCACCCAGCCTTTAATTAATTAAATTAATAATAGGTACCTTGGGTGCTAATGACTCTAGCAGTCGAAGCAGACATGGGGAAAATCAGGCGGCATAGTGTTGACCACACTATATCCCTAGTGTGCCGTATGGTCAAGAATCAGATACCTCTACAGTATCTGCCCCTCTGGGCCCTTGTGGCCTGTTACGGGACTGATTTTTTTTTCTTATTATTTATTTATTATTAGCATCCGCTATCAAGACGATTTATCTAACACAATATTTACACATTGATTGAATCATACAATTGGAATTGTATATATACATCTAATTCTACAAATAGTTATACAACCATTTTTCGACTATTACGCAAAAAGCTATTGTATTATAGTGCCACGACAGAAACAAATAAATAACTCACATATTGAATAAGTATGTAAACATTTATCTACATTAGAAAATGAAGATTAGTAAATTGTAATTTAATTCAATTAGAAAAAATGTTTGAGGGCTTTAATTATTTACATTGACAAATCATCAAGAATTACTCATTTTAACATTTTTATTTTTATTTAAAGTTTTTATCATTATACTTATATTTAATTCTTATAATTCAGGCTTTATAGATACAATTTTTTGTGTGTATAGAAGTCAAAATAAAATTGTAATAAACAAATATATACAATTCTTATTCAAAAGTTGGTAAGAATTTTTGTTTCACATAAAAGTGATTGCTGTCCCTGCTTTCATGTACACATACATTCACTAAATGACCACATGTGTAAATAACAATCAATATTCTCTGATCACAGTGTAAATGCTTGTTTGATTCCCATGAGAGTATGCAAACATTTAACTGAGACCCATTTGAATGCGTAAACAATCACAACATTTCCGTAAGAATAATAGACATTTAGTAGAAGAACGTGAGTGAATATAAGCTCTTACTAAAAAAATTTGATTGTGCATATTCCGATTCTTTAAAAGTACATTTGTTTAAATATAAATTCATAACATAATATAATATATCATGAGTATTCACATATTCATTACCTGTCATGTACTGTATATAGACAAATTCACTTAATATCCATATTCTTTTACGAATGTACGATATATGTACATATATCGTGAATGGCAAACGAAAGAATTGCGCGGGTGATATTCCATTCGGTTATTTGATCCGGAGTTGCAGACTACGTTGTCGGTAGCATGGTTGACTTCTGGACAGCTATTTTCGGAAACTGAGGGTTTCGTAATAGCCATCCAGGACCACCTTATTGCAACACGATCCTATCGACGACATGTTTTAAAAGATATTAGTATTTCGGACAAGTGCAGATTATGTAACAAACCGTATGAGTCGATTTAACACGTGACGACGGGATCTGATTACCTTCAGAGACACAAAAATGTTGCCAAGATATATCATGAAGCAATAGCAGAAAGGTTCGGCATTATGGAAAGTACTGTACCGTATTCTCGCTACGTCCCACAAAGACTTCTAGAAAATTAAAATTAAAATCGAATGCGTCGAAGCTATGATTACGGACCGAACTGTACACCCTAATAA
>OX328127.1:73141425-73153925 GCA_946811695.1 Gonocerus acuteangulatus | reverse complement strand
AGCGGCCAGAGTTTTTGTTTTTTCGTCACGAAACTTGGTATATAGCATTCAATTAGCAAACGATTGAACGAGTTCATTAACCACCAAAATCAGTCCACCGGAAGGGGGGGTTTACCCCGAACCCAAAACACTAATTTGACCATTTCAGCCGTAATATTTGTTATATTTCAACGAAACTTGGTATTCGTAGTGGTAATATAGAGAGAAAAGTTAGATATAAAAATGAACTAAATTGGTTCATAAGGAGGGGGGGTTTACTCCGGACCGACAATACCAATTCGCCACTACCAGCCGTGATTTTAGGTATATTTCGACGAAACTCGGTATTCATAGTGGTAATCAACAGGTAAATATGTGTTGTAAAAATAAACTAAATCGGTTCATTAGGAGGGGGGGGGGGTTTACTCCGGACCCAAATTACTAATATACTCATACTGGTCGTAATTTCTGGTGTATTGTAACGAAACGCGGTATACGTCGTGGGTATCTCATGAGAAAGAAGTGTTGTAAAAATGAGCTGAATCGGTCAATCGGAAAGGGGGGTTTACTTTGTAATATATTTCAATAGAAAAGCCCGCCAGACGTAGGTTCACAAAGCCGCCGCAAGGAGCGCTTTCTACCACTAGAGTGACTGTATCCGGTTCCTGCGTTAGATCAAAATACGATAATATGAGGTTTTTTTGTATTTATTACGTAGTGTAGTAGGTACCATGTGTAAACATAACTCTGGAAGAAAATTAATAATTTATCAGTTACTCATTACAAAATTAAAAGAGAACTATTCATGTTTTTAATTTATTTATGCAGGATATTTTAAGCAAATTGTTCTGGAAAGCAGTCTACACTACCCAAATTCTAAGGAAAGTGCTTAGTTATGCAGCTCCTGCGTGACGGACTTTCTGTTTTTATCCTGACTAATAAAAATATATTGATTTGATTAAATATTTTGTTCCATATAATTCATTTTTACATCAATGCATTTTCAATTGCACATATATACATAGACAACAAGTACCCAAGTGGTATGAATAGGGTTTAGGGACGAAGAACGTCTAAGGTTACCATTGTCCTGTGAAGAGTTCTACAATGAAAATTATTAATGTACTACTAGCCGTTACCCGGCGTGCCATGCTACACCTACTTTCTGTATATAGAAAAGCCTAAATAAATTACAAACCAAATAAGTATTATTAAAATTAAATAACACGAATCTGTAACTCTTTCGAACCCGTGACCTCCCAACTGGTAGTCCTAGACGACTTTGACCTAACCTATAACACCCCCCCCCCCCGTATCAAGACATACATGTATGCCAAGTTTGGGAAAAATCGGTCTAACAATGTGAATTTTTATTTGAAAAAAAAAACACATACAGACAGCAGCTGGTAGACGTTTTTGACCTGGCCTATGACACTCCCCTGATCAAGACCAACCTGTGTGGCCAGTTTGATCAAAATCTGTCAAACGGTGTGGGTTTTTTATGAAGAACAAACATACAGACAGACAGATGGTAGCCGTTTTGACCTAGCCTATGGCAATCGCCGTATCAAGACCTACCATTATTCCAAGTTTGGGCAAAATCGGACGAACGGTGTGGATTTGTATAAGGGACAAACATACAGACAGACAGCTGGTAGACGTTTTTGACTTAGCCTACGACACTCCTCAGATTAAGATCCACATATGTACCGAGTTTAGTCAAAATCGGACGAACGGTGTGGATTTGTATAAGGGACGAACATACAGACAGACAGCTCGTAGATTTTTTTGGCCTAGCCTAGGAGATTTCTCGTACCAAGACCTACCATTATTCCAAGTTTGGTCAAAATCGGTCAAACGGTGTGGATTTGTATAAGGGACAAACATACAGACAGACAGCTGGTAGACGTTTTTGACTTAGCCTACGACACTCCTCAGATTAAGATCCACATGTGTACCGATTTTAGTCAAAATCGGACGAACGGTGTGGGTTTGTATAAGGGACAAACATACAGACAGACAGCTGGTAGATTTTTTTGACCTAGCCTAGGAGATTTCTCGTATCAAGACCTACCATTATTCCAAGTTTGGTCAAAATCGGTCAAACGGTGTGGATTTGTATAAGGAACAGACAAACAGAAAAACAGACAGACACGTGATTTTTATATATATAGATAAAGGTAATATTGGAGTGAATAGCACTACAAATGCTCTTAAATTGTCATTTTATATCATGTTCAAAAAGTTTTTATATTCGTTCTGAAACTAATATGGCTAATATAATTGTTTTACATATATCACAGAATTGTTTTACATGTTTCACAGAATCTGAAGAAACAAATTTTTTTTTTTTTTTTTTCTTACCTATTATGTAAATATTATTCAATTTTACTAGGTTATTAATGGAAAAACACAACATGTAGCGTCCTCCAAGACCTAATAAATAATTAAAAAATGGTAGTTAGTTTTAGTGATAAGTTATGTAAATACATTAACTATTGTTCAAATAGTAAGGCTCTAAATAATGTTTAGCACTTAATTCTTAACACAAACCTTCTACCTTTGTCGTATGCTCTCCTCAAACTTTTGTTGCATTTAGTACTATAAGTTACTGATAATTGTGAACATATAAATTTATATTTTTTACTGTATCTTAAAAAAAAAGTCCGACTCGCAGGAACTGCATCATCTTAGCGCGGTTCCTTTGTTATCCCTAGTCTAATTTGGAAAGATTAAAATATTTATTTATTGATAAGGCTTCGCAACTTTGGCGAATCGCCTTAAGATTAAAATAGAAGCAGTTATTATTTTGGTTCCACCAGTCTTGAAAGGTCTTGATTTACGATCTTACCTGGAAGGGTCGGTCAACACTTGAAAGGGTCCCGCTAGTTACAAGGTCTTGGAATCTAGGAAATCTATATTTCTAACAATAAATTGTTTTGTTATTTTACTTACCTAGTTTTATTGTAAAATACATTATCCAACTATAAGCAATTAAGAAATAACAAGGAATAAAAACAGACAAAAAAACCGTTCGAATAAACGAAATCAACTACTTTAATGGTTTAAGCACTTATTTCTCCGATTGACATCGCCTAATTAAAACTTTCGTCAGAACATTTTTTGTAGAGCATTTAGTAAGCTTTCGAATGGTAACCTTTCGCTTCCCAATATTTTCAACCGTTTTCGAGACATTAAGAAATTATACGAAGTTCCCAAAACTTTTCATTATTTCTAGCAATAGAAAATTGGTCTCATTTTACCTATCCTGTTTTACACACAAATACATTTTCTTAACATAAGAAATTAAAAAAATAAAAATCAATAAAAAACTAAGGAAAAGAGACAAAAATTACAAAAAGAACGACAAACACCCGTTCATAAGAACTAAACAGACGTATTTGAAGTTTTAAGCACTTATTTCTTCGACTGACATCACCTAATCAAAACTTGTTTCAGAATCTTTTCTGTAGAGAATTTAGAAAGCTTTCAAATAGTTTCTATCCACTTATGAAAATTTCCCAACCGTGTTCGAGATATTAATGAAAATATACGAAGTTCCCAAAACTTTTCATGTCTGTTCATAAAATATTTTATTCTAACCCTTCCTTAACTCCAAACGTAACCAAAAGTTTAAGATATTAGTTTTGATAAAATTTGAACATGCAAAAAATGTTTCAACTGAATCCCTTGATTTTATGTACCAAAACCAAAAACGTTATTCAGCAATTATGTTCCCAATTTTCTCGAAAACGGTTAAAGCTATCGCCTTAAAAACGGTTTCATTCGTTTTCCTAGGCCAAGAAGCCTACAAAACGAGTACTTACAAGCATATGAACTCAAAAATGTAAGCGTTGCGATTTTATTTGCGCGAATTTCACCCCAAACGCCATCTTCCAGTGGGCGGATTTTGCTGGTTAACGAACTTGACCTTTCAAATAACAGACAAATATATATATATATATATATATATATATATATATATATATATACAAATTTGAACCACTGTTATTTTCGGTCTCTAGGGGTTCTGAAACGCGAAATTTTCTAGTCGGCACTTCCGGATTGTTTCATGAGATCAATTTTATAAGCGGGGTTCCTCCCTATGAAGGGAGGGAGGAACAGCGCTAACAATATAAACAGATCTAAGGTGTTACACGGAGCTGGTGAAAAAAAGAATGAGGTCTCGTATTGTAATTCTCTGTATGCAGGGTCTGCTTCCAGGTAAAGTCATATACTTTTACTGCCCTTTACCGTTACTCAGAAGGTTCTTTGTGTTTACAAACAAAGGACTCGGTATAGACCACCCGTATTAACCCAAAAGTGATTATATCAAGCTTGATAAACTTCCTCAATTAAACTAAGGAATTTAAGAGTGCCTAAATTAGGTTCTTGATCTAGTCAAAAAATTCAAGGAGAATTAGATCATGAATAGAAAATCTCGGCCAAACAGAAGGAAAATAACAATAACAAGGATAGTCAAACTTCGTTTTCAAAGATTGTTAGTTGTAACACAAAAACGGTCACTCATGATTCTAATAAATTAACTGTGAAGGGTGATTACACAAATATTCCTGTTGAGGCTTTAAAGCTTCAATTTAAAAAACATATTAACCCAAAGGAATTATAGATTGGCCTAAAAACAAAAAACGATATAGAGGTTATATCAACAGAGTTTTTAAATATATGCAAAGACCTGTTGATCAATAAAATAAAAATAAAAAATAGAGTTCTCTGTAAAAGGTTTAATGAGTTCTATTAAATACATATTTTCCAATTTAGTTATAATTTTAACTATTGGAATTATTATCCAAAGATTCATATAATTACTCAACAATAGATTCTAATTTGAAGCACAGCTTTATTCGATATCTACCTGTTCGAATTGTTTTTCTTATTTTAATTAATCTATTTTATTGTCAAATACATTATCCAACTATAAGCAATGAAAAAATAGGAATAAAAACAGACAAAAAACCGTTCGAATAAACGAAATCAATTACTTTAATGGCTTAAGCACTTATTTCTCCGATTGACATCGCCTAATTAAAACTTTCGTCAGAACATTTTTTGTAGACCATTTAGTAAGCTTTCGAATGGTAACCTTTCGCTTCGCAAGATTTTCAACCGTTTTCGAGATATTAATGAAAGTATACGAAGTTCCCAAAATTTTCATTATTTCTAGCAACAGAAAATTGGTCTCATTTTTCCTATCCTGTTTTACAAACAAATACATTTTCCTAACATAATAAATTACAAAAATAAAAAGCAATAAAAAACCAAGGGAAAGAGACAAAAATTACAAAAAGAACGACAAAAACCCGTTCATAAGAACAAAACAGACGTATTTGAAGTTTTAAGCACTTATTTCTTCGACTGACATCACCTAATCAAAACTTGTTTCAGAATCTTTTCTGTAGAGAATTTAGAAAGCTTTCAAATAGTTTCTATCCACTTATGAAAATTTCCCAACCGTGTTCGAGATATTAATGAAAGTATACGAAGTTCCCAAAACTTTTCATGTCTGTTCATAAAATATTTTATTCTAACCCTTCCTTAACTCCAAACGTAACATAACTTTCAACATATTAGTTTTAATGAAAGTAGAACATGCAGATAATGTTTCAACTGAATCCCGTGATTCTAAGTACCCAAACCAAAAACGGTATTCAAAAACTATTTTTCCAATTTTCTCGAAAACGGTTAAAGCTATGGCCTTGACAATGGTTTCATTCGTTTTCCTAGCCCAAGAAGCCTATAAAAAGAGTACTTACAAGCTTATGAACTCAAAAACGTAAGCGTTACGATTTTTTCTGCGCGAATTTCGCCCCAACCGCCATCTTCCAGTGGGCGGATTTTGCTGGTTAACGAACTTGACCTTTCAAATTGGACGACGGATTTTTGTACCAAATTTCATCAAAATCGGACCATCAGGGAAGCCAGAAATGAGCGAACAGACAAATATATATATATATATATATATATATATATATATATATATATATATATATAAATAAATATATACATATATATATATATATATATATATATATATATATATATATATACAAATTTGAACCACCGTTATTTTCGGTCTCTAGGGGTTCTGAAACGCGAAATTTTCTTGTCGGCATGTCCGGATTGTTTCATTGTATCAACCTTATAAGCGGGGTTCCTCCCTATGGGGGAGGGAGGAACCGCGCTAAAAGAGCAAGTCGCCGTCGTTGCGAAGCTCGTAAAATAAATAAATAATTGTTTTACTTAGATAATTTTATAATAATAATTATGGTGACATGAGCTTGTTCCATTTTATATGTAATCAATGCATCTGAGTCCAAGGTATAGAATATATATAGAAATTATTTATTTTTCTTCTTTTATTTTATTTTGTTATGATTTTTTTTATTTATTATTTTTTATTTATTTATTTTTCCAGGCTATATTTCTGCATAAAATTTTGATTTTTTGAGAATTTTTAGAAGTTTGTCCACCATGGAGGGGTTGTCTGCAAGTGCTTCATAGATATCTTTTTGAATTTCATTCTTTTCTAGGGCGTCTTCGTATAACCTGCAAGACTCGAAGATATGCCGCACAGAAATCGGTTCATTACATGACACACATATAGGCTTTTCCTTCCCCTCCATAAGGAAACCATAAGTAAGTCTGGTATGACCTCAGCGAAGGCGAGCTAAAACTACCTCGTCTCTTCTACTGCTGCATTGGGATGATCGCCATGGCCCAAGGCTTCTTTTGACCATTTTCAATTTATGTTCGGAAACCCCCGCCCACATGGAGTGCTACCCCATTTTTATTCTCTCCACTGAAGGCGTGCATAATTCGTTTGGTGTTATGGTTGTGGGTGTGATTTCCCTTAGATCATGTGCTGCTTTTGCCGCCTTATCGGCAATTTCAGTACCCAATATTCCCTTGTGGCTAGGAACCCAAAAGAAATGAACTGATTTTCCTATAACGTTCAGCATTCGAATATATGTTTGGATTTTTAGGCTTACTGGATTTCTTGGGTACATCTGCAGTATGGAGCGGAGCACGCTTTCTGAGTCGGAGCAAACTATTATGTTTTTCATCTCCTGGGACATGGAGTACTCTAAAGCTGCAGTAATGGCATGAGCTTCTGCTGTAAATATTGTAGTGCGTGGGTCGAGTTTGAACTTGTGGGTTGTCAGAATATCGGTGACAGCATAGGCAGTTGATCCATTTATTCTAGAGCCATCTGTGTATAAAGCAAGCTTGTCCTGAATCTTTTCCAGCATTTCGAGGAGTGTTGCGTTCACCTGAGTGGCGTTAATGTAAGCTTCGTTTTTAAAACTAAATATGCAGTTAGGTTTTTCTAGAGTCCAGGGTGGGGTGTCCAGCGGTGGTAAGGGTAAATTTGTCTTCAGAAGATCTTGAACTACAGGAGTCATGCGTAAAGATAATGGTTTAGAAGCTGATGTGTTTCTATTGTAAGCATTGACAAAATTGAGGACTGAAAAGGTGCTTGTACGTAACAAGGGTGTTGAGGCATTTTATGTATCTTGCAGATATATTTAGCAGCTAGTGTGTGACGCCGGAATAATAGGGGTGTCGTACCTGTTTCTACTGAAAGACTGCTCACAGGGGTTGAACGGAATGCTCCAGTGGCAAGGCGAAGGCCAGTGTGATGCACTATGTCAAGTGTATTCAGAAGTGCATGTTTTCCTGAACTATACACTAAACATGCATAATCCATTTTAGAGCATATTAAGGCTTTATATATTTTCAGGAGTGTCGCTCGTTTTGCCCCCACTTAATATTGGCTAAAATCCTGAGTATGTTCAGTTTTTGCATGCATTTTTCTCTCAGGTCCTTGAGGTGATAGCTCCAGGTCAGTTTAGGGTCCAACGTTACACCTAGAAATCTTGTGCGCTCAACATATTTTAGTGGAGCTTGCCCTAAAGTGAACATAGGAGGTGCATCGCATTTTCGTAAGCGAGTAAAGTGCATGCAGCAAGTTTTGTCAAGGGAGAAGGTAAATCCAGACCCTTTGCTCCACTCGCGTATCCCCAAGTGATTGAAATGGCTTTCAAAAAAAAATATAACGACTGTTATACAATTTTGTGCAATATTTTTGTGCAGAGTGAGGGGTCCACGACCGTTCAATATTTTGTACAAAAATAACCTCAATATTTTTTCTCAAAATTTTGAGCAACATTTTTGCCAGTGTGAGGGCCCCTTATGTCCTGCATCATGCATAACATTCATTATTAACCATTTTTGCGTATGATTAGCAAGATTTTTCTATTTTTTACAAAAATAGAAGCCTCATACTTTAAGGTCTTTTGGATGAGATATGGTCATTTTGGTGATGGCTGGCTAGTTATCGAGTACGTTGAATCAAGACTGATTGAAGGACTTTTTCAATACATCTTTCACGAGTACTATCTTTTGGAGTGTGCGAATGAAGCTATATCTTGTAACAGGAAATAATGCTTAAAAATTGAGAAAATCTTTGAAAAAATGTAAATGTGGAGAAATAACTGTTGTTTGCACAACACTTATCAGGTGTTTACATTTGTTTAAATATTAAATAGACATCTTAAGTTTGGATTGTTCAATTGCAACATACATTAATAAAAATATTAACCTTGGATTCTTGATGACTTCGTCAATTGCCCAGGAAATTGAAGATTCTGATACGTTCTCATATCGAAGTTGAATTCCGATTCCGGCTGCTTCGATAAATTTGGCATTTTTAAATTGATCCCCGAAAAATGGGATACTGATAACTGGAACACTGTGGTATACAGACTCTGTTAAACTGTTGTAACCACAATGCGTTATGAACAAAACGCAGTTGTCGTGCGCTGAAACAAAAATACATTATTAACGCATTGCGCACTAGTATTTCTAAAGTGACACAACTAAAAATAAAAATGCGTTAATCTTGCCCATGGTGGCGGCATAGCAATAAGACTGGAAGAGTGACACAAGCGCCCTCTGGTGTACTATCTCTGTAGCTACGTACGTGCAGTTTTAATGGTCGATAAAGAAATATTTACTATGACTTTCATAGTCATAAATGAAAAATTATTGATGGAATTGATTTTTGAGTTGTATCACTTTAGAAATACTAGTGAGATATGATATGATTTTACTTCATTTTTTTTTAATATTTACAATTTTCAGAGATTAACCCTTAAGCTCTCGCGTCAACCCTTAAGTTACTTTTAAGAGGAAATTTTAAAATCATCCCTTCCCCGAATAGACTCCACACACCTTCTATTCTCCAAACATAACACACTCCCCTAGTTCGTCACCGCTAGACCACCGACGGTGTAGAGTCATCCTTGTTATTGCTGTTTGACCCGTCGCGAGTGCTTACGGACGAGACTTTTTCTTCGAACTGACCCGACGCGTGTGCTCCCGGCACAGTTTTTTCCTCCCCTCTGACCCGACGCGAGTGCTCCCAGCAAAGTTTTTTCCTCCCCTCTGACCCGACGCGAGTGCTCCCGGCAAAGTTTTTTCCTCCCCTCTGACCCGACGCGAGTGCTCCCGGCAAAGTTTTTTCCTCCCCTCTGACCCGACGCGAGTGCTCCCGGCAAAGTTTTTTCCTCCCCTCTGACCCGACGCGAGTGCTCCCGGCAAAGTTTTTTCCTCCCCTCTGACCCGACGCGAGTGCTCCCGGCAAAGTTTTTTCCTCCCCTCTGACCCGACGCGAGTGCTCCCGGCAAAGTTTTTTCCTCCCCTCTGACCCGAGGCGAGTGGATACGTTAGCGATTTCCCAACGTCAAATGTCATTGCCCGACGACTGATCGTGACGGATTAGGAGCTTTTTAAGGAATTTTATGGACAAAACAGGGAAGAACCTATCAATGATGCTGATTCTATTAGTGATTCTGCAGACGAGGACGAGATACATCATGAACATGGTACATCAAGCGAGCAGGAGGCATCTGATGCAGATGAGATAAATGACCCTATAAATTTTGTCAAAAAATGACAATATAAAATGGTCAAGGGACCCCCCTGCTCCTTCAACGAGGACCCGTAGAGAAAATTTGATAACACATATGTTTGGAGTTCGCTCAGGCTTTAGTGGTACACAACATAAATTAGATGCCTTCGGCAAATTTTTTAATGACGAAGTAATTGAATTAATTGCCAGCTGTCAAAATTTCAAAATTCGTCACGCACGGAAATTGTACTATTTTTGTTCCAGTATCGAGGTTTTGAAGCATTCTAAAGTGTGCTACAAATGTTCAAGACATGTATGTTCTCTTCATGCATCCATTATTCGACGCAAAGAATAATGATATGGTGAGAGAAAGTATGACTGGCTAGTGAAATATCTGCGATTATATTGTTCCTAATATTTTTCCTTTTATGTTCCAATAGAGAATTTCCGTATATATGATCCTAAACATTTGTGATTGAATATGTATAGGTTGAACTATTGTTCCTATTTGCTGATCCTAAATATGTTTTATTATTCCTGAATATGTGTGAAATGGGAAAATAACTATAGCGCTTTCTCATACTTATGTATTTTTAATTTTCGATGTCCTAGAGATAGTATATTTATTGTATTTAATGTCATTATATGTGTTGTTAATATATTTTCTTCTCAATATTCTTATTATACATTCAAAATAATAATATTTAGAATTCTTATAAATGGATTTTGCTTATATTTAGAAAGATACACTGTGGTCCCAATTTTGTGAGACCCTACTTCAGCCACATTACTGTGCCTCTATTTTTATTCTTAGCTCCTGCTGTGAATTGTGATCGATTCATTTTCTGAAAGTCGATTACATATATTTGAAAAATATAGCTGCAAATAAAGTTTTAATATTTCGTACGATTACACAAATTTAATCAAAAATGGGTAAAAAGTTCATATCAGGAGTTGTGAAGGTTTTTTTTCAATTGGCGAGTGCTAACGTACCTTCAAGTGACGCCGAGTGCTCAAGGGTTTAGAAACTGTAAAAAAAAGTCCTGCTTGCAAGGATTGCATCATATTAGTGTATTTTCGTTACTTTCACATTCCTGTAGTGATTTGAAACGTTTGGATTTTTTGTCGACCATTTGTTAAATATTTTAATTAATTTATAGGAAGTTTTTTGGTTTAAACTTAGCATTACATTTTGAATTATTAAGTGAGCAAATCACATTTATGCTATAGCACATGTGTAGCTAATTAAATAACTAATTAAGAAGTCTTTAATAGAAATTCTAAAGAGCCGAGTTGTACCCATTTCTTGCATTTCTTCCAGTTAATAGCAGTTTAACATCTCAAGCAGTCGCCCACAGAACGCGATCGACAGCTTTTAACCTATATAGCAGTCAACCGCAGTAAAGTAGTATCAGATGCTTTCGACTAAATACAATTCAAATATCTTCTGGTTTAAAATCCTAAAGTCAAACGATATTGTTGGCCTAGGAATGGTCCTAATGATCATATTATTTTTTACTTATTTATTTCTAAGCATCCGATTCTAAAGTTTTTTTTTTTTTTTTTTTGTTTTTTTTACGGCGCATCTACAACTTGGCCATTAGCGCCGGGCTATCTACAGGTTGCCACCCTTTTATAATGCCAACAGCACGTGGTCGGTCACCCATTCAGGTACTGGCCACGCCCGACGTTGCTTAACTTCGATGATCTACGGGAACCGGTGTATTCAACGTGGCCGTTGGCCGATTCTAATGTTCTTCGATATTCTAATTTCATTAACTACGTGTAATTAACCCTGGAACACTAACCTGCATCATATTGACGCATATGACTGCAATCAATTGTCATTTTCTTCCGTTAATTGGGGGTAGAGCCGGTCTCCCCCCCCCCCTCCTATTCCTGAAGCAATTCCTCCTTCCACTATCCAGTATGATTTCACCTCTCAGCGAGTGATTAGATAGGTTTGACCTTGATTTTCCCAGAAGGCAGTGCATCAAATTGACGTAGAGGTTAGTAATACACGTAAATGTTTTACGTCATTTTGATGCACTGTTAGTAATACGAGCCTTAAGTCTACGTCACTCTAATGTAGAGGTAGTAATAAAGGCTCATTTTAAATTGCATTAATTTGACGAACAGTAAAGAGCACCTAAAATATAATTACAGAATTAATTAATTAAGAAAATAATTGCAAATTACACATTACTTAGCAGTAATTATTTTAAAAGTCGAGAAGGCATTAGGATATTATATTATTATTCCAGTTATTATTTCTTGTGGAAGGCTTGTCCTTGTTTTGATCAGCATGGGCGTCTATAAGGGGCGGGTCTCAGGGGGCTGCAGCTCCCCCCCGAAATTTTGATTTGATCGGTAAAAATGTGTCATCAACCCTTAAAAATAAATTAAATAAGATCACTTAGTTCATAAAAAAATATTTTATTTTGGGTGTAATAGCGTTTTAGTTGGTTAAAACTAGTACAAGTTCTAAATTGTTAATATTCCATACCCCGGAAATGGTCTCAAACCCCCCCCCCCCCCCCCCGAAATTATTTTCTATATACGCCCATGTTGACCAGCTTTGAATACT